>CAWTZC010001713.1:0-581964 GCA_963919715.1 Microtus obscurus | reverse complement strand
AGAATCCTTGTTGGAGCATTTGATTTGAAATTAACTAATTGGGACTATACAGATAAACCTTCACTTCACTCATGTTTCGGCCCCAAAGATTTACTAGAAGAGGCAGAACAATATAAGGTATGAATATCCCACTGTATCCTTCTTATCTCTCCAATTTAGTTCATCACTGCTTTGCTAGAGACTCTGAGTCTGTCCAGTTCCCTAGAACTGAGTAATTTATCCCGCATAGGCCACATGGAAGGACTATTGACTGGCCACAATTACAGACATGTCCGCTTCTGTGTCAAACAGGCCTAAAAAACTTTTCATTAATAAATAAAATTAATTCTGGCATCTGTGATCCAAAGGCTCAGAGCTAATAAACATCTGATGAGTCAAGACCTACTTCCCTTCTTTTTCCATTTTTATAAGCATTATTTTTCTGGACTTGTTGGAGTAAAATTAACTGTGCTAATCTTTGCCCTGAATTAATAGCTGAAATTCTTCTGGAGAGTATACCATCACCTTAATATCCCCTTTGCAATCTGCTTCTATTATTCCAGGAGCTACTATTATTCCTAGCATGGTAGAACTGCTTCTTCCTAACATCAGCCCAACAATTCCCTTGGGCAAATGTTCATAGACACCTGATGGCAGTGCTTGGACACCCATCTCAGGAGTTAGAACTGTGTAAGTGAAGAAACTGTGGTCCAATCCTGTGCTACCTGGAGTTGCTCTGTAGAAGTGCTGAATGGCTTTACTCATTATGAGGCAAGCTTCTGAAGTGCCCTATAACACTGTTTGTTGCATGGTCTGGGGTTGGCCCTACATTTTTAGATGCTGATTCCTGAGTACACCTTCATTGGAAGGGTGTTATTTAGCCTTTGTTTCTGGTTCTTCACTAGTCTGCTGGCCTCAGTGGTCTGTAGTTCTGGTGACTGACAAGTCCTCTAGTCCACTAGGGAACCTCTAATGTGGCTTTGCCAATATGTATACCCTCAGGGATTTGTGATGCAAGGGTTGACTCTAAGGTTCTGGGATTCTGTGTACTCATGAGACCTCTGGTAAATAAGGGGAATTTAGTGTTACTGTCACCAGATAAGCCTCTGAGGTTCTAGATACCTGCATGGCCTTTGGAAGAGGAGGGGTCTTCTGTCAGAATTGTGAGCAAGAATATGGTGACAAGGAGAATGAGGGATATTTTGGGAATGCTGGGCAGTCTTCAGAGCATTGTTGACATGGTGTGGGCTGTTCTTCCTTGGGGTATCTGCTACTGGCATCGCGTCTGGTAGAGCAGGGTCTTCTGGTGTTGTAGGCTAGGATATAGATAATGACCCCAGTTCTAGCTAGTTTGATATGGGAAATAACCAGACTAGCTTAAAGGATAACACAATTATATTTTTATTTATTATAAGGGTAAAACTAATGATGTTCCCAACCCTGAGGACAAACTTTTTTGGAAGAGGGGGTGTTGTCCTCTACAATTGCTTCCCATTAATAGGGGATAATGTTCTATTTATGAAATCCTGTAAAAGTAAAGTGATGGTTAAGTTTCAAGATTACTGTCTGGTATAGTTGCAAATGATTTCTGAGCAGTCCATGGGGTTTTTTCCAAAGTTCTTATTTGCCAGAACTCCATGAGAAAGTGTGCCATTTCAGCAGCCAGCACCCAAAAACCAATCTTATAGTAGCACTATCAGCATCACTATGTCATCTCAGCCATGTGAAGTTGTTGTTGTGGGGCCCCATCTTCTTTTAAGGTAAATCTCTATTGCTGAAGACACATAGGATTCTGACACAGGACTTAGATGAATAGAGCTGAATTGGGCCTAGAATCCTACTCCACATAGGACTAGCTTTCATAGTATGAAAAAATGTTACATAACTGCCATGTTGCCAATGGAGTAAAACCATTATAATTCAACCTAGCTGTGACACCTAAGAACCACAATAATAACAAGCAAGCAAGCTGTCCCTAAAGGTCAAATAGTGGCAGTGACATCATGACAGCAATCAATATCTATGAAATTGCACGTAAGGTCCACTCAACAGGGAGAAATTTCATGCCTGGTTCTATAAAGACAGTCAACTATGAGTTGCTGATAAGGTCATAGAAAAGAGGAGAATCTAATAGTGACATTTTCCTAGACTAGTATCGTCTCTAACTGCATACTTAGTACTGATTGTCTCACCCACAGGTAAGTGTAACTCTTCCTATAGCAGGTGAAGACCATTTCAGAAATCCATAGCTTGTATGAAAGAAGGAACAACTGATACTGGAGAGAAGAGACACAGTGGATGCATCTAGAATACAAACCCTCCACCTAAGACTCAGGGAACATTCGGAGAAAAAGAAAGAATGCTCTAAGTTCTAAGAGTCAGAGGACAAGGAAGAATGTGGTAAGATTGTGCTTTGTACATCTGAGAGGAAAATGGCACCATGATTCTCATCAATATAGTTTGTCAAACAAGAGTCAAAATTTGTATACTTGGCACACCAATATAGAAGGTGAAAAATGTCAGGGGATTTTAACATTAGATGAAGAGCTATATCAATTCATTATTACTAAGAACAGAATCAGTCTTCTGCTGTGGGACATTGGTTTGTATCCTGTCAATCAAATTTTAAATAAACACTGATTGGCTAGTAGACAGTCAGGAAGTATAGGTGGAACAAGAAGAAAGGAAGTAGAGGCAGGTCAATGAGAATAGGAGAATTCTGGGAAGGAGGAAGCCCATTCTTCTGCAGTTGTGAGTCCGCCACAGAAGAAGATGTGATTGCCTCACTGAAAAAAGGTACCAAGACATATGGCTAACATATACTAGAATAATGGGCTAGTATAAGTTTTAAGAGTTAATAAGAAGCCTGAGCTAATGGGCCAGTCAGTTTATAGTTAATGTAGACCTCTGTGTGATTTCTTTGATACTTAACAACTGTGATAACTAGGCAGAACAGAAAACTCAGTCAACCATATTCTTGTGGACAATCCTCCTAATATATATGAATTACACACATACACACACACACACACACATACACACACACACATGAATTCAAAGAAAGGATGCTGTTCATTGGAAAGAGAGCAGGGGGAGCTCAGGAGTGCTTAGAGGGAGATGGGGCAAACAATGTAATTACAGCACTTACACATAATGGTCACAAAATGAATTATAAACAAATAAAAAGATATCAGGTTTATTGTAATTGAGAATGTAGATTAATATTTTTAAAGTAACTTTTATCAAAAGCAAAAACATATATAGCATAATGTACTAAACATTATGGGCATATGAATTCATGTCATCCTTAATATTGGTTTACATTATTTATTCTATGAAAAAAGATATGTGCATAAAAATTGAAATTGAAATTTATATTTATAAAAATTATCAAAGTATCCTAGCAAATGAGTAATAATTCTTGCAACTATAATAAAGTAAATTATGTCAATTCAAACTATGTATTTGTGGATAACTTTTCTCTAATAAATTATCTTCACATTACTTCTGAAACATGAATTTTTTTCTTTGAAGTATTTTCTTCAAGGCAACACTGACATCCTTATTCCTCAGACTGTAAATCAGTGGGTTCAGCATGGGAACAACAGTAGTATAAAACACAGATGACACTTTCCCTTTGTCCATGGATCTTGACTGAGATGGGCTGTAGGTACACAAATGCCAGGGAACCAAAGAAGACAGCAACAGCAGAGATGTGGGAGCTGCAGGTGCTGAAGGCTTTGGACCTGCCCTCAGTGGAACGGATACGCATGATGCTGGTAATGATGGAGATGTAGGATGTAATAATTGTGAGAATAGGAACAAAGATGTTCACTGTACCAAAGACTAGAATCAACAATTCACTGATATGGGTATTAGAGCATGCAAGCTTCAAGAGGGGAGGAAGATCACAGAAATAGTGATTGATCACACCTGATTCATGGAACCGAGTCTTTAGTGCAAAGCCTGTGAGAACTGAAGCACTGAACACACTAAAAATATATACTCCTGAAATCAGGGTGCCACTAATTTGATAAGACATGGTTACATTGTAAAGCAAAGGGTTACAAATGGCTACATAGCGGTCATATGCCATTACACCTAGTGTGTGACACTCTGCAATGCCTAAAATGATAAAGAAATAGAGCTGAGTCATGCAACCAGAGTAGGAGATGAGGTTCTTCTCTGCCAAAAAGCTCACCAGCATTTTAGGAGTAACCACAGTGGACTGACAGAAGTCAATGAAGGACAGACTGCTGAGGAAATAGTACATGGGGTTGTGCAGGTGGGAACTGAGCACAATCAGTGTGATCATGCCTAGATTCCCTGCTACAGTAACCACATAGATTCCAGAGAAGAGGAGGAAGAGGGGCATCTGGAGTTCTGGTTTCTCTGAGAGTCCAGCCAAGAAGAATTCAGTCGCTGTGCAATGGTTCCCTGCTGCCATATTTGTCATTCAGATCCTGAAGGAGTAAAAGATTTGCCTGAGCCGTGTAGTGGTAGCTTAAGTCTTTAACCAGCACTAGGGAGAGAGAAGCAGCAAACTGTGCATTCAAGGCCAGCCTATTGAACAGAGCTAGTTGTAAAGAGACAAGCTTGCACAAAGAAATGCTGCCCCAAATAACATATATATCCACATATAAATATTTCCTACCTTAGAATACTTTTCTCTATATATAATTACTTTAATGGATCATTTGAGATTTATCTTTTATTATTATTTTTCAACTTATCCTACAAAAATTAAAACTAAAATTCATATAATGTATTATCACCATTTTCAAACATTGATAAATTTTGTGATATCAAATCAATGTATATAAACTGAGAATTAGAGTGGGTATCAATGAGGAAAAGTGACAGACACGCTTGTGGAAGCAAATTTCCCTAAAACCAATGAATTTTTATCTAAAATCTAATTTTATGAGAATAATTGTGGAGCTCTTTTTTCAAAAAATTTCATTGCTTTTTAATTCTTAAGATACATAAAGTCTTTAAATTTACAAATGTGAAAATGAAATAAACTGGAGCAACTGTTACATGAGGCACTGGATGCTCGGTGCTCCTAGGATTGTGTACTAGATACATGATGCTCCTAGATTATGTAAATACATGGTGCTCCATTAGGAAGAGGTTTCTCTTTGTGACCCATTTCTTGAGAGTGACAGAGTCAATCAGCAGTGGTTAAATAGTGAAGCCATGGAGACAAAGTGTCCACACTCACCCCCAGTCACTTAATGAAACCCTTGGCTAGCACAATGCATTTTTATTTCTTTACATGTAGAAAAATAAGTAATACTGTCATCTTATCACTAAAACATCCACAGTATGATTTTGGTTTGTTACATCATGTTGACATTTTCTCAAGTGAAAAACCTGCAATTCTACACATTAAAATTAGAGAAACAGCCTCAGCTCAGTTTGTATTTTTTTCCTTTATTTCTTGTGGACTAATAACATCTGCAATGCAGAAATATATATTGCAGAAAAAACACAGTAATTTTCCTCTATCCTAAAGAATTGTGGACAAATTAGTTACTGTTTCCAGAAAATGAATCTCTAACTGAATTAATGTTTCATTAAAAGGTCAAAAGTTGAAATGTGTTTAATATGTAAACATTGTAGTCTTACATAGATAACAACATAAATCTCAATAAATGTCTCAGGTTGAAGTAGACAGAGTGAGATAGAAGTTCTTGGAGACAATATTGAAGAAATTTTGGGCAGCCCTATAAGACATCAATGTCAGGATGTCTTAGAACCTCACACACAAATAAAGGAAGCACAAAGCATACAAATATGCTAATCATAAAATGGGAGGACCCAGAGAGGATGTAAGAGACAGCAATAAGGAGAAGATCTATGGAAAACTCTCCTGTTGTAATGATCCAGCCAAATTATGATTTCACAGCAGCAGTGGCTGCCTACATGGTCCACATAGACTAATCTGTAAATAGTTCCTCACAGATTATGGTGGGCGTGGAGGTTCTGACACCTCCCTTCCCACTGGTCTTTGGGTCACTCATGGTTTCTAGAATGAACAAACATTGTCTTCAGCTGTGTACTTATTATCACGATCCCTATATTCCAATGAATAGTTCTAAGCTTATAATCACCATGCTGACATGGTTAAGATGAACAGGTCACAAAACACAAGAAAAATGTTGTAAATATGACAAAGAGATTTGTAGTGACTAGTAAGTGAGATGGGGTGTATGGGACATAAGATGTGTGAAGATGACAGTATTCAGTGTGTGTGTGTGTGTGTGTGTGTGTGTGTGTGTGATTCATTTTAAACAGCGATTACTCTTTTCATAAAGGTAAAGTATGTTTTATTTTTAAAATTTCACATTCTGGAATTTTTCTGATTTCATTAATTAATAAGTAAATTTACATAACTATGCTGATTTTCAAAGTTCTCTTTTTGTACTTCATTTGTGCTTCATCAATTTTTTTCTTTCTATAATTCTTTGATAGTTTTTTTTTCTTTGTCTATTACTGTTTGTTTGAGACACAGCTCACTCTGTAGCCCAGGCTGGCCTAGAACTCACAATTCTCTTACCTATTCACCTTAGTTGCCAAGGACTGTGCCCAAACACCTGATGCTACTTAATTTTTAAGTAAAACTTCAGGCAGTACCTCAAAATTTATTCATTTTAGCATTTTTGTTTCTATAAATAACCCACAAACTCCATTTTAATATATCTTAATATATTCCTTAAAGCTATAATATTCCATTGAAAGTATTTCATGTGTTTTTTATAATTCCATAGATGGGGTAACTTTACGGTTTTGTGCTTTTCTTAAGGTTTTCTTATCTTTAAATGTGCCATGCTAGTATCATATTCATTAAAAATACTCTGTTATTATAAAGTCAAGCATAGTAGGAATTATCTGATAAGTTTTTGTCTATTTTTATATTTGTTCATCAAGAATTTCCTATATTAAGGTCAGATTATTGACAACTCTTCTCTGAAATCATCAAAGATCTAGACACCCTTGTATCTTTTTTACCCATAATGCCCAGTTTGTGCTGCCCAGTATTTTTAGAAATGTGTTCTTCCACAAGAGTATGAATGACTCACGAGGAACAACATTCTTAAAGAAAATGTGTCTCCCTCTATGAGCAGCCAACAGTTGACAGTGGCTTCTCAGCTAGAGGAGAAACTTCATACCCCCCTCCCCACTCCATGAAGAGACTTGGTCTAAAATGAACTTGCATAGGACTTACTTATGTTATAGCAGCATTATGAATTCATATGTGTCATCTTATTTCGTCTAGAGGACAGTATTCTTTTATATTCATCCATTACTGGTTAGTAGGTTTCCCCCTTTTTTTGTCTTTACAGATCAATAAAATTTTAAGATTTACCTGGGAATATATAAATAATAGAGTGGAAAACATTTATTCCTGTCCAAGATAAAGGATTTGATGCAATTCACATGAAAATATTGAGGCATAAATCCTTATAAGGTCAGGAAAGTCCACATATCCCTTGTTGATGCATAAGGAAATGGACATCTGAGACATTATTTATAAATAAGAAGTGGCTAGACTGCGGTAATAATCTAAATAAGATAATAAATGCACATTCCTCTTCAAAGGCATGCAATCTGAACAACAGGAAAAATTCAGCCTGTGCTGAGGTACTGAGTCCTTTAAGCCTGTTGTTTACCATCAGTAACAACAGCCCTCTTCTACTCATCTCATTATGTTGTGATGATAATGCTTCCATTATCTATGTGCCTAAGAAATTGGAATCACTATGATACATGGAAGCATACCCTCTGTGTTATGAGCTAATGATAGATGTTCCCTTTTAAAGAGAGACATTGACAAAATAAAAATCATCTGGAAAATACTATTTTCTTTTTTTTTTTTTTGAGACAGGGTTTCTCTGTGGCTTTGGAGCCTGTCCTGGAACTAGCTTTGTAGACCAGGCTGGTCTCGAACTCACAGAAATCCGCCTGCCTCTGCCTCCCGAGTGCTGGGATTAAAGGTGTGCGCCACCATTGCCCGGCCTGGAAAATATTATTTTCTTAAGAAATGTGATTTCTTGGGGCTTTAAAAAAAACAAAGAAAGCAAAAGAAAAGACCTGCATTTCATCTATGACTATTATATCTAAGTTTCTTTATCATATAAGTATTTTTCAAAATAAATAAACTAGAAACGTATTCATGGGCATAAAATCTGTTCAGTCAGAGAGGTTAACAGACAATTTCAATTTGTCCACCCAATTTTCAGGTAATTATTTGATTCATTTTAAATCTCGTCTAAATTTTAATAGACCTGCAACATTATTCAGTTCATTATAACTGACATCCTACTGGATACTAGAAAATTAATATCTAAGTAGCAGTTATCATATGGTGAGTCATTGCAGGATGAAATGATGGACTAAGTCTACTTCCAGTACCTGCAAGGGGATGGTGCATTCAAGAAGCTTTAAAATTACTCTGTGAATTACTGAATAAATGTGTCTAGTAATAAGCCTATTTCTGACTTTGGGCAGTGGCACCTATAGACTCATGACTCACCCACCTTCTCTCCAACAGTCTCATCACCAAGTTTTACTTCCCATTCTCAAAATCACTAATGCATATGTACTCAGTATCTGGCAATCTTCAGTGATGAGACAAGGGCCTAATGCTTAGTCTCAGAGCTACTTTTAAAGTTGATCTCCTGATAGGTTAATGTCCCCAAGAAATATTTCTGCTCTATCGTTAGCAACAGTCTCACCATTTGCTGTCATCTGAGTAGTTCTGCCTCCTATACTCTGAAGGTGTACACTGGACTTATATGTGCCAGCTCCAAATAACATGATGGCATAGTCTCCAAGGATTTCCAGCTCGTGGGGAAAAGAACCAACACACCCAAATGAGATAGCTTGCAGCTATTTGTTACAGAATTCTTTATCTGAAGGAACTTCTGGCTCAAGGAAGTCTCCCTAGTCTCAAGGAGGAAACACATACTATTTTTTTTGGCAAAACAGCCTTTCGTCTTATTTCAGCAAAGCTGTGCAAAACAAGTATGTCATTTTGACCCATCAAACCAAGATGGAGTCACTAAAGCCCCCACAAAGGAGCCATTCTCTCTCTCTCTAGCTTTCTCAGGGCTTAAGGAAATATGAGAGCCTCACGTTGAGCACCATCTGCAGTTGGACATTTCTCTCTCACTCGCTAGTTCGCAAATAATCACTCTGAGAATTAATATTGATTATAAATGTTTTCCCAATGATTCAGGCTTATTGCTAGCTAGCTCTTCGATCTAAATTAACCCCTTTCTATTAATCTATGTATTGTCCTGTGGCCATGGCATTACTGGTTTGCTGGCATGTTGTTTCTTGGGTGACTGGATGATGTCTCCCAGACCCTGTCTTTCTTCTCCTGAATCTTTTCTTTGGGTTCCCATCTGACTCAATCCTGCCTTTTCATAGGCCAAAGCAGCATTATTTATCAACCAATGAATGCAACCCATATTTGCAGCATATAGAACGACATCCCACAATATCAAGCTAGTAATATAGAAATCAAGAAGATAAAATATCTACTACTAATAATAATAATATAATAATAATAAATATAATTGAACATATAGAAAATACAGATTGATTGAAGAAAACAGTTAAGTGATATTAAAAGTATATCAAGGTAATGTTAGTAAACAGAAATCACAGGATAGTTTATGAAATTTTAAGAAAAGCACCAACAAACCCAAATGAGATAACTTGCAGTTATTTGTTGCATCTTTGCTTTTTTAAAATTTATTTATTTATTTATTAAAGATTTCTGTCTCTTTCCCACCACCGCCTCCCATTTCCCTCCCCCTCCCCCAATCAAGTCCCCCTCCCTCGGCAGCCCAAAGAGCAATCAGGGTTCCCTGCCCTGTGGGAAGTCCAAGGACCACCCACCTCCATCCAGGTCTAGTAAGGTGAGCATCCAAGCTGCCTAGGCTCCCACAAAGCCAATACGTGCAGTGGGATCAAAAACCCATTGCCATTGTTCTTGATTTCTCAGTAGTCCTCATTGTCTGCTATGTTCAGCGAGACCAGTTTTATCCCAGGCTTTTTCAGACCCAGGCCAGCTGGCCTTGGTGAGTTCCCGATAGTACATCCCCATTGTCTCAGTGTGTGGGTGCATCCATTGCTGGTGGGAATGGAAACTTGTGCAACCACTTTGGAAAGTAGTGTGGCGGTTTCTCAGGAAATTCGGGATCAACCTACCCCTGGACCCAGCAATACCACTCTTGGGAATATACCCAAGAGAAGCCCTATCATACAACAAAAGTATATGCTCAACTATGTTCATAGCAGCATTGTTTGTATTAGCCAGAACCTGGAAACAACCTAGATGCCCTTCAGTGGAAGAATGGATGAAGAAAGTATGGAACATATACATATTAGAGTACTACTCAGCATCTTTGCTTTTTTTTTTTTGACTCAGCAGATGTCATTGTCTATCTTTTCTGAAGGACAACTGTACCCATTCTGGGTCAATCACAGATCATAAGTTAAAGTTTCATAATGAGTATAGACCGATACTGTTAACCATGCCCACTTGAAGCAGCTGTTTATGTGGCAACACCAGACTTCATAGTTTTCAAACGACTTACTTTAAGATGATTTCATTTCTATTTTAATACTTCTAAGCTCAGCTCTACTGTAAAAGCTGAGAACAATGTACAGTTGAAGAATATGTCTTCAAATTTGAAGTGTTGAAAACATAATTTTCCAGTGTAGCATACCAGAGAAGCTGAACCAAAGTAGGGAGCATAGGTCATGTGAGAAACTGATTAATGCTATTATGAGAACAAGCTTGTGATCACAGGAGTGGGAACCTAATCTTGGGCTGACTTTGATCCTCAATATTTTTTTTCTTTCTTTCATTTTTTTTCTTGAATTATTTGTACTTCAGTCTTCTGCTACATCACAATGTACCAAAAGAGACTTTTCTTGATAGGTCCTTTGGCCTTGACCTTCTTGAAATTCAGACTTTTGACCTTAAAAAAAAGATAAATACAGTTCTGATCACTATACATTACCTTCCTGTGGTATTCTGTTACACCAACAAAGACAGACCAACACACATGACCTTCTATATCTCTGAGTCTTTTCACTGGCTAATTTTACTGTGTTCTTGCAGCTTCTAAAGCTGCCCCAGGAAGTAATAGCCTCTATCACAGAAGTCCCATTATTTGTTTCTCAATTATGATACATCTAACAATGTTCGTGCGCTTCGAGCAATTGCATTTATTTGACTCATTTTCCCTGTATCCCAGTTTTCACAAACACACTTAATTCCAGTGCCTTCTGTTCAGCCCTGCTTGTATCACCTTAATGTTTGTATGTCTCTATCCTTGGTGGTGAGCTCCTCTATACTGGCTTTGCATCAGATGTCTTATACTCCCATTGTCAGAGGCATTGTACATATGAATAAAACATATGAATAACAAAAGAAAATATTTCTGACAAAAAATTTTTAATTACCAGTGAATTGAGATGCTAAGAACCAAATATGTTTAGCATGTATGATTTCATTGGTTTAGTCTTTGTAAATGTTTGTCTCATCAGAGCCACTAACAATATAACTGATGTATTTATCACTTACCTATGTCTCTTTGAAGCAATTTGTGTCTCATGCGTGTTTGTATTTTTGGTAAGAATATTTGATATATATATCACCAAATACTTTGATTTACACCATGCCATATTTTAACTTTCAGCATGATACAACACATAATATCCTTACAAATATATTAAAATGAAGAATGGCTTCACCTGAAATACCTGAGAATATGAAGTCATTGATTATATGTATTATGCATCTTCTCTTCCCACATCATCATGACCATTATTGTAATTCTCTGGTTCAATGAGTTTTACTGCTACAGATAATCATTATAAGTGGGTATTAGTTTATTTTTCCTTTTATGGCTATGTTATTTATCATGTAAAGTGTCCTCAAGGTTCAACAATATTTTTTCAATCAGTGATGTTTCTCTTATAGGGAAAAGAAACACAGAGATTCAGAGCTATTTAATATACATCCACAATTTTTGTATCATTCACTATTTATCAAAAAATGATTAAAATAATTAATCAGTCTTAATAGATCATTTGTTACATGAGATAGTTAAAGATATAGGTGAAATTAGAGAATAGGATCTCAAAGTTAAATGAATTCAAACAATATCCACTTTTAATGTGTAAGTTCTTAACATGTAATATTTATGTCTTCAAATTTAATTCCATCTTCAGTCGTTTTGTGTCTGGGGTCAAGAAATGATGGAGAATAGACCACCAAAGTCTTTTAAACCAGATTTCTTTTTAAGCAAGCTTTATTCCAGATAAAGTAAAAGAACAAAATCACTGCGTGGCACACAAAGCTTATCAGCTATAGCTGAGACCACAGCCAGAGATCAGGTTTCTAAAATTCTTGCAATAGGGACTGGTTTGGAGCCTCTTTAATAGTAAAATTAAGCACCAGGTATGCATCAAAGAGCTTTTACAACCCTGATGTCAGGCTTAAAGTCATATTACATTTTAAGTTTTACAACTTTTGGTAATAGGTTGTTAGAGTGTTAACTTAGGACGTTTGTGAAAGCCTATGGCTGCCACAGCCAGTTTTCATTGTCCCTGAAAAGAATGTAAGACAGAGAGTATAGTCACATAGGGTGACAGTTCAAATTAAGGGACTATCAGCATAGGATCCATAGAGGCAATAGTTCAAACCTAACCTTTGCCCACAGTATCTGCTGAGTTGAGAAGCTAGGATACAGGAGACAATTGTTAAAAGTTCACCTTAATAGACCTGGAAGGAGGTGGGAGGTCCTTGGACTCCCCACAGGGTAGGGAACCCTGACTGCTCTTTGGACTGATGAAGGAGGGGGAGTTGACTGGGGGAGGGGGAGGAAAATGGGAAGCAGTGGCAGGGAGGAGACAAAAATCTTTAATAAAAAAATAAATAAACAAGAAAGTTTACCTCTGTACACTGTGACTGCCAAGATGTCTACTTTAAGACAGATCGTGTTTGTTAAAGGTTAACAGTGGCTGTCTGCTTTGTTTTTCTTCCAAAATATACTTGTACTTGCAATTTTATATTTCTATATTCCTGGACCAGACTCTTTATTTCTATATTCTATTTCTGGAATTTTCAGTAATTATATCAATAGCTAGCATGATACCAAAATTGCTACAGGGTATATTACAAATGGTAGTGAGTAATTATATGCTGATAATGATTCAGATAAATACTTTTAGAATACAAATATGGACTAACATTAAAACAAATTTGAAAGTATTATACAGTTTCCTGTGACGTTCAGTATAGAAAGGTAAAGAATACAGAAAATCTACTCTTCAGAATTCTACAGTCTACAAGGGCAGAGATAGGCAAGCAAGGCACAGAAGTACATAAGGTATTTAGAGAGGTCCTAAAGGACCACAGCCACTGGGACACTAGTCTTTACTCAGGGAATTATATCAACGAAGGCATTTGAGAGTAACATAAAAAGAATAACTTCTTTTTGACCCAAGTATCACATGACATGACTGAGACAGAGAAAAAAAAAAAAAAACGTTGAGTATCAACACAGGAATAAGTGCTAATTTTCCTTAACCTTTTCTTGTATCCTCTTATCCAAGAATTTCTTTTTATTATTCATTTTATTTTTTTTTTTTTGGTTTTTCGAGACAGGGTTTCTCTGTAGCTTTGGTGCCTGTCCTGGAACTAGCTCTTGTAGACCAGGTAGACCTCGAACTCCCAGAGATCCGCCTGCCTCTGCCTCCCGAGTGCTGGGATTAAAGGCGTGCACCACCACCACCCGGCTTCCAAGAATTTCTTAACATAATTTGCTATCTTTCTTGTAAAAGGTCAGATTTGTGTTATATTCAATAATTTTTAACAAAATTTTTAAGAAATAAAAATTAATACAATGAAACAATATTTGCCTTGCAGATAAGCATCATCTTAAAATACAAATAAAACAAAAATATTTTCATTATTTAAAAAATTAAATATATTGGATCATAATCATATTCTTCCTCTCTCCCTAGTCCTTTCAGCTATCTATCCCCCCTTCCTCTATAATCTAATTTTAGTTTTTTATCAATAAAAATCATCATAACAACAAACCTCCTAATTCAAGAAAACAAAGTAAAGCTACAACTCCCTCCCATAAAATTATCAGAACTCCATAAATCCTAATATCTGCTCTGTGTCCTGTGTAGAACCTTTGGCTATAAAAAGAAGCTTGTAGTCTTTTCTCTCGGCTACAGAGTCAAATAATTCTCTGTAGCTATATCTAGTTAGTAGTGTCCCCAAGTATCCCACACAGGGTATTTTTTAATAAGTTACTTCTGGTTTTTAGTCTTCAGTGGTCTGTTCCCTATTATTTGAGCAATTCCAGGGCCCAACAGTGATAATAAGAAGAAATATTCTTTTGTGTTTGGGTAAAATATTCTGTAGATAAGTGTTAGGAGCATTTGATGATTAGCATCTTTTAGCTTTATTACTTCTCTGTCTAGTTTTTTCTAAATGACCTGTTCGTTGGTGAGAATAGGGTGTCAGTATACCATTTTGTGTGGGTCTGTGGAAGAATCTGGGTCACTCCCAGATGAATTTTGGCTTTGAAAATAAGGAAGAGAATCAGTTTATAATGAAAGGACTGCTCTTTGCTTCACAAAACCTTTTTTTTTTCATTGCTATGCAATTTACACATCTTAGCAAGTCAATGTTTGCATATTCAAACTGAAAGACCTCCGAAAGGAGTGTCTTCCCTCTAAGGAGACCTTTCCCAAGGAACAGCGAGACCACTCACCGGATGCAAACAGCAAGAGGTTTATTCAAATACCAAGTACTTGGGGCTACAAGCCTATCGGACGGCTTGCGCGCCGTCAGGTTGTGTCCAAGCGTTTTTATAGTGTAAAGTGGGGTACAAAAGTGAGAAGCGTAGTTACAGGGTTCCTATTGGATGATTCGAACGAGACCCAGGTGGTACCGGGGTGAAATTGGGGGCACGTTCCCAGGCATGCATACATCAGATAACTGTTTGATCCCGTTTCTTCTCAGGGTCACAAATTCCTCTTAGGGGTCTCAGTTCCTCCCATGCACAAATGCATGTCATAAATACGTCAGAGGTTCTGATATATCCTGCTCTCCCCTGCACAGATGTCTGCCATAAATTTGTTCAGAAGTCCTGATGTATCCTTATCTCCCCTGTCAGAAGTCCTGATGCATCCTTATCTTCCCTGCAACCAGGCACCCTGACCTCACTTTGCACTGACATTTGTTCGTAGAGGGCCTTGTGCAATGTTGTTGGAGCAGTTAGGCTGGGATTCTCCATAGGGGAATTGTTTCCTTTTTAAACTACTGATATTTTAAGTTTGACATAAGTGTCAACCATAGGCATCCTGCTTTCCTAGGAAAGCAGGATGTTCTCATGAGAGCTTGCTGGCCTAAAGTTGAACTCTGTAACCAGTACAAGCCTTGCTTTTGAGCAGGGGTCTTTCAAAACCTCTTATCTGAAGTTGTTTGACGGAACAATCATTTGCCCAAGCAATTCTCTACAATGAGATGTTTGTTCAAATCCTCTCATAACTGAGTTTCGCAAAGGCTCCAATCCTTCAGAAAAAACTCAGTTAAGACTGGAACACTTCAAACAAACGATAGCAATCACAAAATGTAGTTCAAAGCCTAGGTGTAGATATTCTGGAATTCCAGTCAAAGGCAATGCTCTAAGGCATCTTTTCCTACAGCAGGGGTATTACGTTTCCCACTATTATTATGTGGAGATTGAAGTGTGATTTAAGCTTTAATAAACTTTAGTAATGTCTTTTCTTTCTTTGTTTGGTTTGCTTTGCTCTTTTTATATAAGCGTGAGTATCTTTATTTGGGAGGCAAAGGTGTTCAGTATTGAGATGTCTTCTTGTTGAATTTTAATTTCTTCTAAAAATACTTTTGTTTTTTATTAATTTTGGTTGGAAGTCTATTTTGTTAGATATTACAATGGCTACACCTCCTTGCTTGGAATCCTTGCTTGGAAAATGTGTTTCCAATCCTTTATTTTCCCTGAGGTAACAGCTGTCTTGAATGTGAAGACAAATTTCCTGTATGCAACAGGAAGTAGATTTTGTTTTCGCATCAATTTTGTTATCCTGTGAGTTTTAATTGCAGAGCTTTTTATTGAGTTTATTTATATTCAGAAATACTAATGACCCATGATTTTTATTTCTTATTTAGTTGCTGCTGCTGGTGGTAGTGTGTGTGTATGTGTGTTTCTTTTGTTTTTGCTGGTGTGAGATTATATATTTCTTTTTTTTATGTGTGTACTTAGCCTCCTTGGGATAATGTTTTCCTCCTATTGCCTTCTGTAGGGCTGGATTTGTGGATAGATACTGTTTAACTATGACTTTATCTTGGAATATCTTGTTTTCTTCAGTTATAGTGATCAAAAGTTTTGCTGCATATAATAGTGTGAGCTGGTATCTGTGGTCTTAGAGTCTATAAGACATCTGTCCAGGCTCTTCTGGCTTTTAGAGTCTCCATTGAGAAGTCAGATTAATTCTAATAGGTCTGCCTTCATATATTACTTGTCCTTTTTTGTTTTATCTTAAAATTTCCTTTCTTATTGCTGTATTTTTACTATTTTGATTATGATGTGGCAGGGAGACTTTCTTTTTGGCCCTATCTATTTATTGTTCTGTAAACACCTTGCACCTGTAAAGCCACATCCTTCTTAAGGTTAGGAAAATTTTCTATTACTTTGTTAAAAAATGTTTTATGGATCTTTGAGTTGGGATTCTTCTCTTTCTTCTTCTTTTTCTGATATTCCTATGATTCGTAAGTTTTGTCATTTGATAGTATTTCAAATTTCCTGGATTTTTATTGTCAGAAATTTTTTAGATTCAACACTTTCTTTGACATAGTTATCAGCATTTAAGCCTTTTAATCCTCAGACCTTCATAACTTGCATTTACACATTTGAAGTCACCTTTTTTGTACCCTGAAAAATTTTTATCCTCAGACTTTAAGCTTTGAATCATAAAACATTTTTATTTACTTTACCAGTAGGCACAGATGGCTGACCACTGAGAGCAGTCACTGTAAAGCAATTTCCTTTAAACAAAGGAATAGTAAGAAGTTATACTAAAATCTGTTTTGTGTGTTTCTCTCTCTCTCTCTCTCTCTCTCTCTCTCTCTCTCTTTCTCTCTCTCTCTCTTTCTCTCAAGTCTGGTAGGAAGGTGAACTGTGTCTAGACTTTGTATTGGCTCTAAGAGAGTGAAACCTGTGACCTGATTCTTACACAGAACTTAGAATGCTGATATAAGAACTGATAGTATATTGTTATCATTATATCCTTACTATATCAGACTCAATAACCAGAACATCCAGAGATTTGGGCAGTCAGTAAGGGCTGCAGGCAGGACATGATGAGCATGGTTAACTTAGAGATTTAGAAACACACATTTAGTGGCCATATTTATGCATTTAACACAGACAAACTTTTCTCACTTTTTTTCAGAATAATTTTGGGCAGGGGAGGGGCAGCAGGCCATTTGTACTTTTCTGATGTGTTTGATCCTGCTGTTGTTCCTCTCTGGCATTTCCTGCTGTGCAGCTTTGGAACATGTATCATTTTGTGAGACCAAAACCAATTATCGTCCTGGAGAAGAGGCTGACGGTAGCCATCTATGGTGCCTGGCCTTGTAGTCTCCTCTTCTTGCTTCTGTCCTCCTGGCTTCTCCTTGACATTCAGGCCTGGGACTGCAATACCTGCTGAGAGGGGTGGTCCGCTCCCTAGCTACCAGCAGTGCTAGTACAGACAGGTGTCCCCTGAAGCCTAGACTCCTGAGGTAGAGAGGGGCAGGGAAGGCTGGCAAAACCTACTGTTATAATACTGAAATCCTGGAAGTGGGAGAATAGGAACCTTAGCCCAGGGTAGACATTAATTTACTAACCATCGTCACAAAGAGACTGACAAGAGACAATATGACAATGTGGCATGACAATTAAACAGACCATGACAATTACACAGAATTGACAAGACATGGCTTCTCCGTTAGATGAGACTACAACCGGAGATAGAATTGTAAGGCTGTGACAAAGGCCAGTTTGAACTTCTCCATTTATAGCAAGCATAAAACAATAACAAAATAAGTTTTTGCAATCTTAAGGAAAAACTCAAATACAAATTGCCCTTCTTTTGCAATTTCCATTAACAGAGTTTTTCAGTTAAAATAATGTTTGTATTTAGTCCATTGTTTTTCCCTGGCATTCCATGATAGTGTTTACCAAGGTTCTGTACCTCCCCTGACACTTCCAGTTTTACTTAGTAGGGAAGGGTATGGGACAATATAAAACCAAAGGGTCAAAAGTCACATACATCCCATCATTTAAAAGTTAATTCAGCTCAGATCAATTTATGGTCATGAGTGGCCAATGACGTTATCTAAAAGTGGATCCTCTATTTGCAGAGCGACCCTAAGCTCTTAGAGAGCCGCTTCAGCCTTGAAAATAGAGCTAAGGGTTGTAAAGTGGAGTAACCTACTGTTAATAGTTAATCCATAAGCTTCTGAGAATGCTGTTGACAGTCTGCTCTCATTTTCCTACGCTTTCAACTTCATATTTCTTTATATCTATATCTTATTTTTGGAATCTACATTTTTATATTTTTATTATTGGACTCATCACTATTTCAGTTTTCAGGTGAACACTAAGAAAAACATACATAGGTCCACCTAGAGAGGAGAAATAGACAAGATCACCTGACAAAATCAGAATCCTGACAAAATTCGGAGCATGGACATGGGGGAAAAGGGAGGGTGGAAGGGAGAGTGGAGGGAAAAATGGGGGAGGGGAGGGGAATTTGAGGGAACGGGATAGATGAGATGGAGGAAGGAAAAATATGACAGCAAGGAAAGAGATATTTTGTTTGAGGTAGCCATTATGGGTCTAGCAGGAAACCTGGCACTAGAGAAATTGCCAGGAATCCACAAGGATGACCCCAACTAAGACCATAAGCAATAGAGGAGAGGTTGTATGAACTGGCCTTGCACTATAGTCAGATTGACGAATACCTTAAATGTCACCATAAAACCTTCATCCATCAACTGATAGAAACAGAGGCAGAGACCCGCAGCAGACCACTGGGATGAGTTTCCAAATTCCAGTTGAAAGGTGAATGGAATGGGAATATGAGCAAAGAGGTCAAGACCATGGTGAATCCCTTTACCTGAGCTCACCAACTCCAGTCAGACAGGGAAGGAAGCAGCATAGGTCCAAACTAGACCCTCTGAATGTGAATAATAGTTGTATGGTTGGGGCAACCTGCGGGGACACTGGTAGTAGCACCAGAATTTATTCCTACTGCTTGTACTGGGTTTTTAGGAGACTGTTCTCTTTGGAGAGATATCTTGCCCAGCCTAGATAAAGTAGTGAGGGCCTCGGACAACCCAAAAGAAATGTACCTTATCCTCTCTTAAGAGTGGATGGGGATGTGGTGGGGGGGGGTAGGAAATGGAGAAAGGGAAGAAATGGGAATTGGGATTGGTATGTAAAATGAAAAAAGATAGTTTGTTTTCTTTTTCAATAAAAGAAAAAAATTAAAAAAGTACTATTAAGATCCACTCAACAGGGGGAACTTCATGCCTTGTTTTATAAACGGAGTCAACTATGAGTTGCTGATGAAGTCATGGAACATAGAAGATAATCTAATAGAGACTCTTTCCTGAACTAATATAATCTCTAACTGCATACTAGTAGTGATCATCTCACCCACAGGGAACTGTAACTCTTCCTACATCAGAGGGAGACCATTGCAGAAATCTGGTCTGATAGAGGAACAACTGATGCCGGGAAGAAGAGCCACAGTGGATCCATCTACAATACAAGCCCTCCACTAAGACTGAAGGAACATTAGGAGGAAAAGGAAAGAATGTACTAAGTTCTAAGAGTCAGAGTCCAAGTAATGATGTGGTGAGATTGTGTTTTCTATGTCTGAGAGGAACATGCCACCATGATTCTAAACAATATATTTTGCTACACTAAAGCCGAAAATGAATTCATTTGGCACCATAATGTAGAAGGTGAAAATCTCAGAAGACTCCACACCTAAATGAAGAGCTATAGTCAGTTAATGATGACTAAGAAGAGAATCAGTCTTCCTGTGCATAAATCCCCAAATTTGTATGTATGTATATATATATATTTGTGAATTAAAGGAAAGGATGCCATTGAGTAGAGAAAGAGGTAGGAAAATTTTAGAGTGATTAGAGGGAGATGGGGGAATGATGCATTTTTAACACTTACATATAAAATTCCAAAAATAAATTAAAAAATGAAAAACATCAAGTTTTTGGAAATAAAAAGGAAGCTAAATATTTTTAAAGTATTTTTATCAAAATTATATATACATATACATCTGTATGTATACATAATTCTAGTCATCTTGGGAATATAAATTTCTGACATCCTTTGGTTTATGTTTTATTATGTAAAACAGGACAGATAATATGTACATAGAAAATTGAATTTGAAGTTTTTAACTAAAAATTATCAAAGTATCCTCGCAAATGAATAATAATTATCACAAATAGAATAAAATTAATATCAACTCAAACTATGTAACCGTGGAAACATTTCTCTAATAAATAATCCCTCACATTACTTCTGAGACATGAAATTTTTTCTTTGAAGTATTTTCTTCAAGGCAACACTGACATCCTTATTCCTCAGGCTGTAAATCAATGGGTTCAGCATAGGAACAACAGTAGTATAAAACACAGATGACACTTTCCCTTGGTACATTGAACTCATTGAAGATGGCTGTAAGTACGTGAATGCAGCAGAACCAAAGTAGAGAGCAACAGCAGAGATGTGGGAGCTACAGGTGCTGAAGGCTTTGGACCTGCCTTCTTTGGATTTAATCCTGAGGATGCTGGTGATTATGGAGATGTAGGAAGCAGTAATAGTGAGAGGTGGGACAAAAATGTTCACTATACTAAATATTAGAATCAACAAGTCATTAATATAGGTATTAGAACATGAAAGCTTCAAGAGTGGAAGAAGATCACAGAAATAGTGGTTGATCACATCTAATTTGCAGAACCAAATTCGTAGCATGAAGCCTGTGTTAATTGATGCATTGAACACACTAAAAATATACACTGCTAAAATCAGGGAACTATAAATTTTATAGGACATGATTACAGTGTAAAGCAGGGGTTTACAGATGGCCACATAGCGGTCATATGCCATTACAGCTAATGTGTAACACTCTGCGATGCCAAAAATGATAAAGAAATAGAGCTGAGTCATGCACCCAGGGTAGGAGATGAGGTTCTTCTCTGTCAAAAATCCCAACAGCATTTTAGGGGTGACAACTGTGGACTGACAGAAGTCAATGAAGGACAGACTGCTGAGGAAATAGTACATGGGGTTGCGCAGATGGGAACTGAGCACAATCAGTGTGATCATACTCAGATTCCCTGCTACAGTGACCACATAGATTCCAGAGAAGAGGAGGAAGAGGGGCATCTGAAGTTCTGGTTGTTCTGAGAGCCCAGCCAAGAAAAACTCAGTCACTGTGCAATGGTTTCCTGCTGCCATGTTCTTCATTCAGATCCTGAAGGAGTAAAAGAATTGTTTAAGCCAGGTAGTGATAACTCAAGTCGGTGATCCCTTTACTAAGAAGGCAGTAGCAGGCAGATTTCTGTAAGTTCAAGGCCAGCCTGGTCAACTGAGCTAGTTCTAGGAAAGGCCAGGCTACACAAAGAAATACTGTCCCAAATAACACATATGTGTGTGTATATGTATCTATGTATAGATGTTGTGTGTATATATATATATATATTTGTATGTATATTATATATATATACATGTATACAAAATATATATAGAGAGAGAGTGAAGTTAAAGTTGTCAGAGTGACTTTATTATTATTTTCCATGTACACAAAATACATAGAAAATTGTTTCTGCCTTAAAATATTTTGCTCACTATATAATTACATTAATGGATCATTTAGAGAAGCAAAATTTATCTTTTATTAATTTTAAACTTATCCTTAAAAATAAGAACATTTTTACGTGAAAATATGAATGCCTTTTATATAAAATATCACTCTGTTCAAGCTTTGATAATTTTTGTGATTTCAAAGAAGTGTTCATAATCTGAGGATTAGAGTGGGTATCAGTGAGGAAAAGTGACAGACTTGCTTGAGGAAGCAATTTTCCCTAAATAAAGAATTATCAAAAATCTGATTTCTCCAGAGGATTTGTGGGTCTCTTTTTAAAAAAATTGTCATTGTTTTTCTAATTCCTAAGAGACATAAGGTATTCAAATTTCCAACTGTGAAGATTAAATGAAATCTGGAGCAACCATTATTCCTAAGATTACGTACCAGATGCATGGTGCTTCATTAGGAAGCAGTTTCTGTTCGTGACCCAGTTCTTAAGAGGAAGAGAGTCAGTTAGTAGTGGTTAAATAGTGAGGCATGGAGACAAAGTGCCTGTGCTCACTCACAGTCACTTAGCAACATAACCCTTGGCTAGTACAATGTATTTTTGTTACTTACCATATAAAGAAATAAGTAATACTGTCATATTATCACTCCAAAATATTTGCAATATAATTTTGCATTTTTATATAATATTGACACTTCATCAAATAAAAAACCTGCTTTTCTACATATTAAAATTAGAAAAACCATCTCAGCACAGTTCATATTTTTCCCTTTATATCTCATGAACTAAGAAAGACTGCAATCTAGAAACTCAAACACTAAGGGAAGACACAATGATTATCCTCTATCCTATTGAATTGTGGAAAAATTCATCACTGTTTCCACAAAATGAATCTCTACCTGAATTAGAGGTTAGTTAAAAGGTCAAAAGTTGAAATGTATTTAAAATATAGACATTTAAGTCGTGCTAGATAGCCACACAAATCTCATGAAAGTTCACAGGTTTAAGTAGACAGATAAAATAGAAGGTCTTTAAGAAAATATTGAGGAAAGACTTGGCATCCCTGGAAGATTTCAACTTCAAGATTTCTTATAACCTCACATAAAATTAAAGAAAAGACAAAACAATGATGCTGATCATAAAATGAGAGGGGCCAAAAAAGTTAGAGCCAAAATAATGTGGAAGCTATGTGAAAAACTCTTTTGGTGTAATGATTCAGCAAAACTGTGGCTTCAGAGTGAGAGTGGCTGCTTCAATGGCCCACATAACACTGAGCCTGTACATAGTTCCTCACAGAATTGGTGGGGGTGGGGACGAATCTGATGCTTCCACTTCCATTGGTGTTTGGGTTACTCATTGATTCTAGAATGAGTCAAACAATTATGTACTTACCAACATGGCTCCCATCTTCCAGTGGATAGTTCTAAACTTAAAATCACGAAACTGACCTCGTTAAGAGGAACAGGTCACAAAACACAGGGAAAATGTTATAAATATGGTAAAAAGATTTGTGGTGAGGAGAGAGTGTAGTAGGGGGATATGGGACATAGATGTGTGAGTGATAGTAATCAGTGTGTGTGTGTGTGTGATTTATTTTAAACATTGATTTGTCTTTTCAGTAAAGCATGATTTTTCTCAGATTTCACATTCTAGAACTCCAGAGCTGTATAATTTGTTTCAATTCTATTTCTAGAAGTATTGGCTGTTAACATTATATTAACTAGCCACATTCTATACTCAGGTGCATTAAATAAGGCAGTGCCATTACCTCCTCTATTATTATTGTATTTGGAATTTATGTTGTATTGTAGATAAACTGGTGACTTATAACCACTAAAATATTAACAAAACTTTTTATTTTTCTCTTAAAATTTATGTACTATAGATACCTTAACTCGATGCCAAACATCATAAAAATAAAACACTTTGGGTAGCATGTAGAGATCTGAAGTGACTAAAATAAGAATAAAACTATAAAAGAATAACAAAAATCAAAGTATTTGTGAGTATAGCATATTCATAAATATAATTTTTTTCAGGTAGCATGTAGAGATCTGAATTACCTAAAAATAAGAATAAAATTGTAACAGAATAAAAATATCAAAATATTTGTGCATTTGTGAGCCATTAGATTAAGTAAACTCAGTTTGGTACCATGTTACAAAGATTCTGACAGTTTTTTTCCCCTCACCTTATTCCTGTCTCTTTTCATAACCTTGGGTCATTGCAGCAATAAAAGATATAGTGATGCCTAAACAACTTTAAAAACCTCACAACCAAAATCTGCCATATTAGCAAATATTACTTAGAACTGGCTCCAAATATGAGAAAAAAATGTAAAGATAAAATAAAACAGGGAAGGACAGGCAATAAAATTTGTAATCGATTATTATTGGAAACTGATAGGCTTACACTCAATACAAAAACGTACACATATTCCCGGTATTGCTACACAATAAGAAATTTTGAGTTAATTCACAAAGCTGCATGAAGAAAAGTTTTAATTAATAAAACTTTGAATGGCATCACCTCTAGTCAGTTAAAAATATGATGCTAATTATTTTTATATTTTTTAAATTCATAAATATATCTACTATCTATTTTTCCAATGTCTATAGTTTCAATAGTTTCTCTAAAATTTATTTTGCTTGCAAAAAACTTTATAGTTTCCAATGATCAGCAGGATGAATTAAAAACGCAAAACATCTTATATTTAGGCATACTAGTTCCAAATTAGTAATCTAACCAAAGATGTACTCATCTTCCTTCTCTCCAGCAGTTTCAGCACCAAGTTTTACCTCCCACTTGGAAAAATCACTAATGCAAATATGCTAAACATTCTGCAGTCATTAGTACTGAGGGACCAGGGCCTAGTGCTTAGTCTCAGAGATATTTTTGTTTTTTTTTTTTTTTTGTCAAAGCCTCCGTTTATTAGGGACAGGGTAACAACTTATATACCCCCTGAATGAGGGCTTGGGGAGCAGGGCACAGGAGCATGGAATCTGGCCGCGTGGTCCCAGTCACGTAACCTACATCCGGTCAGGTAGGCCAAGAAGTCAGGAGTTGCCACACCTAGTTCCCTGGATAGCTGGAATTTAAGGCAGTTCCGCTATCAGATTAGGTTCGTTAGCAATTAGCGAATAGCTAATTGGGTGTGGGGCAGGTTTTGCCAATAGGACTATTCTTAACATAATTATGGGTTTGGGGTTCCCTGCAGGCTCCCCAAGGTGATGGTTTCTGTAACAATCTTTAGGGGGGGAAACGGCTCCCAACATATTCCTCCTTTCTTATATAAAGGCAAGTAGTTATAAGTGGAGGGCACCAAGACAGAGTCAACCATGGTATCAGATCTAAAGGAGAAGGGACTGGGACAAGGAGAGACCCTCCTCTCGACTGGTGAAGCAATTTACCTCTCCTGGGAACAGAGGGGTGCCTTATGAGTAGCATTAGTTTCTTGGAGCTTCTCAAATAAAAGGTATCTAGTAGGATTAAAGTAAGCAGATCACAGGGCACCCTGTCTTAGGCTATGTGGAGAGCGCCCTCGTACCTAAAAACCATGCCATGTTGAGCCGGCCTGTACGGCCTCTGTATGGTTTGAAATTTAGGTGAGGATCCACACTAACTCCCGTCATTGGGCCCCTGTGTCTATCATTAATGAAAAAATCTGTGAGGTGCTCCTTAAACAAAAGATATGATATAATTTTGGCACCAATAACTCCATCTCCAGACAAGAAGAAAGGGGCACCTTCCAAACCCAGTATTCACCTTTTAGTCTGGCCCATGGTATGTCCTCCTTCCTAACTGCCTACTCCACAAAAAGTTACGTGTGCTTGCCTGCCATCAATTAGGGAGGTGAAAAAGGGATCAAAATCTAAAATTCTTAACATATGCATTGAACCCAAACACTTTACAGCATGTGTCAAACCTTTCCCAACATCTATAAGCAGTTACAAATATCATTAGATCAATTTCAGTAAGAGTACAATGACTTACATTGTTGTCAAATACCACCATTTCCAGACTCTGAGCAACAGTCACAGGAACCCCAATCTTTCCCCTTCTTAAGTGAAGAGGTTAGTATTTTAATTAAAATGAGTTCTGTGTCCCAGAGATTAAAACAGTCTGATGTCCAGTCTGCATCTCAGCTCCAAAGCAGACCAGAGTTCAAGCTGCAGAAGCAGTTTAGCACTTGTGCTTCAGGGCCGGTGGGATTCCTGGGTGAGGTGAGCTGGATTCAGCTATCTGAAGCACATCCTGGCATTATCTCAGCCGGGTCTCCCTGGACTCAGGAGGCAGAATTGACACCCTGTAGAGTGGAGCAGCAGGTTCTGTTATCAGGGACTCCTCTCCTTGGGGGCAGGAAAAGCCAGACTAAGGACCTCTCTGCAATCGCCTCAGGAACTCCTCTGTGTCCGCAGCGCAGCCTCGACATCAGGCCCAGCTTTTTATTTTCTTTCTGTGAAAAAAGCATAAACATATCCTCGACCCCAAATATATATAGGTCGGGTTTTTTCATAATGCATTGCAAGGGCTTTTCCACCTTGCCCTAGCAAAGGTCAGCTTGGTGTTATCATGTCAGATCCGTTTGCATCTGGATCTACTTGCAAGTTTCATAAGCTGCTTACAAGGAGCCTTATTATGCTCCATAATATTTTTTTTATTATTATTAGCCATATATGCAGTTCCTCCATTGGAAGAGCCATTTGTAAAATTTAACATAAAAATCCTTTAAGGGATTTTTTTGCTATAACATTAGCAAAATACAGTTGTGTGAATTGTAGCAATAATCATCTGGGGATCAAGCCATTTTTTAGCTTTTATCCTGCCCTTTTGTACCAGACAGGCTACTGGTTTAAATTAAGAGTTTAATATCTTAATTGGCAAAACTTGAGAAGATTTTGCCATAAACAGCATTTTCTTATAAAAATGTTGTAGAATAAGTTTTATATTTAATATGCACACTTGCCATAGCTGCATTATAATTAATATACTGTGTTTGTTGATTATTGTATACTTTACCTGTTGATTTATATTTTACCTGTTTGAGTACCTGTTAGGCAGCTTTAAGCTCTCTCTATTGGAAACTGTTTTTTTTTTTTATTTTATTTTTTTCTATTCTAAGATGGCTCCCTTAATTAAGATGTGTGCTTCTCTGCTCCCCTAACCAACCTTCCTTTATCCCAAACATCCCGTTTCCCCCAGGTTCCCCCCATCCTCCCCTTCTCACATTTCTCTCCCCTTCTCCCCTCACCCCCCCTCCCACCACACCCCCAAGATCCCAAATTTTTGCCCGGCAATCTGGTCTACTTCCCATAACCAGGAGGATAGCTATATGTTTTTCTTTCGGTTCACCTTCTTATTTAGTTTCTTTGGGATATCAAATTATAGACTCACTGACCTTTATTTATCTCTAGAAACCAATTATGAGTGAGTACATCCCATGTTCATCCTTTTGGGTCTGGGTTACCTCACTCAGGATAGTGTTTTCTATTTCCATCCATTTGCATGCAAAATTCGCGAAGTCGTTGTTTTTTACCGCTGAGTAGTATTCTAATGTATATATATTCCATACTTTCTTCATCCATTCTTCCATTGAAGGGCATCTAGGTTGTTTCCAGGATCTGGCTATTACAAATAATGCTGCTATGAACATAGTTGAACAAATGTCCTTGTCATATGATCGGGCATCTCGTGGGTATATTCCCAAGAGTGGCATTGCTGGGTCCATGGGTAGGTTGATCCCAATTTTCCTGAGAAACCGCCACACTGCTTTCCAAAGTGGTTGCACAAGTTTGCATTCCCACCAGCAATGGATGAGGGTACCCCTTTCTCCACAGCCTCTCCAGCAAAGGCTATCATTAGTGTTTTTGATTTTAGCCATTCTGACAGGTGTAAGGTGATATCTCAATGTTGTTTTGATTTGCATTTCCCTGATCGCTAAGGAGGCTGAGCATGACCTTAAGTGCCTTTTGGCCATTTGAACTTCTTCTGTTGAGAATTCTCTCTTCAGATCAGTGCCCCATTTTTTAATTGGGTTAATTAGCATTTTAAAGTCTAGTTTCTTGAGTTCTTTATATATTTTGGAGATCAGACCTTTGTCTGTTGCGGGGTTGGTGAAGATCTTCTCCCAGTCAGTGGGTTGCCTCTTTGTCTTAGTGACAGTGTCTTTTGCTTTACAGAAGCTTCTCAGTTTCAGTAGGTCCCATTTATTCAATGTTGCCCTTAATGACTGTGCTGCTGGGGTTATACCTAGGAAGCGATCGCCTGTGCCCATCTGTTGTAGGGTACTTCCCACTTTCTCTTCTATCAGGTTCAGTGTGTTCAGATTGATATTGAGGTCTTTGATCCATTTGGACTTGAGTTTTGTGCATGGTGATAGATATGGGTCAATTTTCTTTCTTCTACAGGTTGACATCCAGTTGTGCCAGCACCATTTGTTGAAGATGCTTTCTTTCTTCCATTGTATACTTTTAGCACCTTTATCGAAAATGAGGTGTTCATAGGTTTGTGGGTTAAGATCCGGGTCTTCTACACGATTCCATTGGTCGACTTCTCTATTTTTATGCCAATACCACACTGTTTTCATTACTGTAGCTCTATAGTAGAGTTTAAAGTCAGGGATGGTAATGCCTCCAGAAGTACCTTTATTGTACAAGATTGTTTTGGCTATCCTGGGTTTTTTGTTATTCCATATAAAGTTGATTTGTCCTTTCAAGATCAGTGAAGAATTTTGATGGGATCTTGATGGGGATTGCATTGAATCTATAAATTGCCTTTGGTAGGATTGCCATTTTTACTATGTTGATCCTCCCAATCCAAGAACAAGGGAGATCCTTCCATTTTCTGGTATCCTCTTCAATTTCTTTCTTCAATGCCTTAAAGTTCTTGTCAAATAGATCCTTCACTTCTTTGGTTAGAGTTACCCCAGATATTTTATGCTGTTTGTGGCTATCGTGAAAGGTGATGCTTCTCTCATTTCCCTCTCTGCTTCCATATCCTTTGTGTATAGGAGGGCGACTGATTTTTTTGGAGTTGATCTTGTATCCGGCCACATTACTAAAGGTGTTTATCAGCTGTAGGAGTTCTTTGGTGGAGTTTTTGGGGTCGCTTATGTAGACTATCATATCATCTGCAAATAACGAAAGTTTAACTTCTTCCTTTCCAATTTGAATCCCCTTGATCCCCTTATGTTGTCTTATTGCTATTGCTAGAACTTCAAGCACTATATTGAAGAGGTATGGAGAGAGTGGACAGCCTTGTCGTGTTCCTGATTTAAGTGGGATGGCTTTGAGTTTCTCTCCGTTTAATTTGATGTTAGCTGTCGGTTTGCTGTAAATAGCTTTTATTATATTTAAGTATGACCCTTGTATCCCTAATCTCTCCAAGACTTTTATCATAAAGGGATGTTGAATTTTGTCAAAAGCTTTTTCAGCATCTAATGAAATGATCATATGGTTTTTTTCTTTCAGTTTATTTATATGATGGATTACATTGATAGATTTTCGTATGTTGAACCAGCCTTGCATCTCTGGTATGAAGCCTACTTGATCATAATGGATAATGTTTCTAATGTATTCTTGGATACGGTTCGCCAGTATTTTGTTGAGGATTTTTTGCGTCGATGTTCATGAGTGAGATTGGCCTGTAATTCTCTTTCTTGGTTGAGTCTTTGTGTGGTTTTGGTATCAGAGTGATGGTGGCTTCATAAAAAGGAATTTGGCAATGACTCTTCTGTTTCTATATTGTGAAATACCTTAAGGAGTATAGGTATTAGGTCTTCTTGGAAATTCTGGTAGAATTCCGCATTGAAACCGTCTGGTCCTGGGCTTTTTTTGGTAGGGAGGTTTTTGATAACAGCTTCTAATTCTTCGCGACTGACAGGTCTATTTAGATTGCTCACCTGGTCCTGATTTAACTTTGGTATATGGTATTTATCTAAAAAAGTGTCCATTTCTTTTACATTTTCCAGTTTTGTGGCATACAGGCTTTTGTAGTAAGATCTAATGATTCTCTGAATTTCCTCTATGTCTGTGGTTATGTCCCCCTTTTCATTTCTGATCTTATTAATTTGCAGATTCTCTCTCTGCCGTTTGATTAGTTTGGATAGGGGTTTATCCATTTTGTTGATTTTCTCCAGGAACCAGCTTTTTGTTTCATTGATTCTTTGGATTGTTTTCTGTGTTTCTATTTTGTTGATTTCAGCCCCTCAGTTTGACTATTTCCAGTCTTCTACTCCTCCTAGGTGAGTCTGCTTCTTTTTTTTCTAGAGCTTTCAGGTGGGCTGTTAAGTCTCCAATGTATGCTTTCTCTGTTTTCTTTAAGTGGGCACTAAGGGCTATGAACTTTCCCCTTAGGACTGCTTTCAAAGTGTCCCATAAGTTTGAGTATGTTGATTCTTTATTTTCATTGAATTCAAGGAAGACTTTAATTTCTTTCTTTATTTCTTCTTTAATCCAGGTGTGGGTCAATAGTTGACTATTCAGTTTCCATGAGTTTGCAGGCTTTCTGGGGTAGCATTGTTGTTGAATTCTAACTTTAGTCCGTGGTGATCTGATAAGACACAGGTGGTTATGGATATTTTTTGTAACTGTGGAAGTTTGCTTTGTTACCGAGGATGTGGTCAATTTTCGAGAAGGTTCCATGAGCTGCAGAGAAGAAGGTATATTCTTTCCTATTTGGGTGGAATGTTCTATAGATGTCTGTTAAGTCCATTTGGTTCAATACCTCCATTAATTCTCTTATTTCTCTGTTAGGTTTCTGTCTGATTGACCTGTCCATTGGTGAAAGAGGCGTGTTGAGATCTCCCACTATTAGTGTGTGCGGTTTGATGGCGTCTTTGAGTTTTAGTAATGTTTCTTTTACATATGTGGGTGCTTTTATATTAGGGGCATAGATATTCAGGATTGAGACCTCATCCTGATCAATTGTTCCTGTTATGAGTATAAAATATCCCTCTCCATCTCTTCTGATTGATTTAAGTTTGAAGTCAACTTTGTTAGAAATTAGTATGGCCACACCTGCTTGTTTCTTAGGTCCATTTGCTTGATAAACCTTTTCCCATCCCTTTACTCTAAGTAGGTGCCTATCTTTGTGGTTGAGGTGTGTTTCTTGTAAACAGCAGAATGTTGGATCCTGTTTGCGTATCCAATCTCTTAGCCTGTGTCTTTTTATAGGTGAGTTGAGTCCATTGACATTAAGGGATATTAATGACCAGTGGTTGCTAACTCTGGTCACTTTTTTAGTCATAGGGTTTGTGTGTTTGCTTTCTTTTAGTTGCGCTGGTAAAGGGTGTCTAGAAGTTTGAGTTATTGTGGTCATTGTTGGTCTCCTTGGTTTGTGATTTTCCTTCTATTACTTTCTGTAAGGCTGGATTTGTGGCTACGTATTGTTTAAATTTGTTTTTATCCTGGAAAATTTTGTTTTCTCCGTTTATAGTGAACGAAAGCTTGGCTGGGTATAGTAGTCTGGGCTTGCATCCATGTTCTCTTAGCTTCTGCAGTACATCTATCCAGGACCTTCTGGCTTTCATGGTTTCCATAGAGTAGTCAGGAGTAAGTCTGATAGGTTTACCTTTATAAGTAACTTGACCTTTTTCCTTTGCAGCTCTTAATATTCTTTCTTTATTCTGGATGTTTTGTGTTCTGATTATTATGTGGCGAGGAGATGTTTTTTTCTGGTCCAGTCTATTCGGTGTTCTGTATGCTTCTTGAACCTTCAAAGGAATATCTTTCTTTAGGCTGGGAAAGTTTTCTTCTATAATTTTATTAAATATATTTTCTGAACCATTGAGCTGTACTTCTTCTCCTTCTTGTATCCCAATTATTCTTAGGTTTGGTCTTTTTATTGTGTCCCATATTTCCTGAATGTTTTGTGATGAGAATTTGTTGGTTTTGCTGTTTTCTTTGATCAGTGTGTTAATTTTCTCTATGGTATCTTCAGTGTCTGACATTCTTTCTTCTAACTCTTGTAATCTGTTGGTAGTACTTGTCTCTGTAGTTCCTGTTCGTTTACCCAGATTTTCCATCTCCAACCTTCCCTCGGTTTGTGTTTTCTTCATTACTTCCATTTCGTTCTTCAGGTCTTGAACCATTTCCCTTACCTGTTTGATTGCATTTTCTTGTTTCTCTTGGTTTTCTTGGGTATCTTTGAGCGATTTATTCATTTCCTCTACCTTTTTGTTTGTAATCTCTAATTGTTTATGGCAGTTTTTCACCTCCTGTTTAAGGTCTTCTATTATTTTCAAAAAATTCACTTTTGGGTCGATTTCTTCTACTTCTTCTGGAGTAGGGTGTACAATTCTTCTTATTTCGGGATCCCTGGGTTCTGGTGATGTCATGTTGCCTTTCAGGTTGTTGGAGGAATTCTTGCATTGGCGCCTTCCCATCTCCTCTTTCAAATGAAGCCAAGAGAGGCCTGGTGTCTTGGTCCAGTTTTTGCTGTGACTGAGCCTCTGGGTGTATCTCTTCAGTGTGGAAGCAAGGTCCGTCCTGCTGAGCTTGATCTTCCCAGTGATGTCTCTCCTGGTACCGGGATCTGGTCTCCGTGCTGCTTGGGTGTCTCGCGAACAAAAGGCCGACCTCGCTGCCGCAGGGCAGGCAGGCCACCTAGACAAAGGAGCTACTACCCTCCTGGGTGCCCTCCCAATTCGGACCCTGTCCCAGCGCCCAAACAGGCTGAGCTGGGAGCTGTTGTGTGGTTCAAGGCGGGGCGGGGGGTCAGAGGAGGTGGGGGAGGGTAGTGGATGCAAGCTGGGTGGGATATGAATAGAGAGGAAGTATCGGGCAGTATAGCCCCTGCAGACTGACCAAGGAGTGCAGGAGGATTGAGGAACGTCTGAGTTCCCTGTCCCGGGCTGCTGCCGCAGTCAGAAACTCACCCACCCTGGTGATGTCTCTTCTGGTACCGGGATCTGGTCTCCGTGCTGCTTGGGTGTCTCGCGAACAAAAGGCCGACCTCGCTGCCGCAGGGCAGGCAGGCCACCTAGACAAAGGAGCTACTACCCTCCTGGCTGCCCTCCCAGTTCGGACCCTGTCCCAGCGCCCAAACAGGCTGAGCTGGGAGCTGTTGTGTGGTTCAAGGTGGGGCGGGGAGTCAGAGTCAGAGATATTTTTGAAGTTGATCTCATGATAGGTTAACATCCAAAAGTGCTACGAGAGCTCTAGAGTTAGCAAGGGGCTCACCATTCACAGTCATCCGAGCAGTTCTGCCTCTAACACTCTGAAGATGTACCTTGGACTTATATATGCCAGCTCCAACTAACATAATAGCACAGTCTCCATGGATTTCCAGCTCTCAGGGAGCAAACCCCTTAAAGGGCAGCAAATACCATTTTCCAGCTGCTTAATCCTATTTTTTCATCAAAAAATTCTATATTGATGATAATTATTTATTTAGAGATACCATCTGAATTAAAACCAATATTTTGTCAAATGCAATCTGAGTAGAATTTGAGATTCTACACTTCATTTGTTTTTTTTTTCAAACATTTTTCCAACTTACATGCAAATCACAGTTCCCACTCCCTCCCCTCCTTCCACTCCCTTCACCTTCCCAACACCACATCCTCCCTTCCACTCCTCAGAGAGGGTAAGGCTTCCCATGGGAAGTCAACAAAGTTTAGCACATCACTTTGAGATATCCAAAACCCTCCCCATTATATCTAAGTTGAGCAAGATGTCCTGCCAAAGCAAATGGGCTCCAAAAATCCAGTTTATGCTATAGGGATAAATCCTGGTCCCACTGCCAGTAGCCCCACAGACTTCCAGAACCTTACGATTGTCACCTACATTCAGAGGGCCTGGTTTGGTCCTATGTTGCTTCCCCTACTGTCAGTCTGGAGTTAGTGAGCTCCCATTAGCTCAGGTAAACTGCTTCAGTAGGTATCCTATCATGGTCTTGACTACTTTGCTCATATTATCACTTCTCCTTCTCTTCTATTGGACTTTGGGAACTCAGCTCAGTGCTTCACTGTGGATCTCTACAACTGCTTCCATCAGTTGCTTGAATGAAGGTCCTATGATAACAATTTGGTAATTATCAATCTGATTACAGAGGAAGGCCAGTTCAGGCACTCTCTGTACTATTCTTAGGGTCTTAGCTGAGGTTATCATTGTAGATTTCTGGGAATTTCTCTGGTGCCAGATTTCTTATTAGCCCCATAATGACTCCCTCAATCAAGATATCTCTTTTTTTATTCTCCCTCTTTGTCTTCTCCCATCTTGAATATCCTGTGCCCTCATGCTCTCCTTTCCCTCCCCTCGTTCCCTTGTCCTCTCGTTCTGCCCTCCCTTCTCCCCCAATACCCACACTTCCAGTTTTTTTTTTTCAGCAGATCTTATCTATTTCTTTTTCTCATGGATATGTATATATCTCTTAGGATTCTCCTTGTAATCTAGCTTCTTTGGAGTCATGGACTACAGGATACTTATCTTTTTTGCTTTTTTCATTTTTATGTTTTTGCTTATTTTATTTATATTTTTAAAAAATATCTTTTCTCCTTTTTTATACTAATCTTAGTTCCCATAGTCCCTTCCCTCCTCCCATTCCCTCCATCTCACCCTCCATCAACTCCTCAGAGAGGGTAAGGATTCTCATGGAAAATCAAAAAAGTCTAGCACATTGTTTAGAGGTAGGACCATAGCCCCCTGACTATATCTAGGCTGGGCAAGGTATCCCTCCAAAGAGGTTAGGTTCCAAACAGCCAGTACAAGCAGTAGGGATAAATCTTGGTCTCAATGCCAGTAGTCCCACAGTCTGCCCTAGCTATACGACTGGTACCCACATTCAGAGGGCTTAGTTTGGTCCTATGCTGGTTCCTTAAATGTCAGGCTGGAGTTGTTCAGGTAAGCTGTTTCAATGGTACTCCCATTGCAGTCTTGACTCCTTACTCATATTTTCACTCCTCCCACTATTTGACTGGACTTTGGGAGCTCATTCCAGTGCTCTGCTAAGGCTCTCCGCCTGTGTTTCCATCAGTTGCTGGATGAACGTTCTATGGTGACATTTAAGATAGTCATCAATCTCACTACAAGGTAAGGCAAGTTCAGGCATCCTGTCCACTATTGCTTAGGGTTGTAGCTGGGGTCATCCTTGTGGATTCCTGAGAATATCTTTAGTGCCAGATTTCTTGCTAGACCCATAATGGCTCCCTCAATCAATGTATCTCTCTCCTTGCTCTCTTTTTTGACTACCCCATCCCCTTCTCCCCTATTCCTCCCTTCGACCTTTCCTATTCTCCCTATCCCCATGCTCCCAATTTTCTCAGGAAATCTTGTCTATTGTCCTTTTCCAGGGAGATCTATATATGTTTCTCTTAGGATCTGTTCTTACCTTCTTAATATCATGGTCTATAGGCTCATTTTCTTCTGCTTTATGACTAGTATCCACTTATGAGTAAGTACATACCATGCTCATCTTTCTGGGTCTGGATTAGCTCACTCAGGAAAGTTTTTTCTAGTTTTGTCCACTTGGATGCAAATTTCAAGATGTCATTGTTAATCCTGAGTAGTACTCCATTGTATACACGTACCACATTTTCTTTATCCATTTTTCAGTTGAGGGCCATCTAGGTTGTTTCCAGGTTCTGGCTATTATAAATAATGCTGCTATAAACATTGTTGAACAAATGTCCTTGTAGTATGATTGAGCATTCTTTGGGTATATGCCCAAGAGTGGAATTGTTGGTTCCTGAGGTAGGTTGATTCCCAATTTTCTGTGAAACCTCCATACTGATTTCCAAAGTGGTTGTACAAGTTTGAATTCCCACCACCCCTTATTCCGCAACCTCTCCAGCATAAACTATCATTGGTGTTTTTTATCTTAGCCATTCTGACAGGTATAAGATCTCAGTGTCATTTTAATATGCATTTCCCTGATGGCTAAGGATGTTGAACATTTCCTTAAGTATCTTTTGGTCATTTGAGATTCTTCTGTTGAGAATTCTCTGTTTAGTTCTGTACCCTATTTTTAAATTGGATTATTTAGGATTTTGATGTCTAATTTCCTGAGTTCTTTATATATTTTGAAGATCAGTCCTTTGTCTGATATGAGGTTGGTGCATATCTTTTCCCATTCAGTAGGCTGTCTTTTTGTCTTATTGACTGTGTCCTTTACTTTACAAAACCTTCTCAGTTTCAGGAGGTCCCATTATTTATTGTGACCAAATAGACTGCTAGGATGGTGAGAAGCAGGGGCAACTGAAGTTCTAGGTTTCCTGTGAAACTAGTGAGAATAAACTCAGCCTCTTGGGTATGAAATTTTTCCATTTTCTTATAAAAAGATATGGAGAAAATAATCTTATATAGATATTGAATATTAATTATATCATCAATTAAGTATGAGACCGAAGTTCAGTTATTTTGGAAATCTCCAGTTATCTGCAAACTTCTTTTTCTTATGTCAGACTTTGAAAACCTGGAAACAGGAGATATTTAAGGAATCATCACAAACAGATCTTTCCTTGATGACCTTCACTATAGCAATGTTTATACTAGTCCTTACTCTCTTCCAGCCTTGACCAGTTCTGACACAGTGGATTAATTGTTCGAAGAACTTCTTACATTCTATTTATAGTACTCTCCTCTTTCCACTAAAAATGATTTCTGGCTAAGATTAAAGTAGTATCCACAAGCAGTTCATGACAAAACTCACACTAAATTGTAAAAGAATAAAATCATAATCAGTTAAGATAATGAATAAGAGAAGATCTCTATTATTTCACTCTTAAACTAAAATATTTGCTAAGAAAGTCATTCATGAAGGGGAAATGAATGCAGGAGGGAAATTGTCTCTATTTGTATGGTCAAGAACAAGCATTCTTGGTTCTTGGTAATAATAGAATTTGATAGATATATGTGATACATGTCAAGACCAAGAAACTAAAACATTCAAAATTTCCTGAAATTTAAACAATAAACACTAAAAAAATTATACATTGGTTTATCACAAAGGAAAAATCAAAAAGATAGGAAACTATAAATGTCTGCATCTTGCAGTATTTAAAATTGCACTCAAAAATGTATTTATGTGGTATGAGATGCTCATAAATTCCTATTACTAGAAATTTTTTTACACGAGGGCTTTAAAATAAGCTGCTTGCTTTCTTCCCCTATGCTAATATAATTTGATGCTTTAGAAAATATACAATAACTGCCCCAAAGAACAGCAAACAAAAGAGAGGTCTCGGTTCCCTTCAAAACAAAAGGAAAGGTGAGCATCCAAACTGCCTAGGCTCCCATAAAGCCAATACGTGCAGTAGGATCAAAAACCCATTGCCATTGTTCTAGAGATCTCAGTAGTCCTCATTGTCTCTATGTTTTTCCCCAAGACGGTTTTAACCCAGGCTTTTTCAGACCCAGGCCAGCTGGCCTTGGTGAGTTCTCGACAGAACATCCCCACTGTCTCAGTGTGTGGGTGCACCCCTCCCGGTCCTGAGCTCCCTGCTCATGCTCTCTCTCCTTCCGCTCCTGAGTTGGTCCTTGAGATTTCAGTCCGGTGCTCCAATGTGGGTCTCTGTCTCTGTCTCCTTTCATCGCCTGATGAAGGTTAATATTCAGGAGGATGCCTATATGGATGGAGGTGGGTGGTCCATGGACTTCCCACAGGGCAGGGAACCCTGATAGCTCTTTGGGCTGAAGAGGGAGGGGGACTTGACTGGGTGAGGGGGAGGGAAATGGGAGGCTGCGGTGGGGAAAAGACAGAAATCTTAAATAAATAAATAAAATGTGAAAAAAAACAAAAGGAAATATTGAATAACAATGTTTATAATTACATTTCTCAACCTTATTTTTAGCTAACTTTGTTTACCACAAAGATATAAGTGGAAGCCATAATACCACCATTCCCAGGCTATCTTATTAAAGCTAGAGCACTTCTTATATTCCACATCATTCTGACTGATGGCAGTACAGCAGATGCAGGTTGGATGTGGAGCCATTATTTGAAATCGAAGACCAAATCATGTAACATACAGAACTAGAGAGAGATTATATATGTTATGAGCTAGTCAGAACGCATGAATTATTTTCTAATTGAAGACAATATGGAGTATGTATGTGCATCTCTTCATATGTGTCTACAATTATAGCTACTTATAACACATATAAGTAAAAATTATTTTTCCAAGTCTCCCTCAGTCACATCCTGATGTCCCCAAAAGTGCTCGTTATAATTGGGAGACATCTTTATTTTGAAAACTTATGTCTGTATAGAAAAACAAAAGATAAACACTCTGTGAGAGAGTATTTCATGTGGGAAAATAAATTTCTGTATCACATTTTTCTCAATCACCAAAACCTTTGAGTGCCTGTCCTCTTATGTAATTGATTTTAGTAACTGTACATTTGTACTTTTTATTCTCCTTTATTTTCTTTATTATTGTTGTGGTAAAATTCCCTATGCATTTTATGATTGATTTGATATTTATGCTAATATTTTAACAATGTAATCTTCCAGTTCTCAGAATTACTACAAACATTTTGACATATGTGCTTATCTAAACACTTTTAATGTTTTGTGCATGTAGAAATCCCTAGACGTTCAAAAATTCATAAATACTAATTTCTTTCTGTTGTCCACCATTATGCTTTTTAAAAGATTTTCTTAATGCTTAGGGAAATACTATTATTAATACATGCAGCTTTGCAAAACATCTCAGAGCCATATACATGCAATACCCCACATAAGTATGTGTATATGTGTGTGTGTGCTTGTGAGATGCTTTAAAAAGACCACAGTTGTGGGTCAAGTTCCTAAAAAGTAGATATACTGAAAGATTGTGATACAGTTTGAGTATAAAGTGTTCCTCATGGACACATGTATTAAATATTTGTGATAGACATATCATACTCACTATTCCGGGAGATGGTGGAAATATTAGGAAGTGGGGCATATCTGGAAGACGTGTCATTGGGAAAATTCCTTTAGCGATTACACCAGATCCTCTTCTGCTGCTTTCTCTCTACTTCCTGACCTACAAAGATGTAGCCACCACATGATGCTGTGTCTTATCATGAGCGTAGGAACACTGCAGTCAGACATAATGCTTTGTGTCTTCTCAAACTGGGAGGAGATAGAGAATGATGCCCTGGGGGATTTTCTATGATATTGTAGTCACAGGGACAAAATAAAAACAAAGAAAATAGGTATTAATACAGGATAATTGTCCCAAGTACCTGACCAGGTATTTCTTGAGCACTGAAATAGAGTTTGAGATAGTAATTTGCAAGAATTTAGAGATGTGGACCAGAAACATGGAAGTCTGCAGCAAAGCTTAATGGGCAATTATGATATGTTCTCAGAATACTAGAATGCCAATGAAAGTGTGGACTGGGAGGATTGTGCTAATGAGCTTCAGTTCTATTAGGAATTGTGCTACAGGCCCTTCATGTTATATTCTGGAAAGAACATGACTGCAATTTGTTCATGTTCTCTGTTGTGTGAGGGACTGGATTAAACATGAGAAACTGCTTCCTTTGTATGCATAGCTGTCTTTGGCTAACCTAGTGAAGAAAGAGAGTGGAGATATGGAAACCAGGGTGAAAATCACCTCAGGAAGAATTGCCATGAGCAGCTGGCACTTGACACCTGACCTCATCACCAGCTTCCTTTTCATTGGGTCGGACATTATACCCCAGACTCTGAGATTTGAAATGCAAGACTGCTGTTTGGAGACAAAAGAACAGCATGCCTCTGATCTTGACTGTAACTTACACTGGAAACTGAATCAGAGAGATAGAAAGGTGACAGTCACAGGACCAGACATTGGAAGCATCAGGAGAACAAATTTGCCAGCTTGCCACTGGATCAACAGTCAACCAGCCATCTGAAATCACACTGGGTTGACTAGGCCATTTTCCCTCCCCTTTCTTTGTACTGTAAAGCCTTAATAACCCAAGACAGAGAGACCCTACCAACTTCCTCTCCTGGAGACTGTCTGCTCTTCAGGTGCTCTGACTTTATTCTTTCTTTGTAGTTCCTCATGATAAAATGCTTCGTTCTAAAACTCACCTTCTGTGGTCTCTCAAGTTATTTATTTTTATTAAATAAAATGTAATTACATCATTTGCTCCTTACTCCCTTCTCTTCTACCCCCTCCTGTGTCCCTGTACTCAGGTGAAAGTGTTTTAATAGCCACCAGAGGGCGATAGAGCACAGTAAACGGAATATGATTGCTAAAGCAGGACCTGTTGTTCAAGGGTAAAATCACAAATCGGAGACACTGACAAATAAAATACATGCTATCTGTAAAAGCAAAAACTGGAAATTCCCAGCAGCCATCTTAGTGAAGGAACAGACAAAGACAAAGCAGAAAATCCAGGGATGATTTGAACAAGCAGACAAGATTACACACTGTGAGTTCCGGTTATTCAGCACAAATATCAAAAGACATGTAAAGAATCCATCATGGGTTTGCTATACCAGAGGGAGGTCTCGCAACTGAATCGCCTGTGGATGATACTTCAAGTATATATATTTTTAGTTACATGTACATGTATGAGAGACTCTGGGTTTGTGCACTTGAGGGCAGTGCTAGAGTACCCAATGGTGCTGGTGTTATGGGAGTTTGGGAGCTGGCCAACATGGTTGTCAAAAATCACAATGGGGTTCTCTGAAAAGTTTGTTGTTAACCTCTAAGCCATGTCTTCAGCACAAGAATGCACCTTTTGAATCCAAGATTTTACAAATGTCATGATGATTTTAAAAAAGGAAAGAGAGAAATGGAAAATCTTTCCTTGGACTATGGGGAAGTTAAAAAAAAATGGTTAGAAAACAAAACGATGATGTAATCCCAAAACTGTGCCAGAGGAAATGCTACCACAACTTCTGCCCTTATGTGCATAAAATATTCAGTCTTTCTCAATACAGAGTCTATCATTTTAAGTACATATCACCTAAATACTCACATATATAATAATTTTTCTATGAATGCAGTAAAAAAAGAAGATTGTGTGTTTATATTTCAAATGGTTAAAATTGTTCATTTAAAAGCCATAGTTTCAAGATACCACTTTACAATTTCAAGAAGCTCAAATATTAAACAATTCAAATGTTACTAACGAAAGTATTAGTCTCTGATTTAACTAAAATAAATTTCACCAAAAAAGAACAGGGTTCCATACTTGTAAAGCAAAACAACTACATGGGAGAACAAGTTAGGACAGGACTGGGCCGAGGTCGGCCTGCGGGGGAGCAGCCAGGCTCAGGCCCTCTGGAAGGAGTGGAGGCTGGGCGTGAAGGCAGTCATCTCCCCACTGCCGCCCATGACCCAGTGCCTGCTCCTTCCCCAGATGCCGCGACACTGCTCCACCACCGGCTGCTGCACTCGGGATACGGGTGTGAGACTCGCAACCGCAACCGCGGCATCTCCTTCCACAGACTTCCCAAGAAAGACAATCCCAGGCGCGGCTTGTGGCTGGCCAACTGTCAGCGGCTGGACCCCAGCGGCCAGGGTCTGTGGGACCCGGCCTCTGAATACATCTACTTCTGCTCCAAACACTTCGAGGAAAACTGCTTTGAGCTGGTGGGAATCAGTGGATAACACAGGCTGAAGGAAGGGGCAGTCCCCACCATATTTGAGTCTTTCTCCAAGTTACATCAAACAACCAAGACCAAGGGGCATGGTTATCCACCTGGCCTGCCTGATGTCAGCCGGCTCCGGTGATGCAGGAAGCGCTGCTCTAAAGATCAAGGACCCACAACTCCGTTTTCCCCAATTCCTGCTAACATCATCCGCTTCCCCGTGGAAGAAGCCTCAGCACCTGCCACTCTGCCTGCATCCCGGGCTGTGAGGCTGGAACCTGGCCTTAACAGCCCCTTCTCAGATCTTCTGGGCCCTCTGGGTGCCCAAGCAGATGAAGCAGGCTGTAGTGCCCAGCCTTCACCAGAGCGGCACCCCTCCCCTCTTGAGCCTAGGCCTATCTCCCCTCTGCTTACATGTTATGGCTGCCACCACCTGCTGGAGCCTACATCCAGAATGAGCACAGCTACCAAGTAGGGAGTGCCCTGCTCTGGAAGAGGAGAGCTGAAGGGGCTCTTGATGCTCTGGACAAGGCCCAGCGCCAGCTGCAAGCCTGCAAACGGCGGGAGCAGCGGCTTAGGCTTCGACTGACCAAGCTGCAGCAGGAACCGGCACGAGAGAAGCGGGCACAGGCAGATGCCCGCCAAACCCTGAAGGACCATGTACAGGACTTTGCTATGCAGCTGTCCACGGCTCAGAGACACTTGATTGGAACTGCATCTACCAGGCTGGCCAGAAGTCACAATAAAGTGGATGCTAGAAAGAGACAGTGCAGTCTGGTTCAGCTGGGGGTGCTAGCCTCCTCCCCAGACAGTGGCCAAAGCCCCAAAGGGTTCAGTCCCTGGCAGGTAACCTCCTGGCCATGGGAAATCTTTGTCTGCAGTCCCTCTGCTTATTTAGTTACTTTCTAGGTAAGCCAGCTCCTCTGGTTCAGCTCTGCCCCCCTCCCAGTCCTTTCTTTGAATCAGGCTGGTATCACTGAAGCTTGAACTCCTAATCCTCCTTCTTGTACCTTCTGAATAGAATGATAGGCATGTGCCATCATGCAAAAAAAAAAAAAAAAAAAAAAAGAAAAAACAACTATTTGCTATTTAATAACTATTTAGAAGTGATATAAGTACTTCTGGGAAAGCAGACTATGGGGCACCCCAGAAAGATGGTAGACTCCATCTTCAGAGTCTGATATCAACCTTGTCACTTTTATTCAAAATAATAAAACGCTAGTAAACCCTCATGACTCAAGAGGTTGTACTGCATCTCTGCATTATTTCCTGCATGACACATGAAGATGCACTGAGTCTCTGCACTATTCTTCATAACTCACAAGGAGGAGACTGAGTCTCTTCTGTGTCCTTACCAAAGTCTTCTCAGTTGTAAAGTTTTAACAAAGCTCTCTGATTCGCAGGAATTATCTTCCTTCTACAGGTTTACACAGGGCAACATTGACATCCTTATTCCACAGACTGTAGATCAGGGGGATCAGCATGGGTACAATAATGGTATAAAATACAGATGGCACTTTCCCTTGATTTATGGAGCTGGCTGATGATGGTTGAAGGAATATGAGTGCTAAAGATCCAAAGAGGAGAGCAACAGTCAAGATGTGGGAACTGCATGTGCTGAAGGCTTTGGACCTGCTCTTGGTAGAAGGAATGCCTAGGATGCTAGCAATGATGAAGAAGTAGGAGCTGCGAATCCTTAGAGATGGGAAAAGTAGTCATCCAAAGTCCTTCTCCAACATTGTGGTAACCATCTTCAGCTTATAGGTCTGCAAATCCGGCAGACTTTTCCATGAAGCAGGAAATTTTAAAGACAGTTCCACCTATATTGGCAGTTTGTCAGATACATCCTTCTGTGTCCTGTATAATGTCTCGCAGTCTCTTTCATGAAGCAGGAAACCCAAAGACCATTTAACCTTTAGGCAAGTTCAGCAGTCATTTTTTCTGGGGGTCCTGCATGTCCAGTTCATACACCATAATATCAAGCATTTCGGGCAAGAGCAGTTTCTTGCCCAAATAGCTAACTAACTCCATAATAGCCTCTTTGATGTCCATCATCCTCCTCAAGGAGATTGGTGCTAACAGGATCAGATGTGTCTCATTGTCATAAAACACCCTAAGTTTTCAAAACATTTTAAGTGTCATATTCTGTTAGTCTTTGAAAAAATTGAAGAATATCTATCTATCTGAAAATTTTCTATACATCTAGAGAACCTAACATGACTACAGGTTTGACTATTATAGATGACTATTTATTAACCTGTATTTCTAAATTATACATTATATTTTAAATGAGTCACACAAACACAATACTTTACTCACGAGCAGAAATACACATATAAAAAAAATTGACCATAAATTTGTATCAATATATGGGAGTAGGGAAGTATATATCTTAATTAAGGGAGCCATTTGAGGGTTGGCAAGAGACTGGACTCTAGAAGGGTTCCCAGGTATCCAAGGAGACTAGAGTCCAGTCTCTTGCCAACCCTCAAATGGCTCCCTTAATTAAGATATATACTTCCCTGATCCCATATCCACTCCTCCTCCATCCCAACCATCCCATTCCCCCAAGCTCTCCCCATCCTCCCCTTCTCACTTTTCTCTCCCCATCTCCCCTTACCAACACCCCACCCCCACCCCGGAGCTCCCAATATTTGCCTGACAATCTTGTCTACTTCTATTATCCAGGAGGATAACTATATGTTTTTCTTTGATTTCACCTTCTTATTTAGCTTCTCTAGGATCACAGATTATAGGCTTAATGTCCTTTATTTATGGCTAGAATCCAGTTATGAGTGAGTACATACCATGTTCATCTTTTTGGGTCTGGGTTACCTCACTCAGGATAGTGTTTTCTATTTCTATCCATTTGCATGCAAAATTCAAGATGTCATTGTTTTTTACCACTGAGTAGTACTCTAGTGCGTATACATTCCACACTTTCTTTATCCATTCTTCCATTGAGGGGCATCTAGGTTGTTTCCAGGTTCTGGCTATTACAAATAATGCTGCTATGAACATAGTTGAACAAATGCTTTTGTAGTATGATAGGTCATCTCTTGGGTATGTTCCCAAGAGTGGTATTGCTGGATCCTGGGGTAGATTGATCCCGAATTTCCTGAGAAACTGCCACACTGATTTCCAAAGTGGTTGCACAAGCTTACATTCCCACCAGCAATGGAGGAGTGTTCCCCTTACACTACATCCTCTCCAGCAAAGGCTATCATTGGTGTTTTTGATTTTAGCCATTCTGACAGGTGCAAGATGGTATCTCAAAGCTGTTTTGATTTGCATTTCCCTGATCGCTAAGGAGGTTGTTGGCTTTTTGTTGTTGTTGTTGTTGTTCTGTCCTATTCTGGTTTGTTTTCTTCTATTTTATCTTACCACTTTTAGATGACATTTGTATTCTAATGAAAGAGAGAAAGAATGGGTATAGATTTAGAGAATGGGAAAGTGGGGAAGATCTGGGATGAATTGGGAAGAGAAAACTAAAACCAGAATATATTGCATGAAAACAGTCTATTTTCAGTATAAACATAAACATTACAACCTAGTTTTAACATAAAGAGGCTTTTTACATAAATTTAATATCCATGTAGCGAATGTACCAAATTCATGTAAATAGTAGTAGTCATTCTCAAATTGACTTTCTGGTCCGATGTGTGTCTAGAACTCTGCTCCTATAATTGTATATGTTGACAAGATGATTCTAAACAATAATGCAGTAAACCTGGAATAATTAATGGAAGTTTGAAAGAGAAGAATAAAGTTCAAGGTCTCACATTTACCCTTTGTAAAAATTATACAGTTATAATAATTAAGACTATAAGCCTTTTTATAATTATAGCAACACAGACTAAGAAACTAGAACTGACATGATTGATTCAACGTACTATCCCAATGATTGTGTTTTAAAAGCAAAGCATAAAATTCAATGAAACAAAAACAAATTTTGTCCTGGAATAATTAAACATCTGCATAGAAAATAATTATTTTGGATCACTTTCTCAAGCTAACCACGAAACTTTATTTCAATATGTAACAGACCTCAATGAAGATGATAGCATAATATAGTATTATTTAAATCTGTATGGTTTTAACCTTTGAAAATGGTATCTTAGACAAAATGTCAAAACTATCAGCTTAGATAGACCAATTAATGAAAATATTCTTAAAAGAGAAACACTGCATAGATGTAGGTCTAAATATTTAACAGTATCATCCAGAAAGTGAAAACATCTAAACACAGAATAGGCTGAAATGTTTCCATGCACTATGCCTGAGGACAGATGTGTAGTCACATTATAAAGTATTTTTCCCTATTAAAAACTAAATAACTGATATGACAATTAGAAATGTCCAGATAACTGGAGAACACACTGTGGTGGGGTTGCTGCAGCATGTGAGTGATGTCAGAAAATCTCCCATGGTTGTGGGGACATTAGTCTACAGAGGGTCTTTCAGCATAAGGTTAAAAAGTTCTAGGGCAAATAGAATTAAGGAACTCACACTTCCTCTACTTGTAGAACTCTATTCAGGTCAGATATAAGATGGACTGAGTACTTTCTGAAACAAAGAGATCAAGATGAAGTTGGTGCCAGTAATTCAAAACAGACTTCTGGCTCCCTCTGTTTGCAGCATCAGATTCCAGAGCTCAGTTTCTGTGCAACTCACATATACATTAGAAGCCAAATTTGTGATTCATCTAATAGCTTCCTCATGCTTGAACTCAAAGAACCCACTAAAATGACATGATTTTCAGAAAAGTTTTGATATATAAGCAACACCATAACTGTTTATAGAAGGCAACTTCCTGGAGAAAGACTTTCATCAGGAACGAACTGCTGGTAGGTAAAGCCATTAAAGGTTGCTTTTGCGCTTTGTGTGAATCTCTTTAATTCCCTGGTGTATAATTAGTCTCTCTGTTGTATACTGTAGCAAGGCTTGTGTTAAGGTTAGCAATTAAGGTCATTGTGTTTGATTCTTAAATATCTTTATGATGACCATTTCCTATCTGAAAAAAGTCTTAAGCTTAAAGTTTCTCTTTCTGTATTGGAGAATTAATGTCTTGTCACTTTTAATGACAGTTTCTCCATTTTCATCATTGTCTGGCTTCAATACATTTAGGACAACTTCAGTGAAGGGGCTGTTGGTGAGCACAGTAACTTGAAGACCTTGGAAAAAGGACAAGAAATCTTAGGACTAAAGCCAGTGTGAACTATGTGGACCCTAGTCAGTGATGTAATTGGCACAAATTATTCCTAAAGTTGTGGTACTTGGATCCAGGTCTTGAAGTAAAAATTACATATAAACAATGAAAGTTATAGAATCTGAATTTTAGGTCACTAATTGAGAATAGGAAGCTTCCTATAAACTGATATGTGTCTCCATCTCTACACATATAGATATGATAATGTATAAAGGATAGCAAATGCTTATATATCGTAGAGAAGTAATTAGAAATGCATTGATTAGCATATACTTATAATTTGCTGTTGAAATTGGGGCGTCGGGGTTGCGGGCGGCCGGGTATAGGGAGGACACAACCGGCCGCTCCTATTTCAACAAATAGATGAATACGGTTTGTGTGTTGTTATTTCGGGCGCCGGGTGCAGGGAGGACACAGCCGGCCGCCCCTCTTACTACAAATTGGCGCCCACGTGCTAATGAACTCCACATAAAACCTGAGAGGGCTTAAAAAAGAGAGAGAGAAAATTTAAGACAGCTTTTTGCTGTTTGTGGGTTGCATGCCGCAAAGAAATTGTCCTGACTCAGCAACAGGAAAAAAGTGGCTGTTTTAAAATGCCGGCTTTCTGGGCTGTGCCGCCTTTTACGATTTCTGTCTGGCTCCTGTGGGAGACAGAGCTTTTGAAAGGAGCATTTCGACTAAAGCTCTATGGCTTGCTTGATGGCAATGTGGAGTGCTGTATGCCTGGAATTGTGCGCAGCTCAGGCGCACCAAATGGCTCTGAGCCAGGAGCTGCTCAGCTCCGCTGTGCCGAACTGAGCTGGTCTCAAGCAGGAACTACCGTAATTACCTTAATGACAGCGCACTTAAGGTTTCTACTGGGCAGAATGCAGGCGGTACCATATTAACTGTATAAGAAGCAACTTAAGTTTTTAAGAAGTGCTTAACATTTTAAGAAATGCTCCTGGATAGTAAAAAAATTACAGATTCACAATAAAACAGATTCAGACAGACCACTAAATGAGTCACAATGTTGGATAAATGTACGTGGGCTTGAAAGAGAAAAAAAATATATATAGAGAGAGAATAAAGTTAATGCCTTTAAAATTAAAAAGGTAAAGTCTTTAAAGAGACAAGAGTACAGATAGTTAAGAGAGTAAAAGAAAGAAAATAAGCCACGTAAAAATGGAAAATTCACAGAGAGTCTGGATTGTGTACATTGTGTTTTCTTTAAAATTTTTGACTGTAAAGGAGCTAAATACAGAGAGTCATTTCACTATATGGGCTGCCAAGTGGAACCAGAATGGATATCATGAGGGTATGATTTCAAAATTTGGGTCTAAGGATATGATGCTTCGGAGAGGGTCTTCTTTTGTTTTCACAGAGGACCAGACCCTATGGATTGCATCTATTCCGATTTGGTATGATAGACCACGCCCTCCTGAAAAGTTGCTGTGAACACCCTCAAAAAATTACTTCACTCAACTGCCAACTGAGATGACCCTGGCAACACAGGTTATACCATGAAAGACCTAATTAACGATGCCCCCATTCAGCAGGAAGCAGTTTGAAGAGAAAAACTGCGCCCATGTTCCCAAAATATTGTTTATAAACTTTCTTTTACATTTAAAGGGGGATATGATATAGATATAAATAATTTGCATTGGTATGGATTTTAAGGTCAATTTTGTTATATGTATATGTACTTCTGATCTTGGTTAAGGTATTGTGATTGTGTAGTTAATTTTTAAAATGTAATGTATAATTAGGAAATATAGGTTGTTGTTAAATAATCGTAAATAATAGTCAAGCTTGTAGTCATGTTAGTTAGATTTTCTAGATACATAGAGATATATTTCAATTAGGTAGGCATTCTTCATATCTCTCAAAGGCTGCAGAATATGGCATTTAAATATTTTAATAACTTAGGGTTTTTCATGACAATGAGACACGTCTGCTTCTGGCAGCACCAATCTACATTGAGAGGAAGATGGGCATCGAAGAGGATCCTTATGGAGTTGGATAGCCATTGGACAAGAGACTGTTCTTGCCTGGACTGATGCATAAACTGGACACAAAGAACCCGCAGAGAGAGGACTCACAAACTTGCCTCAAAGGTGAGACGGTCTTTCGGGGTTCCTGACCTAGGAGAGAGTCTACGAGACATTCTGCAGGACACAGAAGAAAATGACTAAACTGTCTTTGAAATTTCCTGCTTATGGAAATGTCTGCTGGATACTATGGGCCTGAAGGCTGAAGATGGATGCCCCAATGGTACAGAGGAACTTTGGGTGACTGGTCCAGGCAGCGAGATGTCTCTGTCATTTCTAGAGTTTGGATTTCTTGTTTGTTTAAATAATTTTATATCCTTCTGGAGTCTTTGATGGAATTAAAGAATGGTTAGTTATAGTTATAGTTTTCCTTAGTTATGATAAAAAATAAAGTAGATATAAATATTGTAACTGTAATTCTTGCTTGATGACTGTTTTGTTATATGTAATTTTACTATGTTAAAGTTAAAGCCTTTCTTTTTTTGTTTAAACAGAAAAAGGGGAAATGATGGAGGTGGGTCTTGTATCTTATCTGTTGATTTCATTGGTTCAATAAAGAAACTGCCTGGGCCCTGATAGGACAGAAAATTAGGTAGGCGGAGTAGACAGAAGAGGACGCTGGAAAAGAGAAGCTGAGTCAAGGAGTCGCCATGATGTTCGCACTGCAGAGAGACGCAGGCTAGAATCTCCCCGGTAAGCACACCATGGGGTGCTACACAGATTATCAGAAATGGGCTAGTCCAGGTGCAAGAGCTAGCCAATAAAAGGCTGGAACTGATGGGCCGAGCAGTGATTAAATCAATACAGTTTGTGTGTTGTTATTTCGGGGCTTAAGCTGGGCCATGCGGGCGACCGGGTACAGGGGCACAGCCGCGCCGCTCCCTCTTACAACAATTTGCAAACGAATGAATAAGAAACAACAACATTCAAGAAACAATATCCACAGCCAACTCCATCGGGTATTTTGGGTTTGAAACATCATTATTTTGTAAGTGTAACTAAAACTTCTTAAAGAGGTGACTAATAGTATTTGTTTTTCATTTTTACTGTTGATGTTGGAAATGTTTAGTGTTTGACATATTCATACATTTATAAAACAAAATTTATGGCTTTCTGCCATGCACCGCGCACCCTTGTCTGCATTTGGTGCTCTAGAACCCAGTTCGCGAGCTTCGGGCAAGGGGCTGGAGGTTTAGAATACAGACACAAAGACAGACTGACACGCAGTCCTTTTAACACTGATGCCAAAGCCCCAAGAATGCTCCCTTTATTGTGTTCAGGGGCAGATTATATAGAGATAGCCACGCCCCAGCCAAACCCACCAGAAACCACTCTTTTGCCATCAGGAACTCTTGAAGGTCTCGTGCTCAGCAGCTGTAAGCACTCAGATCAGGGAATTACAAGAAATTCATGATCTGGGGTCTCACTATTCCCAACATCTCCCCCCTAAATTTTTAATAAAACAGAAGACCCTCCTGACCACACAGTCTTTTGGTCTCTACTGCACCTAGATTCACTTTGGCCAGCACTCTATTGAACGTGTACTCAGGAGAGAGTGACAGCATCTCCTCGGGAGAGTACTGGCTTTTTAGGGAACATAAGAGAGCAACTTAAGCCTGTAAGACAGGTAGATTCAAATATCCCAGAGACTGTTGCTTCTTCATACTATTTCCCACACACCCTCTTCCCCTCAAGTGAACAGAGGTATGTGACCATTTCAGACTCAGGACTTTTAGGAGTGGCTTTGCCATAACCCCAGGAGCAGTCAGAAACCACTGCTCCTTCAGCAGTCCCCTAAATAACATACCCCAGCTGCCATAGCCCCGTGGCACATTCATTCTTGTCAGCTGAGTGCATGGAAGACACCTTCTCGCTCATGGTGCACCTCTTTGGCTTCCCTAGCAGCCCATCTGATTCTGCTTTTGCTAAGTGACCATATGCTACATTCTCATGGGTTGTCTGATCTTACACAGGATTTAAAGATGAATGTCCATGGCAACAGGCATTAAGATTGCCAGCAGTAGGGTCCCCAGTCACCACTGGACCCAACTTCCCATTTCAGCTATGGTATTCAACCATCCCTTTGGGTAAACAGTACAATCTGGTGTGCTAATTGTAACATTTCAAGGGCTATTCAAGTAACCATTGAGTTGTTTCACCACATTAAGAGGCATTAGCAATATTAACAGGTGTCATACAAATGAAATAATGAACAAGTGTTGTAAGTCCACCTGCTCCTACAATAGGGCAGTCTGTTGATTTAAATTTGCTCTGCTGCAGACTCTAGGCATGCAGAGCCTAGAACTGCCACTGCCTTCTCCTTGTCCCACTGCTGCGCTCTTGGGCAGCCCAGTGGGGTCTGTGCCCCAGCTTGTCTCAGCTCCAGCCCTTGTTGAGTTTGCTGATACTCCTGGCACTGCTGTGGCATCCGCCAGGCTAGGCACGGACTGGGCTGAGGCAATGTGCCTTCCACCACAGCCACATAGCAAAGCTCTGCTCCAGCTGCCTTCTAGCCCCAGCTGCATTCGTTCTGGCTCCAAACTGGTGCATGAAGTAGAGCAGAACTCAGAAACGCTGCATTCTTAGGGGTATTTACTGCAATTTACTGCCATTTTCCAGTCACACTCGGGTGGCAGCAACGGGGGAGGGGGGAAGGAGCGGCAGGCCCCAACCCAGTCCGGGTGGGGGCAGATCCCATCCCAGCAGGTTGCCACTGGCTGGGACAGAGGTCCAGGACAACAGGCCTTGTTGCAGTCCTGCTGTGCTTCCCTGAGGCCCGCACTGGAAGCGGGTCTAGCGTTCTTGCCTTTAGGTCCTCGAGGCAGGTCCCGGGGTTTGCACTCATTGCAGCCCCTCAGTGCCCGCTGCCTAGAGTCGCTTGGCCTTGGAGCTGCTGTAGATCACAATCCACTGCAACATTTCAGGAGGTCTCAGGGATTCAAACCACATGAATCTCGAATAAATCCTTAGGCTCCCATCGTCTGTGGAGACAAAAACAGAACCTTCTGTCCAAAACATCAAATTCTTAAGCCCATATTTTAAAGTCAAGATACCTTTCTTAGCAGTTCCTAGAATCAAATGTCTTTCTCCAGTCCAGAACACAAAAGACAACACAATCAACATATTTATCTTCTTTTTCTGTACACATTTATCTTTTTAAGCTATATACATTCTATTTTTTCCCAATACATACGTCCCCTCCGGCCGGGGACAACCCTGTTCATTTTCCAGTCTTTCTCAGTTGACTTCCACTTGCTGCCAAACCTAGCAAAGGACGTCAGGATTAACATATATACCCCAATCCACCCTCACCTTCTGAGGGCGACTTCTCAGCGTTCACTAGTTCCCCATATCTCGGCTGGGACCTCCAATTGCAGCGCACCGCGCCCCTGTGTCTGAGCTCTGTGCACTGGCACCCAGTTCGCGAGCTTCAGGAAAGGGGACTGGAGGTTAAAATACACAGACACACACAGACAGAGAGACAGCAACATGGGTCATCCTTGAATTCCCCAAGAATGCCCCCTTTATTGTGTTCAGGGGCAGATTATATAGAGATAGCCTTGCCTCTGCCAAACCCATCAGAAGCCATTCTCCTGCCATCAGGAACTCCTGAAGGTCTTGTGCTCAGAGCAGCTGTAGGCACTCAGATCAGGGGATTACAAGAAATTCAGGATCTGGGGTCTCACTGCTCCCAACATCTCTCAAATTCCTAGAGGATGCTGTTTGATGTTAAGGAAACCAACTACAAGTCATTTTTTGTAGTGAACATTTTATATTTTATTTACCTGAAGATATAGACATATTAAAATCAAAAATATTAATTATAGATTTTATAATACAGGATATATGATAAAAATTAACAAAGTTCATTTATACTGAGGCTAATTTATTTCAGTACCTAATACATAGCAATGCTATCTTTATTTTGATTCCTTTACAGTTCTTGAATCAGTTTCACTTTTAGCCAGTTGGAACAAATGTCAGCACAAAAATCTATAATTATGGTGAGTTCAGCTTCTTGCCCATGCACTGCTTGCTTCCCTGTTGCTGAGACAAAGGTAGACTCTTTATATTATTTGTCTTAGTCAGGTGGTCATTGTTAGAAAAAAATCCTAAGAGGGGCGGCTCTGCTGGCTCAAAGAAATCCAATTAGGTAAGATCAAACCAAATTAAAATTTCCATCATTTTATTAAGTATGGCGCTCTCGGGTGGCCAAGCTCATGGCAGGGAGACAGGAAAGCAGGGAGCCCATGCAAATCTGGGACCACGTGTTTCTGCTCTGAGAGCCCACTTAAATACTCTGTGAGAGTGGTCCTGACCCTCCGCCAGGGAGGATTTGAAGTCCAAACTAATGCAACTCCCAGGCCAGGGGAACTGGGATGGATGCCAGGGGCTGGGGCTATACTCCAGCTCCAGACTTCACAGTCATCCTGGTTGAGAAGGTCAGAGCTGACCTTTCACCTTGCATAGGCTACATATAGGCCAATCTTTTAGCTCACCCTCACACCAAAAATTTGTATTTAGAAAGAGGCCATGCTGGAGAACAGTGAATCCTGTAATGACATAAACTGCATATTTTCATACAGCCTTTAAGTACACTTCACTACGGTCTCATAGAGTGTATGCCTAGTGATTTGGCAGGCATCTTAGGCTGTGAAAGTACCTTACATGAATGTCACACAATGCCAGAACCAAATATTTCTCAGAAAGCAATCTATGTTATCAGACTCTAATTCTCTTTCATCCATTTTTCTCATATGCATATGTTGTGAGACAGCATATTTCTTCCCATTATTTAGAAATTTTGCATTTATAAACAAATTTCCCTACCATAGCTAATATGGATCCTAATATTAGTTCAGTTCTGGAAGCATCTGCATATTTGATTCACTCTGTGTGGGCAAACTTGGACAAGTTGGAGGCCACAACAGAAGGTTACTGTAAGGCTTAAATATCTAAACCACTGGTTCTCCATGTTAAGTGAGAGCCATGACTGTTCATCAAGGAGAAAAGTTATTTTTTGCCCATACACTCTGTGAGATAGCAGCTTTAATTCTATGTACAGCCATAGTACTGAATCTTATGTGTTAGTCATGCCTTAATCTAGTGATCATGTAAACAAATCACTACAATTTCTTCCTTTCTGTATAAATACAACAGAAGAATAAGACGATTAACAGGGGTTGGAAAGCACAGGTAAAAAAATACAATATAGTTGTATGTATCTAGAGACCTGGGATACATGAACATTATAGTTAATTGTTTTATATTATATACATCAACCTCATGGGGCTTTTAAGGTGTTATGCTTTACAATATGCTGTGCTATGTATTTTTTTATATTAAATTATATGTGCGTTTTTGGCTTCTTTCATCTATGGTGTCTCCTTAGAATGTAACAAGTATGGGAATAAAAACACAGCCTCCAACCTAAATACATTAACACACTATATAACCAAGACCATTAGGGGGAAGGGTTCACTTTGCTCATGATTTGAGAGTATATAATCCACCTTTCCAGGAGAGACATTGCAGCAGGAGTTGACAACAGCTGGTCACATCCTATCTATAGTTGGGATGCAAAGAGTGATGGTGACTACTGTTCAGAGTGACTTCCCCAGGCTAACCGTTTATTTAGTCTGAGATCCCCTTCATGAAGCAGTACTGCCCACACTCAAGGTGGTATTTCCCTTTACTTAAAGTTTTCTGTAACACTGTCAGACACACCCAGATGTTGACAGAGGTGGTTTGTTTGTTCCTGGCCACCCAGACTCGAAATAATCACACAGAAACTGTAGTAATCAAATCACTGCTTGGCCAATCACTTAAGCTTATTTCTAGCTTGCCCTTATATCTTAAACTAACCAATCTCCATTAGTCTGTGCATCACCATGAGGTTGTGGCCTACTGGCAAAGTTTCCGGAGATGAGGGGGCTCCAGTAGAGGCATCTGTCCCCAGGGGTGGCTACATGGCTTCTCCCTGACTTCGTCTACACTCTCTATCTATCTTTCTAGCCTGGCTATATTCTGTTAAGTCACTGGCCAAAAGCGGCTTCTTTATTAAACAATAAAAGCAACACAAATACAGAAGGATTTCCCACAACACCTGGAGATGTATCTTTTGACTGATTCCTATCATACTTGAGTTGACATGGAAGATTAACCATTCTACCATCTGAAGTTTGAACACATAGACTACAGTCTGTATTTTCTTAATACAGTCAGGTAGTATTTCAGCAAATTTTGACAGATAAGACAATTGCGTCTTAGCACAACAGCATATTGTTGAAATTTTATAGTTGATTTTGTAGGCAAACAGGTCCCTTGCTGATTATATAGTACTAAAATTAATAGAAAAATTAGGTGTAACTGAATATAAATATGCAAGTTATTCTTTTGATGTCTTGAGATAGGAGCTGTTTCTACATCCACAAAGTGAGGATAGAGCATGGTATACAAAATCCATATCATAGAGCATAATCTCGGATGAAGCTTAGCTTGTTGTGGGTTCCTGATTGAATAAACTGTATCACAGCTTGCATAGGTAAAGAGGAAGCCCATTAATTGTTAAACTAAGCCACCGAGAGGAGGACCACCATAGTTACTCTCTTATTGCAGAGACCGATAACAAAAAGTAAGAGAGAGGACCCAGGGATGATTTGAAGAGACAGGGAGCCTACTGGCTCTGTTGTTGTTAAATACAGGGGTAAGAAAAGGGGAAAACAAGATGTACATTCTTCCTCAGACCTCCTCCCAAACCCTTGGGGCTGTCAAGGAAGAATGTGAAAGGTGAATGCATTGATTTGGTTTGGTTTAGTTAGGAGGGTCACACGCGGGAGTTACTGTAGCCTCTGGACAGCTGTCCTTTTGCTTTTTACATTCCTTTGTCATGATAAAATGAGCTATAGAAAATCTTGCAGGAGACAGAGCTCAGTGCAAGCATGCCTCTTCTCACATTACAGGAACAGGGCTTTAAAGTAGAAAGGATTAAATGCTGGTATGCCTGTGAAAGGGAAATTCCAAGGCCTTCCATGTTGCTAAGAATCAAAGCATAAAAACTTCTTATGGCCAAGAATTGCAAGCGTGAATGAATTTCTGCTTTATTGCAAGTTTAAAGTGCTCTATATCCAGTCTGCAGAGTCTATATGCTTTTTACGTTCTTTGACCTAAGCATAAATCCAAATAGAATTTAGTAAAATTATGAAGGGATAATTCTATCTAAAATGAGGCATTCATTTAACCATAATGAACACAATTGCATTCTAATGGTAACTGTTGGTTATCCTGACCACTTTGAGTGAGTAACCAATAGAATACTTAGTTTCCATTGCATTGTAAAGATAACCGGTTATCAGAGATTTGAGCAGACATCAAATGCTTCTTGAGATTTGTTGAAGCTAAACAGTAACTATTTTTGCTATATACTTTCTGATTTTATCATTTTACATTAATTTCCTTGAGGCTCCATTTTGAAATATTTTTAATTAGAAGTTTTTGATATGGGGCAAAAATTCTCCAAACTGCGGTTCAATGGACAAGAACAATTCCTAGTCTTTTTTTTTTTTTGCTTTTTCGAGACAGGGTTTCTCTGTGGTTTTGGAGCCTGTCCTGGAACTAGCTCTGTAGACCAGGCTGGTCTCGAACTCACAGAGATCCGCCTGTCTCTGCCTCCCAAGTGCTGGGATTAAAGACGTGCGCCACCACCGCCTGGCTTTCCTAGTCTTGCAGAAGACCAAAATTCTGTTCCTAGCATCTGTAGCAGATAACTCATGGCTGTTTGAAAACCCAGGTCCAAGGGAAACCAATGGCAACTGCATATATGCCATACATTCACACAAACACATACATAAAAATATAAATGAATAAATAAATGAAACTCTTTGTCATCCTATTTTCATAAACTCACTAATTTTTTTCTTCTTAGTTGTAGCTGCTAGGAGTATTTTATTATATCTTAAAAAAGGGAGATTTGAAGGTAGGCATGGTTGTACACCTGCGATCTTCTCACTTGAGAGGCTAAGATGGGAGAGTAGGAAGACCATGAGTGTGAGCAAAGCCTCGGCAGGAAAACTTTGCTTTTAGAATAATAAAGTGCACATACAGAGACAGAAAGAGAGAGAGACAGAAACAAAGACAGAGAGAGGGAGGAGGGGAGGAAAGAAAGGAGATAGACAGGAAGTCTATCCAGCATTCTTGTATTGTGAATATAACTGGGTCCACAGAAATGAGTGACACTGATTTGCAGAGGGGAAAAGACACGACAAAGGCAGGGTACATGTGAGAAACGGCCCAGAATTCAGATTCCACCAACCCAATTACTATGATTTTACATTACATGGGTCAACAAGGAGATAATATAGTTAGATATTTTATATCACATACTTTATATAAGAATTGAACTAGAGGACCCAGTCTTTAAATCATCAATTAGCTGGAAATTTAGGTTGCCTGAAAACAAAACCAAGTATAATATGGAATGAGACCAAAATTAAGGAAGTTTGTGATCAATATGTGAGTTAAAGGATGGATCTACCACGCACAGGTTCAGCCTGTTTAAAATGGGATCCTTGAATCTCCATTTCTTTTCTTTGTTTTCTCTACTGCATCAACATTATTTTTCTGCTACTGTAAACATTGATCTTAAATTTAAAAAAATGGTAATTGAATCACATCCTCTTTGTAGAGGCATTTTTTACTACCTGAATTTAAGGAATAAAAATAAGAGGGTATAGAAGCATTCCAACATCTGCACAGACTTTAGCTTTAATTGTGTTTCTCAAGCAGAAATGGAGTGAATATAATTTTATGACATATAAAGTTACAAACAAATGGATATGTTCTAGAAGCAACACAAAGCTCTCTCTCGGGAAAGCACTCTGGATAGGATGAGTGAGCTGCACAGGTTCTCTGTACCACAACCACCAGCCACCAGCAAGCTTAAGAAGGAGCTGAAATCAAAAGGAAACATATTGTAACAGTGTCCCTAAACCTCACTGTGAGTATCTCTATGAAAGAAATTTTGAAACTAAACCAGAAATGCATAAAAAATTCTCCCAAACACAAATCTTTCTATTTTCTAAAATAAAGAAGATAAGAGTGTTTTATTTTGAGAGGGGTGGGGGTGGAGAGGTTGGGGGTGGGGGGATAATGTGTTACAAATTGTGTCAACTACATAGATGAACATATCCCTCCAGCAGAGATGCTTACATAACAAAATACAGAATATTTAGTTGCTAAAAATAATAATATTTTTCTATGTCTGCAGCTTTTTCTTTTTTAGTACAATTAGTAAATGTGTACAGATGAATTTGCTCAGCTAGGATATTGGTTTTTAAGTTATCTTTTGTTTTGTTATGATTGAACTCTATTGAACATTTACTTTGATATATATTTTTAGTTTAAAAAATTCCCTGAAAAAGCCGGGCGGTGGTGGCGCACGCCTTTAATCCCAGCACTCGGGAGGCAGAGGCAGGCGGATCTCTGTGAGTTCGAGACCAGCCTGGTCTACAGAGCTAGTTCCAGGACAGGCTCCAAAGCCACAGAGAAACCCTGTCTCGAAAAAACAAAAAAACAAATTCCCTGAAAAAATTCCATTTCCAAATGGATTTTCCTAGTATTATTTTTTTGTCATAAATTTACAGGACACATCATGTCAGACATTAAAGTATTTCAACTTCTCCAAGACCTTAGCTTTAACTGTATTTCCACGAAATATAAACAACATATGTGACTTTATAGTTGTTTTAGCAACAAACTAAACCTCTTCTAGAAATATTTCAGAACTCTCTATTAGTAAATTATTTTGGTTACTGATTGTGTGTGTGTGTGTGTGTGTGTGCATGTATGTGATGAGCATGCATGTGTGTTAAAGCTATGGATCTTTTTCGAACGATTTCTCATGCTAATTTTAATTAAACAACTCATTTATTATCTTTGCTTTTAATGGATAAAATCTGGGATCTTCTAAACATGTTAAAGGTTTGAAATTCTCAAGTTAAAATATTATCTAATTTTCAGAGAGCTGGGGTCACTGGCATTAATCGTTATTCATGAGGGGAAAGGTGCATCCGCCTGAGACCCACATGCTGCAGATGGACAGGTCAGTAATCCTGACGTCTTTCTAGACCATGTCATGTCCCTGTGAACACCTGATGTCCTCTTCAAATCTCTAGTCAGAGATGCTAATCTGTTTCGTAAGGCTTTGACAGCCACAGGCACTGGGGCTCACACATAGAGCCCGACTCACAGCTCAGGCTTCTGCTGAGAAGGAGAGAGCCCCAGAAAAGTTTCAGACAGATCTGCAGGGAAATTTTCTTGTTTCTTCTGTTTTGGCAAATTGCCATAAATGTAAAAGCTTTCATACCTACCTACTTATTAGCTTAGAGTTCTGGAGATTAGAAGTTTAACAGGTCTCGTTATACTAAATATTACTGTTGAAAATGTGATCTCAACTGTTTTCTACCTACATTTGTCTACCTACTATACTTAACAAAAGTATTTGTGATAAAAATGAGGTTCCCAACATGACCTGGCATACCTTTAATTGGACTGGTTACCATCAATACCGTATTCCTCATTAATTCTCTCTTGCCATGTAACCTAATATATTCACTGGTTCCAGGATTAGAACATTGCATCTCTGAGACAAACTATCCAACCTACCATGCCAACTGGCAGGCTTCTTGCCTGGTGTGCTATCTGATTTCAACATTACTAGATTTCTCCAGGGTGAACGTATTGAACCTTCTTATAGAGACCGTCAGTAGGCTCTCAGTCAATCTATCCAAGCAGTTTCTTTTAGTTACTGACTGTTCAGATGTTGCCTCAGATGAGGTCGATTAGGCAGAACTGGGCCTGGGTGCACCATGCTGTCTTATAGTGGTCACGCATAGCAATAATATCTAACTTGATTTGAATATTATGTTTTGCAATGTGAATATGAATAATATTTGAATAATTAGAATTAATTCTCTCTCTTACACACACACACACACACACACACACACACACACACCAAAGTGACCTGACCAGTAGTATCAGTGAGTCATACATTTCCCGTGCATTTTAAACATGTTTTTCTTGAGTAGAGAATTTTAAATCGCCTATTATTTGATACAATGCTTCTAAAAATGTGATTGCAATGCCTTCCTCATTTTTTCAAATAATTTAAGTATCGATCACATTTTTTATTCCTTTAAAATATTAATCATTACATTTTAGAAGTTTTATGAGTTTCTTCTTCAATCACTTTTTTTCCATCTTCCTATATAGTGCAGTTTTCTTTTCATCTTCTGTGTCTTCTCATTATGAGATTATTAGTAGTCCAGAAATCCATTAACTTACTTTTTAGTTCTCCAAGTTCCCACATGTGTCTTTTTTAATTTTTTAAAATATTGTTACTTATTACTGAGAACTACACACAGTATAGTTTGATTATATTCTTCCACGTTCCCCAACACCTCCCAGATCTGTTTTCCACTTTGCTACCTGCCTAGCTTAATATTCTTTCTCTCTATTAAAAAATAAAAAGGCCTATACATAATAAAAACATCAAAACACGGGTCCTATTTGTGTTGAGCAACTACTCCTGACTACGAAGCCTGCCCTAAAGTGTGGTTTGATGTTCCTAGTGTCTATCCACTGGAGAAAATTGGTTTTCTCTCTGCCAGCAGCTATCAGTTCCAAGTAGCTTCTTGGCTTGGCATATATGTGTTTACTTTCCCTCCTCCATGCTGGTTTTGTCAGGTTTGAACTGCATGTGTCTAGTGAATGTTAGAAGTCTCTGTCAGTTGATATGTGCATCTCTCCTGTTGTGTCTAGAAGACAATGTTTCCATGAAGATATTTTCCATCTCTGGCTCTTACAACCTTTCTGCCCCTCCCTCTTCTGGATAGATCCTGGAGCCTTGAAGAGAAGAATGTAATGTAGATATCTTATTTAGCGCTGAGCACTTCAAGTTATTCAGCTGTGGGTCTGTGTTAACTACCATTTTACTGCAAAAATAAGTTTTTCTAATGAGAGCTGAATGATGCATTTCTCTATGGGTATAGCAATAAGCCATTTGCAGTCAATTTATTTCTATGTTCCTTTAGCATAATAATAATAGTATTGTATGCCCCTAGGGCCCAGCAGCTATCTAGTCCTAGGTATATTCTACTTCCTTTTTTATAGCTCAGAGTTTTGTTTTGTTTATTTTATTGAAAACAATCTTCCAGTTCTATGGCATTATCTTCAGTTGTACCCAAAGTTCTTGAACATAATCTGTGTTGGTATTAATATCAGTCATGGATGTTTTGCAAATTATATAATTATCTCTTGGCATCTATATACATATAGTATCATATGTATTATAGTTATATATTAATTCTCCATGAAATTTTTGCCTTCTGTGATTTATGTTAGGTCTCAAAGAAACCCAGGACAAATCTCATTCAGTACCTTTGACTCCTCCCAGCACTACTCACCAGTCCATGTACCCTAAACTCTATCTCAGATATATGTATTACTGATTTATATTTGTATCTATTAAAATTATTTATTTTTATGTGTTGTCCTATTTTTTCATATACATAAATCTTTTGTTTGAGAACTTCATTCATGCATATGATATGTTTAGATGAAAATAACTCTTAGTCCCTCCTCTCAAATTTCTCCCATACTGCTCTCTTCACTTTTTTCCTCCCAACTTCATGTATTCTATTATTAAGATACTGAATACACTTAGTATTGCCAGTATGTTCACAGGTATAGAATCATCCAATGAAGCATGACCAACCTACTAGGGCCTACATCAAAAAATCAAACTCTCTGACTATGCCTAAGTAGCCATCAAACTGACTGTAGTTCCTAAAGTAGAAGGGCTTGGTGAGATATTCCCTGGTCCATACTGGATTTTGGTTATCTTGGTCTTTTGCAGGCCTTGTGCATGAAGTTAAAGCCACTGTAGATTCATGTGTGCAACATCCTTGTGTCATGTCTGGAAAACTGTTTTGAAGAAGTCCTTCACAACTGGTAGCCCTTATAATCTTTCTTTCTGCTCTACTATGAGTATCCCTGAGCTTTGAGGACAGTTAAGTAATACAGATGTCCCATTTATGGTGGAGCACTAGATAGTCTTCTTTTATTGTCTCTACCATGTTTGTCCTGCTTGTTATTCCAATAGTAATATAAATACCGGATTATGTCATGGAAAACCATCATGTTTTTTAATAGCATCATTATTCTTGTAAATCAATCATCCTATGTTTTATCAGTGGTTACATCAGGACAGTAGACCCAGACCCTGTCAAAGGCTGAGCTGACATGAGTCTTGCGTTCATTCTTGCTAAGGCTGGTTCCCCCTCCTGACCTTATTCACATCCCCATGCTCTATTCTTCTAAAGTTCACAGCTGTCAACATTCTGCAGTTTCTTGAATTCTTCTTCCTTGGTAAATTATAAACACTTAATTTTATTTTCTTTGGTAAAATAGATTTAATACTCTATTCTTCTTTTCATGGTTCCTCAGGTTCTTTTTGGAGACCATGAGAATTTTGCCTATTGCAGAATTTTGAATCAAAGGAAAAGTTCTTAAACAACAACCTAATTTGTGTAGGACCATTTTGTTCATAGATACCTTGGCATATCTTTGATAGCTACAAAAATTAAAACTTCGTGTACATGTTTTCTAGACATACTTAGCAAGAACATTAACCTATTTGAATCATAGAGAAATATATGGTGTTTTGTTCTATCTAATATTTAATCATTTATATTGTCTTATTTTACTGTATTACATTGGCTTGTGAATTCTTTCATTAATTTTAGAAAATTCCCTGTTTCTTTCTCACTTCTCATAATTATCATTATAATTTAATCGATGCTGACTTGTGTCTTATCCCTAATTATTCCTACAACGAGAAGCTTCAATAAGCCTTTCATTATTTCACCTTATTTGCTTTTCTGAAAATCATTTTTATTAAGTATTTCACAGCACTGCTTAAAATGATATACTTGCCATAATTCCCATTGGTACAGAAACTCCAGATACACCACTATCTTTACTGAGCAGATTAATTAACCACTACTTCTTCCCAAAGCTTTTACCTGCTTCCCTTTTCACTTCCTTGTCACTCATACATTGGTAGCCATGGGATCACATTTCTGATAATGGAGGATTTGGCTTGGGAAAATATGAAACGCATCTCATTCCTTTTAAGCAGGAGGGCAAATTCGTGACAATCCAATTTTAATTAAAATATTATTTATAAACACCGTGTTTTCTTTATTGTTCCACTTCTTCTGAGCTGCAGCTAGATGGTGTTGTTTAGAACCGACTATGCACCTATCAGACTGATAAGAAAAACACATGCTGGAATCCTGATTCCGATATATGCAGGCTTACCTTTGCAAGATCCTCTGGGAAGATATTCATAACAAATAGAAAATATAGGAGTTGTATAAAATACAGTATTAACCTAAAGATAAAGTTTTCCATACGCTTATGCAAAAAAATGTAAACGACTCATATTAAATAATTCTGTGTCCACAGCCATATGAACAGACTAGAAAGAAGAACACTCACTTAAACTGAGACCCTAGCTCCTTCCTTCTTGGACTCATGCTGCATTCTCAGGAACCATGGAGTGATTATCTGTCTGTGACCCAGACCTGGATGCACCAGCAGGCTTTGTCAGGCTTGTCATAGTCCTACGACTTCCTTTCATGAATGCCTATCTTCTTCTGTGGATGATTGTGAAGAATTATCTCATATCACATATGTGGGACTTTGAGCTCACCAGGGGTTTACAGACATTATAGGTAAACCTGCCATTTCAGGTATGAATTCATATTTCAGAACTTACATGTCAGAATCCAGTTCAATTCCATGCGAACTTTTGTGAGTTGCTTTACTTGAACCATCGTTTCTACATCTCCACCCATGACAGTAAATTAGAACATCACACTTTTGCCATGGAGATTTTAGAATCCCGAAGCATGCACAGAGCTTCAATGGCCCTGAGAGCTCAAGAAACAGTGTTTTGGGCACATACAAAGACCTAACTGAGTATTAGAAGGGATTCCTTTGAGGTAGGACATAAAATAGTCCACTGAAAAACAAAACAAAATCAAATAAAATTTTACTAGGAAAAAAAATCTATGGCAGAGCTTGAGTAAAGGGGTGACAATGATTGGAACCTAATTTTGACATGAGTCATTTGTGCCATGGGTGTGAAAGCAGACAGCAGACATTATGATAAGATCTATCATGAAGATTCTATGTGTCCCATATGAAACACACAGTTTCACTGCTGAAGACAGAAACTGGCATGGAACTTTTCTACTCCAAAAGGCAGAAGTGAACAAGATTCAAATTAGGAAATAACAAGCTTGTGTTTGGGATTGATATCTACCTAGCTGTACGGCTCTTTAAAACTTTCAAGTAAGACACAATCATCAACACCTAGAACAACTCCAGGAACTAACTCTGTATTTAAATGACCAGGGTATATTGTTGTGACTGCTGCCATTATTGTTAGTTTTTTTATTGACTTTAAGTTAGTGCATAAAATAATAGATTCTTTCATGACATTTTCACTGATGTACATCACTGTATTGTAGCTACCCCTCATATCTCTTCTACCATTACTTTCTCCGGTGCCTCCAGGCCCTCCTGCTGGTCTCATTGTACTCCTAAATAATTCTGCTTCTTTTCAGTCCAAATATTCTTTAATTTCTTACAAGCTGTGTTTCCTAGTAATAAAGAATGGGAAAAAAAAGAAAGAAAGTAAAACTAAAATCATTAAATTAAAGGAAACAACACAGTGTAAAGCTACTCTTTCCAAAAATATTATGTTGATAATGTTTAGTCCCAAGTGTATGTGGGATTGTCGATGAAGCAGAATTAACATAGCTTATCTGTCTGAAGTAACTCAGAGTCCTTGGATAGAAAATATTTTAAAACAGTAAAATGGATTTATTATGGAATTTAATACAAATGATACATCATTTTATTTAAACTTTAATATAATTAGAAGTAAAGGGAATGTATCAGATAGCTACTGCAGATTATTTCAAGTTAATTATCCTCCCTATAGCCTCTACCTCTTCCAATTTTACACTGTTCCTCAGCATTGTTTTTCTCTCTCCATAAAGCCGCTTTAGTTGCTAATGAGATACACTTGGGATAAGGGGCCTTGGTGTGAACTTGGGTTGTACAAATTAATCCAGTCTCTTTCAGCTTTAACATACTTGAGTTATTTTTTCCAACAGTAGTATCAGCATAATAATGGTTCATCCTTCATCCTACAATACCGATACATTGCCAGCAGTAACCCAGCAACGGCTCCAACTGATACTAATGCAGTCAGTGAATTAGTCTGACTAGACATCTGACCTTCAGCTCTGTTGCCTTGGAAACTTAATTTTCTGCACACAGAAAATCCACCCTGAAACGTAGATTTAACAGTAATCAGATGTGCTGCCTTGAGGCATATAACAGTTCCATTATGTTAACTTATTATTAATCCAGAATATATATATATATATATATATATATATATTCAAGAAATATTCTATTATATATAAGATGTCAGAAAAGTAAAAGTCTAATTTATTTCAAAAAATGGGGAAAAATCTTTTAATTGCAATTCTCTTCAGAGAGAAAAAAAGTCAACTTTAGTAATAACAATAAGGATGATGGTGATAAATTTAATAGATTCCTGATATTCTATGGCTTTGCCTTTTATTAATAAATTAAGGAAGAACACTAAACTAGGAAGACATACACAGTTAACCATTTCCTGTTTTTATTAGTAAAGATGTAAGTAATGTAGTTCATGACAAGACTACAATAAAGAGACAGAACTAGAGACACAAAATTCCAGGGACATAAAATTTCTTTTCCCATTCAAAGGAAGCACCAGGTTTCTGAGTTGTGGAAATTTTGTCCCACACCCGCTCCCTAGATCAGAGTCAGGAACTCACTACACACAGTGCTGTAGATTGTGGCTTCATTTACTACTTGTATCTCAACATAAACAAATTCACATGTTCTGAAAACATGCAGAGGACATTTCAACAACTCTCGTTCCCTTCTACATTGAGAATTTAATGTTTTCATTTGCCAATCAATTTCCTTAGTTTTCTTACTACACATAGTTCACTTGATTGTAAATATTTATCTTAAAATTTTCTCTTTTCTTACATGGTTCCAAAATGAAACAGTCTACACTTTCCCTCTACAAACCTTTTTCTTTACATGGTATAATTTGGACAAATGCACCCATTTCACTGCTTACCATTAACCCTGTCAGGATCGGTCTCTTAAAGTAATTATGTCTGTATCCCTCATACATGGTGCATTTACTATAAAATAACAACCTCAGAGCAAATTTCCTGAGCCATCTGGAAACACTTTGCTGTAACATCTTCATTTTAAAATGCTTGATAAGATTTTTTTTTAACTTTAACAATCAAACGGTTTGAGTTTAAGAACTTTAAGAATCACAAATAATTCTGTATTCACTAAAAAAGCATTATCATTTGAGTCAGAGCCACAGATACCAACAATGGGCATCTCCTTGTTTCAAAGGAAATCATGAGAATAAACAAATTGTTTTTTTTTTTTTCATCAGATATTCTACCTCCTAGCTCGTCTAAATTTATTCATGTGCCTTTTTGGGAGTTCCATCTGTTATTTTTTTGTGTTAACAGATTTAACACCACAACAAACAGGACAGAATTTGCCGATATAAAACAAAGAAGCATGGGAAGGAAAGACATAAATTGATGTTCCGACAGGAACAGAGGTTTGTTTGGAATCTCCATTTCTAGAATTTTCCCACATATTAAGTTTAGGAACAAACTAGAAAAACTAAGAAAATGTCTGTGACTTCCACCTGTAGTACAGTTTAATTTGCTACTAAAATTAAGCATCAGCAGAAATATGAATGTAAACTATATATATACATATATATGTATATATATATACACAAATATCTGTTTTCTAATTTTCCTAATAATACTTTTACATAGATAAGCACAAGAAGATAATGGTTTTGGTATTCCCAGTGATTTAGGACATACTTTGCATTCATCACCTTGGTAGATTTAAATGAGAAACATTCTGCATATATGCTCAGGTGTTCTAAACACTTGGGCCCAGCTGGTGGCACTTTTGGGGAAGGTTATGGAACATTTAGGAGCTTGAACCTCACTGGAAGAAGTGGCTCACTGGGAACAGCCTTAATTCCTAGTCACTTTCTGCTTCCTGTGTTCAGGTGCTATGTGACCATTTAATTTCCTATCCCTGCTACCATGTCTTTCCTATGTGCTATCATGGTTTCCTCACTGTGATAAACTATACCTCCCAGAAAATTTGAACCAAAATTTCTCTTTAATTTATTGTTTTCAAGATGTTCAGCAACAAATATGCAACTCCAAACCCCAGAATATTTACTGCCTGAAATTGAAATGACTTCAACTCTACCTCAAAATAAAATAAAATCAATAAATTATAGGAAAAGATGTTACACGTATCTTGTATTTGATGAGTTCTAGGCAATCTTCATCATTATCTCTGAATTTATCTGCCCATTAATATTTGATAAAGTTAGCTCCTGCTTGTTAATTATATGTGTAATAATTTTAAAATGTCCAATATAAATACAATGCATAATCATTCTTGAAACTTTCTTTTCTTCTGCCTATAACATTATCTGCTTTTTGTTTTTATTTTTGTTTTATGTCACAGAACTTGAACTGATCTCTCCCCCTCTCCCTCCCTTTCCCTCTTCCTCTCCCTCTCCTTCTTTTTTCAGACAGTCTCCCACTGTAGCCCAGCTGTTATGGAACTTACTATATATCTCAAGCTGAACTTGAATGCACAGTATTCTTATCATGGCTTTCTGGGGGCTGGGATTATAGTCATAAACCTGGATTTAGCGTTTTCATTAAATGTTATAGTTCTTTTTGATAAACGCCTCAATTAAGGATACATATTATGAAAAGACAGCTAAATCACTAAAGTTTTAATTTATGATTTATACTGATCCTTTGTGTAGGGGCCAGCCAGTCATGGTAGGCTTACTATATACAGAACACTCAAAGGAAGTTCTTCCAACCATTATCACCTGCCAGTGGTGGGCCTAGCCATGATAAGCTTACTGGAGGCCTGAGTCTCAGTAGTTTACCTTGAAGAAATACCTGGTTGAAGGAAGTACCATAAATTGAGATTTCCTGAGCACCACCCAAGAACAGACCATCCAAAGGAAATGCCTAAGGTTCCAACCATTGTAGATAAGATCACCTTCCACCATAGGATCACACACTCACCAGGACACCCCTAGACAAATGTCAGCCAATCTGGAGTCCTGAACCTTAGAAATCCCTCACCCCCACCTTTACTACTATAAAAAAACAACTCTAACTGAACTCAGGGCTCTCTGAATATTCCAATACATTGGACACATGAAGAGGCTGAGATTGCAAACTTGTATAAAATAAAGGCTTTTTGCTTTTACATATGGTACTTGGTCTCCTCGATGGTTTTTGGGGGACTTCACAGATCTGGGCATAACACTTTGATTCATAAATTTAAATTACTTTTTATAAAATAGAAGAATAAGTTTAGTAGATAAAATTTATATAATTATTCTTTGAGTTTTTAAGCCATACCTCTGGTTTTTAATCCATATTTTTAAAGGAAGGGGATTTATTAGATTTATCAATTATCAGATGCTAATAATTGAGGATTATTAACATCTACCTAAACCTAACAAAAACTCACATGTTATTGTTTAAATTTTTATTATGTACCAGGGATTCTGGTGCATATCTTGCCAGTATTTCCTAACTCAACATTCTCAGCATACCAATGAGGTGGATAGATTACTAATACAGAGATATTTGCATATCTATAACTATTCTATTGATAATAGGTGTGAAATAGAATCAACCTAGGTGCCCATTAACAGAAGAATGAAGAAGAAAAAAAATGTAGCATGTAAGAAATATTTCACAGCTGTAAAGAAAGCTGAAATTTGAAATTAAAAGGGTAAAACTGGAAAACTATACTGGGTAAGGAGGTAACCCAGCTTCAGAAAAACAAATGTCATATGTTCTCTCTCACTTGTAGCTTCAAATGTTTTGTTTGTAAATTTAACTTAGAGCAAATGTAGAAGTCAAAAGAATAAAAGTAGGTCTATGGGGCACATTAAATGACGAATAAAAGATTATAGATAAAACAATATTACTGAAGTGGAATACTGAGAGCAGAAATTCATAAACAGGGAGGGATGTGGGAATATATAATAAATCAAGGGGTGAAGAGGAGGGAAGAACCCAAAAAAAGGGTTATGGAAGCCTACGTTTTACAATCCAACTTTAAAGATAAGTTGAAGGATAGTAGAACACATGTGAAAAGAAAGAAGTGGTAGGAATACTGAGAATTAAAGGATTAAGGGAGGACGGAAGAAAGTAAGAGATGGTAGATGACTCAAGCAAAACTAACAGTCGATATAAAAGCCTTATGGAAAGCCACTAATTATAAAGCAAATGTCAAGGTACACTTCCAAAAAAAGAGAGAGAGAAAAAAAAACTATGCTGCATGTGTAGACAATGTTGTATTCAAAAGATCAGAAGGCATATGTTATTAGATAAAAATAAAAGTACAAGGTATATGGCACCTTCCAAAGAGTTATTGGTCAAGCAGGCCTCAGAAATTTTAAGACAGCACAGGCTATTTCCATTTGCATTGTTTACCTATCATGTCTATACGATAAAAGCTTATTTCTGAAGACATTACTCAATTTGGTAACAGAAACACAGATAAGTCAACTTAAAACAACCACGGAGTCCCAACTGGCTAGTTTTCATATTATTGGAAAGTTCTATGCAGGCTGCTTGTGAAGAAGATATATCTTATCTAACACTGGACTTCAAATGTTACAGTACTAACTTGCTAGACAAGATGAACCTACTAGTGCAATAGTGGCACAGCTGTTGTAGGGTAGCCAACTGTTTTCCAATTAAGTTTAAGGCCTGCTTCAGAGGATTGAATTTAATACCTGGTAAGCTTGACTAGAAGCCCATGGTTGAAGGACCTAGGGTAGAAACCTGCTATTGTTATTTTACTAATGCTGTCAAAGTGTCTTCTAAATATTTGTCTTTATGCCCATAGACCTGGGTTGCTCTATTCTTGTTTTGTAAAGCTTCTTTATTGCAGTCAACAACAGTTGTCAATAGAGAGATGCACAGGTGCTTAGAAGAAGAGACTCAGAGGTCAATCCCAAGTGGCATCTCTATTCACCCAACCACCACCAAGGCACGGGGAATTTTGCAGAGGTACATATAGAAAGGTGTAAGAGTGTGAAGATATAGAAGAGTGCTGAGAAATGCTTTGGTTACATACATAACATTTGCACAAGGTCAAGTCATCCTAAATCCTAGCACAGATGGCATAGATGATCTCCAGGCCCTAATTCATACTAACAGTAATTGGGGTAATGATGTTGTGGTGGTGGTGGTTGTGGTAGTGTTTGTATGTGTGTGGGGGAAATCATTCTTTATTGATGATGCAGCTATTGGTAGGTTTGCGTGTTCTGGTAAATGGCCCTGGACAGCACCACCTGGACTATTGGATTATTATTTTTAAGTTTAAAATAAAACTTGAAGTTTAGAGGACATGTGATGAGGGAATTGATGTGGGAGTGGTTTCTTATTAATAAAGAAATTGCCTAGGCCCATTCATTAGGCCCACCCTTAGGTGGGTGGAGTAAACAGAACAGGATTCTGGGAGAAAGAAGCTGAGTGAGGAGTCGCTATGATGTTCCCACTCCAGACAGATGCAGGCTAGAATCTCCCCGGTAAGCACACCTTGGGGTGCTACACACCTTATAAGAAATGGGCTAGTCCAGGTGCGAGAGCTAGCCAATAAGAAACTGGAACTAATGGGCCAGGCAGTGTTTAAAAGATTACAGTTTCCGTGTAATTATTTTGGGGTAAAACTAGCCATGCGGGCGGCTGGGTGCCAGGGAACAGCCCTGCTGCCCCTCATTACAACAGGGAATATTCAAGGAATATGAGTTTAGGAATGTAAACAAAGTATGATCCTATTTCCTTGTATGCATGAGTTAAGATTACCAAGATACAGAAAATATTTAAAATTAAAGTAGTTCTGAAAAATAAAGTAAAACACTAGCTTGATACAAATGAATCTACTGGAGTCTCTGATTTTGTTCAACTTTCTTCAATCAAATAAATATCACTTCTATTTCTTAAATGTTAAGAAACATTATCACTCTATCAATGAGCATAGGATCTGAGTAATCAACAGAGAACTAACAAATATAAAAGTGGAAGAAATACTTTTTTAAATTTCTTTGGAGAGTGATTGCCTTGATTTAATTGTATGCAGCTATTATAATATATTCTCAATGAAAGCAATGTAAGGGAGAAAAGGTTTGGCTAACAATTCCAAATTACATATGGTCCCTGCATGTGAATAAAAGAGCTAGGCACATTATACCCACAGTGAAGAGCCTGCAATTCCCTCTCCACTCAATTCTAGTTCTCTCTCTCTCTCTCTCTCTCTCTCTCTCTCTCTCTCTCTCTCTCTCTCTCTCTCTCTCTGTCTCTCTTAGTTGTAGGGTCCTGCCAATATCCCACCCACATTCATTTGCGTTTTCCCAATTCATCCTAACCAATTAAGAAAATTCCTCATAGGCCTGCCTAGACCAACCTATTCTAGACAATTACTCACTGCGACCTCCCTTCCTAGGTTATTAACAATCAAAAAAAAAATCATCGCAATACCAAAAAGAACAATTTAAACACAATGAACAAATAAGTGAATCTAAGGATTCAGAACACTGACTGGAGATTGATTGTTAGCATAATAAACTCAGTGACAATAACCACCAGGTCTGTCTGTCATCAAATGACCAACATTTCCAGCATTTTATTGGTTACTCACTTGTCTTAGAAGCATGAGACTCAACCACATTCTATCGATTATGTGAAATTCTGTCCCCAAATGAGAATAACTTTTTATCTGATTCTCGGTGATGGGATTATTTTTACATAAAACTTGTTTTGCTAGGCACCCCAGTTTTCCTGTGGCTTATCCCTCAATCTCTAGTTTTTATCACAAATCTTCAGAATTTAGTATCTCTATCACACACTTAGTTATGATTAGTTTAAGCTTAGAAGATGAGGAACCCATGATATTTGCTGCTTTACATCTCATTATGGAACAAAATCGATCACTACTTACTTGCATTGTAGAAAAACAAGCTTAAGTTTGATATCATTAGGAGAGAAATTAGCCCCTTGATCTGTTGTCCAGTGTGTGTGTGTGTGTATAAAATTAGTGTAAAAAGGGGCCTTGAATTTGAAGGAAAGTGGGGAGGAATATATGTGAGGATTACAAGTAAAGAAAGGCAAGGGAGAAATGTAAATATATTGAACTCTATTCATTAAAAAATAAAAAATAGCCGGGCGATGGTGGTGCACGCCTTTAATCCCAGCACTCGGGAGGCAGAGGCAGGCGGATCTCTGTGAGTTCGAGACCAGCCTGGTCTACCGAGCTAGTTCCGGGACAGGCTCCAAAGCCACAGAGAAACCCTGTCTTGAAAAACCAAAATAATAATAATAATAATAATAATAATAATAAAATAAAAAATAAAATTTAAAATCTTAACTAAATTTGTCAACTATTTTGACCTATTAAAAACTATTCACAAGAAATATATATATATATATATGTACACATAAGAGAAAATTAGAGAGTACGCCAATACTTTTGTTCAATTGCTGACTTTTTTTCCTTTTCCTAATTTTTGTCTTTCTGCTTAAGTTTGTCTCATACATAATATGAAAGGACTAAATGAAGAATAGTGAACCATGCCTCTGTGAGCGAGATCTCCTTTTCTAGGTAGATAGTGTTTCAAAGAAAAAGGCAAATAATAACCAACACTAAACCACTTTAATAGCGTTTGATAAGCAGCATACAAAAAGATAATATCATACAGTGTTCAAATCATTTCCTCTGTTTTAAATGTCCCAAGTTACCATCACATGTGAGGAACCCACATTCAAATTTCACATCTTGGCATAGAAAGAATTCTAGGGCAATTGAGTCAACTGTTTCATCTTCCTAGTCCTCAGAAACAGATCCCTTCCCGTGCAGTATTTTCTTCAGAGCTATCTTTACTTCCTTATTTCTCATAGTATAGATTAAAGGATTCAGCATTGGTCCTACCAAGTTCATTAGAATTTGTACCACAGTTCCGAGCATGGGGTTGGGTGTGGGCTGCAGATATACAGTGATAATTGGTCCATAGGCACAGAGGATGGCAATGAGATGGGCACTGCAGGTGGAGAAGGCACGCTGACGTCCCTCAGTGGAGTTAATACTCAAGATGGAGATGGCAATTCGAGTATAGGACACAAGAATCAGAAGAAAGCAGACAAGGGAGACTAGACCAACATTAGTGAAGCTCACTCTCTTTGCTAAGGATGCGTCAGTAGAGGCTAGTGGCAAGACTGCTGGGATATCACAGAAGAAGTAATCTACTTCGTTGGGGCCACAGTACGGCAAAGTGAAGGTGAGGGAAGTCAAGATACTGGAATGGAGGCATCCTAACAGCCATGTGCCTGCAGCTAGAGCCACGCAGATCCTAGAGTTCATGATGACTGGGTAGCGGAGAGGGTGACAGACGGCAGCAAAGCGGTCATAGGCCATCACAGTGTAGAGAAAGCACTCGATGCTCCCAAGGAAATGAAAGAAAAAAAGCTGGGAGACACAGTCTTGGTAGGAGATGAGTCTGCTAAGGCCCATAAGATAGAGTAGCATTTTTGGACAGGTCACAGAAGAGAAACCCATGTCAAACACGGACAAGTTCCCCAGGAAAAAAATACATGGGTGTGTGAAGGCGGGTGGAGGAAATAACAGCCACAAGGATAGACACATTTCCCACCAGTTTTCAGGCATAGAAGGGCAGAAACAACACACAAAGCATAGTCTCCAGGCCCTCTGTGTGTGGGATTCCCAGGAGGATGAACTCGGTCACCACTGAGCAGTTCTTCATATCGGCCAGAGACAGTTCTGGGAGAGGAAGAAGGAGAGGGAATGGAGAATGTCCTGACTTCACATCAACGGCATGCACATGATAAGGAAATGAAATGCAAGCAGTGATGTTTTGGCTCTATGCTACTGAAAGACTCCTTGTGATCCAGCAGAAACATCATAAAAATGCTTGCTATAGCAAACTGAATGTTTTCTTCACCAAATAGTTTTGCTGTATGGATTCCAAATACAGATGTTTCTTGTTAAGTTAATGTCGAGAAAAGATCATGTGTGAAAATGGAAGAACAAAATCCACATAAATGCGTGCTGCTCCTGCACCGTGGGGAAAGATACTAAGCCTCAGAATAATGTTTAAAAATGTTAACATCACTAGAACCACAACGTCAACATCATTGTATTTGCTATGCAGTATTAATAAGTCTTATGTTTCATCGCTTTGTTTTCAGTAAAAAAAAAAAGTCAAAGCAAAATTGACTGATCGCTACTTTACAGCTCAAAAGAGGTTTATTTGATCTCAATCTCCTAATTCTCACAGAATCTCTATGCTTCAGGTCTGGAGAAAGAACTAAATACTTGGGTATCGGATATGCTAAACAACTCTGATGGCATCTGTGATGGAGTGTTAGCCTTGCCATCCTTGTTGACCCAGACGCAAAAGTTACTCGTCTTCTTTCCTCCTGCACAAGCAATTGAAGATTAATGAGTCTTTCTAGCTTCCACACAACATGCATACATATAAGTGTGAAGTCTAGAGTAGATTTTGTTATGCATAACTATATCCATAATGGAAAGAATAATGTTAGGCACAGAGCTAGTTCTCAAAATAAAATAATTCGGTGTCTAGGAAAGAACTGGATATTGTTGTTTTACTTTACTAAAACTTATTAAAAAGGTCACATAGCAATCTTCCTAAATAACCCTGTAAAACAGTTAATACCATCTACCTGCCCTTTGAGGCCATTCTACTAAATATTTACTTGCTTGCCACTAATAACCACAGAATATTTGCTTTAAACAAGAGCTGTACACATGTTTATACACCCATTTCAAAACAGTTTGACTATCACTCATTGACTAGAAATGCAAACCTAGATAAAGGATTACTGAGAATTTCTATTGTATTAAGTATTTTAAATTAAGCCAAATTGTTGTTTATAAAAGGAAATGTTAAGAATGGTGTCTGTGAGGTGATGTACAAGGAAGGTGGAATGAAATAGAAAGTAAATACCAGTTTACTTTTTTTCTCAAAGAATGATCCTATTCATTCTGAACTCTGAGAACATTTGTAAACAAGCCCTTCCAATTCTCCTCTTCTCTGGATACGTGCAATATGAACATATGTGAACATGCCACTTACATTATTGACAGAGAGGAATTTTGCTCTTTAACCTCTTGTCCATTGGTTTTTCTGTGATTATTACTTCACTCTGAAATTGGATATACCTATAGAAACCAGTGAAGCATTTTCTCCCATGCTTACTAAAGCTCATCTTAGCCATGAAACTGGGACAATGACACAAAATTGAATGTGCCCCTATCTTCTGCAAAAATATCTTCTAAGCAGTAGCAACCTAATTATTTCCTCATATATAGAAACAAATGTCTTTGGAGCCCTTGGGATTGAGTGAATGGGTACTATTCCATCAGGATCCTGAACAAATGGAGGTATCAGATGAGATGCTACTAAGAGATCCAAATAAGTACATCTGATAATGCTTCCTCTGGTGGCATTACTTTGAAATTATTTTAAAAAGTAAAATTGTAGAATCACATTCAGACATCCTATTTCAGTGACTGACCGGAAAAAGAGAAAAACATAATGGCTGTAATTCAGTCTAGGACACACATAGAAATAATTCCTCAGCATAAGTATACATTATTAAGTTTCCAGATCTCAGTCAAATGTTGATATGAGGATACTTAATTAAAGCTAAGTGAGGTCATAAGCATGAAATCTTGATCCAATAGAAGCAATATTCTTATATAAAAGGAAGGCTCACCAGATTGCTTTCTCTTCCATTCCCCATACCCTGTGTCCTACCACCTGAGGACACAGTGACAAAATGGCTGTGTCAGCTCCCTTATGCAGGCCTTCATCTTGGATGGTTGTTTATGCCAAGCACAAATCATAGGCCTTCATGATAACTATAGTGGACTAAAATAATCCTAATTTTCTGGCATTTTCTATTATGATTTAAAAACAGTTCCAATTACTAGACTTGCCAACAAACATGATTTTTAGTAGATAAAACTGATTTCCAAAGCAAAAATATGTTACCACGTGTCTTTTCCAGCAATAAATAAATAAATATACATATTACTCAACGAATGTTAAGAGAAGGTATTGCAATAAATAAAAAAAATCGCTATGGTTGGATTTTTTCACATGAATTTCCTATAGTAATAGTCTAATCTTTCTTTTCCACAACACACAAACTTCATATTCTCAAACAAATAAAAAGTATAAAACACAAATTATTGAAATAGAGAACTAAAAAGATTAACAATGCCAAAATTTAGTCATTTCAAAAGAGTAAAAAGTAATCCTCTCTGATGATGATTTCTGTAACACACACACAATGTGCAAAAGGAAAGTAAACAGAAGTATATTTGGAGTAGCAAGATGTGAAACATTCAATCAAAATAATTTATCAAAAGTACAGCAAATATTTATTAAAGCTGCCTAATATACATAGAAATGTGAATATCTACATGAATTACTTTCTATTCAAACTGTGCAAATAGTTAATTATTTGAATGAAATTATATAGATGAAAGACATTCGCTATCTCACAGGTTTATGAGTCAGGAATCCAGGCATTACCTAATTGGGTATCAGGAGTTCTGCCAGGGAATTTTATGAGGTTACTGTCAAGCTGTCAGCTGGAAGCTGGGACTTCATTTATACCTGAAGTAACCCATAGGGAAGAACTTACTTCCAAGTTTACTCTAGGGGTGACTATACAACTGGGACCTGAGACAGGATTGCTTCCCAAAATGGGCCCTGGCTTCTTCAAGACAATCAAACCAAAATACTATAAGGCTATATAGTATATACTATCCATCCACATGGATAGAAGGCACAGTTGTTTACAATCTAATTTCATGGAGATATTCAATCACCCCTGCCATTTTCACCACTAATACCAAGATGTTAAGTCCAAGTAGTAGATTATACAAGAAAAAAGGATCTTGGATGTAGAGGCAGTAGAGGAGGTCGTTGTCTACTAAATAATTAACTATCTTGGGAACAACAAAATATCTGTAGTTTTCAAAATCAAGAGGGAAATAATTTCTTGCCCTATTCAAAGATAATTCAATTTGAAGTAGATTAAAGATTTAAAACTGGAAAAGAAAGTCATAAAAATTAGAGAGTCAATTAAAAGTAAAATGGTAAAATATAAATAAATTAAAAAGAATATAAATTAAAAAATAGACATAATATTGATATTAGAAAACTAAAAAATATGGGCTTTCATTGGTAGCTTTACTTTAATAGACACATGTACAATATTTTAGATACTCAGAAAAAGAAAGTAAAAGAAAGAACATAATTATCATGATATATCTAACATCTTACAATCCCAACATGTGATGAGGTAAAGATGCTTCCTTAAATCAATGTGAATCAACATGTACATTATGAACATTTGCTTATTGTATATTAATTCTAATCTTAATATTTTATGATGTCTATTTTACAAGTTGTCGGTATACTTATGAAATATGCATAACATCTGTATCAGTTAACCTGAGAAGTTATGCTGTTTTTCACTGACACCAAATCAATGAGGAAAATTTAACTTTATGCCCCTGCCCCGGCCAGGTCCTCAAATGTACCTGTTCATTCATTCTACAATGCACAGACTCTATCAGACATTTTTAGTTAGGAGGAAGTGTTTTCATAAGTATGTTAAAATGTATTGAAAAAAAGAACATTATAGTAACTATGGAAGACACATTGAATGTTAGACAGCTTTGGAACCTCCTGGGGTTCTTTCAAAGCACCAGCCTGGCATAGCTGCTATTCACATCTTAGAGTCGCTTATGTAGCCTTTAGAAGTGACGCTTCCCTTTCAACATAGGCCATTCCATTCATTAATGATCTTTTCCCATTAAAGCTTGTCTTTCCACTACTATAGACAATGTTTTCTGCTTTGTGGTTTGCAATATGCCAAAGAACATGTGTTTTCATCAGACATCTTTCTAAAAATTTGGAGACATTGTACATGTTTGTCTTCTGCTTCAAAGATCATATTTCTTTGGACTCCTGGTGGTTTACCATTTCAAGTTATCAGTCTCTGAAAGAGTAATCCCAGGCTTGACGCTAATGTGTAATGAAGCTTGGATTAACTTTGGACTTGGAAGCATTCTCAGATAGCTGCTGAATGAATAAATAAATGAAATAATTTTTTTCATTGTGCCTATTTCTTATCGTATGGTTGTTGATTATTTTTTTTATGCCAGCACTTCTACTCCAAGACCAGCTCTACTTTGAAAGACCAGGTGGCCTTCCTGCAGACCTTCTCTGCCCTCACTGTTAGCCCATACTCAATCTCTCAGACTCCTCCCTAGCTCTGAAACTTAACAGCACTTACAGCCTTCCTTTGCCTCTGTCCATGACTCCTGTGGATCCTTCAACCATTCCCTCCAAGCCACCCTCCCCAGCCCTGTGAACATACCAACTAAACAGGTCAGTAGCAGGGAACACACAGCCATCATACTCTCTGAAAATTCAGAGCAGAGATAGAAACCAAGGTTCAAAACACCCACCTAACAAAGACAAATCCAGAAATCAGCACATAGACCTATGAGCGTCTCAAACCCAGATGTCTAGATGCGAGTGTAAGAACATAATCAATAAAAGCCTAGCTATCCTAACACAGAATGCCCTGAATATTCCAACATGACTGTAGCCCAAAAAAAAAAGTCTTAAAAACCAACTATACAAAGATGACCATGGTCTTTAAAAAATAAATGAATAAATCCCTTAATGAAATTCAGGAAAAAATCAATTGGAAAAAAACAAATAAACTCCTTAAAGAAAATCAAGAATAAAACAAAAACAATTGAAGGAAATGAATAAAAATGTTCAAGACATGAAATGAAAATGGAGGCAATGAAAGAACACAAACTGGAGGAATTCTGAAAATGAAAAATTCAGGAATATGAACAGGAACTACAGAAGCAAGTTTCACCAACAATATAGAAGAGATGGAAGAGAGAATTTCAGGCATTGAAGATACATTAGAAGAAATGGACAACTCAGTCAAAGAAAATGTCAAATCTAAAAAGTTTCCTGACACAAAACATCCAGAGAATCATGGAAAACTATGAAAATACCAACCCTAAGAATAATAGATATAGAAGAAGAAAAATAATCCCCCAGTTCAAAGGCTTTAAAAGCATTTTCAAAATAATTATAGAAGAAAATATTCCTAACCTAAAAAAGAAGGTGCATGTAAAGATACAAGAAGATTATAGAACACCAAATAGATTGGAACATAAAAGAAAGTCTCCCCACCACAAACAATCAAATACTAAATATACATAAAAAGAAAGAGTATTAAAGGCTGCAAAAGAAAAGAGTCTAGTAACAAATAAAGTCAGACCTAAGAAAATTACACCTGACTTCTTGATGCAGACTCTAAAGCCAGAAGGACCTGGAAAGGGTTGGTCTGTCTTGATTTTCTCAAAGAACCAACTCTTCATTGATACTCTGTATTGTTCTCTTTGTTTCTATTTTATTGATTTTACTCCTCAGTTGAATTATTTCCTGCCTCCTTCTTACTTCATTTTGTTCTAGGACTTCCAGGTGTGTTGTTAGCGCAAGACCTCTCCAACTGTTTTACATAAGCACTTAATGCTATAAACTGTCCTCTTAATACTGTTCATTGTTTCACACGTTTGGGTATGCTGTGTACTTGTTTTCACTGAATTCACGGAAGTTTTTTATTTTCTTCTTTATTTCTGCGTTGACCCAGTATCATTCAAACCCTTATCCAAACTAACTAAAAGATGGAGATAGGATATCCAAATTAACAAAATAAGAAACAAAAGAGTGACCTAACAAATACCCAGGAAATCCAGAGAATCATAAAGACATACTTTAAAAACATGAACTCTATAGAATTGGAAAAGTAAAAGAAGTGGGTAATGTTCTTAACAGGTACCACTTACCAAAGTTGAATCAAGATCAGATACACAATTTAAATAGACCTATAACCCCTAGTGAAATAGAATCAGGCATTAAAAGTCCCCCAATCAAGAAAAGTCCAGCATCAGATGGTTTTAGCACAGAAATACCAAACTTTCAAAGAAGAGCAAATGACAATACTCCTCAAATTATTCCATAAAATAGAAGTAGAAGAAACGTTGCACAATTCACTTGACGAGGCCACAATTACACCGAAACACAAACCCCATGAAAATTCAACAATAAAGAGAGAATTATAGACCAATTTCCATTATGAGCATAGATGCAAAACACTCAATAAAATACTTGCAAATTTAATCCAAGAACTTATCAAAAAGATCATCCTCCATGATCAAGAGGCTTCATCCCAGAGATTCAGGGATGGTTCAGAATAGTAAAATCAGTTAATGTTATCCACCATATAAACAAACTGAAAGCAAAGATGAACATGATCACTCCATTAGATGCAGAAAAGGTCTTTGACAAAATCCAACAGCCTTTCATGATAAAAGTACTGGAGAAGGTAGGGATACAAAGGACATACATAGGTGTAATAGAAACAATTTATGCCAAACCTATAGCCAACATCAATGTAAATGGAGAGAATCTCAAAGCAATTCCACTAAAGTCTGAAATATGACAAGGTTGTCTATTCTATTCATATCTATTCATTGTAGTGCTTGAAGTTTTAGCTAGAGCAATAAGACAACTGAAATAGATCAAGGGGAAACAATTTTAAAATGAAGATATAACACATATATAGTATATAGGTAAATATAAAATAATTCCTCAATGCTTTATAAAACAACCTTAGTATTGTTTGTCCCAAATTCTCCTTTTTTGGAGTTATCTTTCTAGAGGTAGTATTTTAGAATACTGCTATCATTTTATAGGATCTGGCACTCTTAGCCTTAGGACCTACGGACATGCATTGTCTTTATGAATGTTCTTTTATGTAATGTTCATACAAACAATATATTTTGTGCCAAATTACTTTGTATTGGCATAATCTTTTCAGGATTCATCCATTTTCTGGCACCTATCAATTCTCTATTCCATTTCACAATGAATAATATCACATCAAATTGCTAGAGTGTATTTATAGTTTGTTCATTATCATGAGGTTAAGGGCTCATAAACTTATTGTAATCCTTGTCTGTAAGTAGCATTCTTACAAAAATCTGTGTGCACATACTGCCTATGTTTATTCTCTTGGATATACACCCAGAAGTCAAATGCAGCATCTACACTACCCATAGATAGCCTGGAGTTTCGCTCAGAAATACAGTGCTTGTTTAACATGCTTAAGGCTCTGAGATTGATCCACAGACTAAAACAAACAAACAAACTGTGCTGGCTGGCTAGTTTTATGTCAATTGACACAAGCTGGAGTTCATCTCCTAGGAGGAAACCTCAATTGAGAAGAAAATCTGCCTCCAAAGATTGGGCTGCAGTCAAGACTTTATGGCATTTTCTTAATTTGTGATGTATATGGGAGGACCCAGCCCATTGTGGGTAGTGTCAACCCTAGGCTGGTGGCTCTGACTGCTATAAGAATGCAGTCAAGCCATCAGGAGAAAGTCAAGAAGCAGCAGTCCCCATGGTTTCTACACCACTCCTGTCTCCAGGTTCCTGCCTGGTTTGATTTCCTGCTTTAACATCCGTCAAAGAATTGTAATTCGGGATATGTAAACCAAATAGACACTGTCCTCCACAAGTTGTTTTTGATTATGGTATTTTGTAACAGCACTAGTAACCCTAACACAAACAAACCAACAGCCACCACCAACAAAAGAGAGAATTACTGACATTTGAATATCAAAAGGGAAAAATAGTCTGACTTATGGATTTTCTTACCAGCTGTTTTTCTCATTTGAAATTAAAGTTAAATAAGTCTTGCTCATAACATCTATTCCACAATAAAACAAAATGAACTAATGAATAAAAATGGAATTCTAATAAATCCCTAATTTGATTAAAAATTGTGCTGTTTAGAGAAAATCAAATCATTATACTAAGTAATAAAAATTAATTTGGGAACTGGGGGTGGGGTGGGATGGGGGAAAGGGGAGATGAGGAGAGAAAAGTGAGAAGGGGAGGATAGGGAGAACTTGGGGGAATGGGATGGTTGGGATAATGGAAGGATAGATATGGGAGCAGGGAAGTATATATCTTAATTAAGGGAGCCTTTTTAGGGTTGGCAAGAGCCTTGACTCTAGAGGGGTTCCCAGGGGTTCAGAGAGATGTACCCAACTAGGTCCTTGGGCAGCTGAGGAGAGAGAGCCTGAAATGGCCCGATATTATAGCCATACTAACGAATATCTTGCATATCACCATAGAACCTTCATCTGGCGATGGATGGAGATAGAGACAGAGACCCACACTGGAGCAATGGACTGAGCTCCCAAGGTCCAAATGAGGAACAGAAGGAGGGAGAACATGAGCAAAGAAGTCAAGACCTCGAGGGGGGCACCCACCCACTGAGACAGTGGGGTTGATCTATTAGGAGATCACCAAGGCCAGCTGGACTGTGACTGAAAAAGCATGGGATAAAACCGGACTCACTGAATATGGTGGACAATGAGGGCTGCTGAGAAGCCAAGGACAATGGCACTGAGTTTTGACCCTACTGCACGTATTGGCTTTGTGGGAGCCTAGGCAGGTTGGATGCTCACCTTCCCTAGACCTGGATGGAGAGGGGAGGACCTTGGACTGCCCACAGGGCAGGGAACCCTGATTGCTCTTTGGACTGGGGGGGGGGGGGGAAGGGGTGTGGGGGAGTGGGGGGAGGGGGAGGGAAAAGGGAGGCGGGGAGGAGGCAGAAATTTTAAATAAAAAAACCCCAAGGCCAGCTGGCCTGGGTCTGAAAAAGCCTGGAATAAAACCAGACTCGCTGAACATAGCGGACAATGAGGACTACTGAGAACTCAAGAACAATGGCAATTGGTTTTTGATCCTACTGCACGTACTGGCTTTGTGGGAGCCTAGGCAGTTTGGATGCTCATCTTACTAGACCTGGATGGAGGTGGGTGGTCTTGGACTCCCCACAGGGCAGGGAGCCCTGATTGCTCTTTGGGCTGACGAGGGAGGGGGACTTGATTGGGGGAGGGGGAGGGAAATGAGAGGCGGGGGCGGGAAGAGACAGAAATCTTTAACAAATAAATAAATTTAAAAAAAATTAATAAAAAAAGTGAAAAAATTAATATTAGGTTGAAAGATTTAATAAAATATTTGTATTATGTTTTAACTTAAAAAATACCTTTTAAATTTAAAATGTATTTTACTGGATATTTAAATTGTAAAATAAATACATTCAACTGTGAAGGAAAGCCACGATTTAAAAGTGAGGCTATGATGAGAAAATGCTTCATGGGAGAATATGAAGACCAGAACAGAGATAGATTGGTCTCATAAGCCATAGATGTATGTATGGATGATATACGTTAAATGTGACTCCCTAGGAGTTACAACAGTGCTTTCCATTTTATTATCACATATTCCTGTGAGCCAATAACCTGATGGTGTGCTCTACAGGAGGAGAATTATGGCCGGCAGAAAATTACCTGCATTATCTGTACTGAACTTTGACAACTATCCGGCCATTTCATTTTCCTCTGGCCACATTTTCACTGACCTCATCTATTCCCTCACGTCTCCTCTCACAAGGCCCTGTGAACTAGCTTTCATCTGCTGCTGATTCACCGGGTCTTCTCAGAAAGGTATCCATGGAAACCAGATACAGAGAAAAAGGGAAGCACACACAGAAAAGAATTAACATTAATTTTAAGCGTAGCATGTCCTTTTCTTTGAACCTTAGCAAAGAGCCAATGTTTCTATCACAGTCAATACCAAAGGCTTACAAATCTTTTATGTGCTGTAATTAAGGTGAATGCTAGAAATATTATCCCATAATAATATAATAAAGCAAAATAACACATGGTCATGTGGCACTTAAGAATGAGACATGGTCCAGAAAACATAATGAGACAATTACGTTAGTGTGGAAAATCAGAGAGTGTCTTTGTACTAACCTAGATGCAATTCTAAGAACCCATAAACACAGGATGAGTCAGGTTGTCACCCAGGAGAAAACACACTCTGTTTTACAGAAATGCCATGTTTTAATAAGTAGGATTGCACTCTCCAATATCCATAAACTGTGTAGTGTTCTCTCTGTCTGTCTGTCTCTGTCTGTCTGTCTGTCTCTATCTATTTATATATATATATATATATATATATATGTGTGTGTGTGTGTGTGTGTGTGTGTATACGTATATATGTATATACACATACACACACATATATATATATATATATATATATATATATATATATATATATATATATATATATATATATCACTGCAGGTACCAGACATACCTGTGGATGGTACACAACAGAAAATAAAAATAAAACAATCCTTAAAAAATTTGATTTCTAAGCCATTTCAAAAGATAATGGTAAAACTTGGAAAATTCCGACCATCTGGTGACAATTAAATGTAATATTACTCTTGTTACATTTGTGGTGGGGCAGGTGTGAAGAAGCCTACTGTACTGCCATTCATATAAATGTATGGCACAAACATTATTTGTATTATTTGTTAAATACTACTTGAAAATGAACAGTAGTGATATATATGTATGTTTAATTAATTTTTATATTTTATTTATTTATTTATTTATTTATTATAAAAATTCCCACCTCCAGGCTGGAGAGATGGCTCAGAGGCTAAGAGCATTGCCTGCTCTTCCAAAGGTCCTGAGTTTAATTCCCAACAATCACATGGTGGCTCACAACCATCTGTAATGGAGTCTTGTGCCCTCTTCTGGCCTGCAGGCATACACACAGACAGAATATTGTATACATAATAAATAAGTAAATATTTCAAAAATTTCCACTTCCTCCCCTCCTCCCATTTCCCTCCCCCGACCCCCTTGTGCATATCCATGTTTAAAAATAAATAAAATATTCATCAGTATGAATATCAGTATTTTTAAACATGGATGTGCATGCACATGCCACTGAAAACTATAAAGTTTGTGGAGCAACTATAGGAGTTAGCTACTCTCTTACATCACATGGATCCTGGGAATTAAACTTAGGTCCTATTACTTGCTGAACCATGTTGATGGCTGAGTTTTGGTTTTTGATTTAGTTTGATTTGATTTGTTTTTTTTTTTTAATCTGAAAGAAAGGAAAAGGGATCTCAGGGGTTTCTTGGTTTTTGTTGTTTTCTTTTTTGTTGGCTTTTCTTTTCGTTTTGTTTTTCTCATTTTCTTTTTCATTTCTCTGTTTGCCTCATCTACATTTGTTTATTGTTGCTCAATTCTTCTCTATTCCTAAGTTCTCCAAAATTTTCAAATTCTCTCAGTTAATAAATCACAATTTATCTATTATCCTATTGTTCAGACTTACCTGACATTTCCAGGCAAAATTAACTTCTCTCATCTGGACCCATTTCATATCATAAGTGTACTAGTCTATGATTTCTTATATGTAATTTGTTTCATAATTAGTTTCAATGAAAGTCTATCTGATTTATCTTTTTTCTCCATAGTTTCTCACTATTGCTATTAAATCATACATAAGGATTTGATAACTTAATATATTAGTTCATAAAACTGGGTAGAAATATCCTGACGCCTGAGGCCCCAGATGGGACACAGAAGTCCCTCGTTGCTACATAAGCTTATGCACAGTCATTTCAGTGTGTACTTCTTTCTTCTCATCTTTAGAAAATTTTTAGCATTAGCTACAGTAGAGATCCTGTTTAAGCGAAATTTCTGTTTAAGAGTCAAGAATTTAGAAATAAGGCAATTACAGTGTAACCATGTGGGTGTGGTCTAAATGCTTCTGTTTAGTTCTAATCGCTATTAAGTTCCAAGCTCGTAGATATTACACTAAAAATAGTATAATTGGCAAAGGTTCTGAGACAGCTACACTTACAAAGAGACATCCAGCTCCATATTACAAATAGCTACAGACTCTCAGCTATGCTCAGCCTTCTGCACTGAGTCACAGTGGAACACTGAAGATGGCATTTGTGGCATTAGATGGTTATGCAGTCCACGTTAGTTGGAAATTCCAATAGTTGCAGTAATAAGACAAGCAGCAAGATAATATAAATTCTTATTCCAAAGCAGGCAGTATAATCTATAGCCATCTATAGGACAACATTTAACTCCTGAAATGTCAGAGTTCCTCATTTTGCTGGCATTTTTGTTACATATATTTTTAGACCTCTCAGCATCCTGTTGGTTTTGAACACATAAAATAATAGCTTTGCATGATAGTTAGTATGTTATTCACTCTAAATACTTAATTGAGAAAGGACATAGTTTTTAAGTCTATCACAAGACAGATTTTGTTTATTATGGATTCTGAATGATTTTATAATGTTATTAAATAATAATGTCTCTTCTACTGGGTTTCATGAATATTATTATAACTAACATTAAATCCATATATATATTGCTTGTATATTTATATAAAATAAATGTCCCTTATTTCCATGAATGTGAACTAGATCTAAATATAGATTTTCAGAAGTGGCTAATGATATAATATAACTTAAAAGCTTGCAGTATTTTAAATAACAACAAGCTACTTAATTTAAACCACGTAAACTTTCATGGTCTTCAAGTTAGGCCTTTTATTAATTCCTGTAAAATTCACCAAGTCTCAAATTGCTTACCCTGATCCTGTTGCGTGTTTAAACTGCCTAGTATTTATTTTGCTTTATGCTTTGTGCTGGCCAAAAGCCAGTTCTGACCCTGAAATGTGATTAATAAATTCCATTGATGTTTTCCTTAAAGGTGAGAGGAGTCTGCATGGAGAACTCAGCTATTAGGATCTGTGCTGAAGTTTTCTGAATGGTCACTATTCTTTTAATTCCAGAAACACCTATTCAGTGGCACCGTAAGTGGCAAAAGGGAGTCTTTCCCATTAGCTGCTATAGAGGAAAGTTAGGGCACTCCTTCTGATTGCAACCGTTTGGAAACAATTGGCTTCATTATAAACATGCTGGAAAACAGAAGTCAATAAACTCATTTGTGAGCTTGTGTTGAAAGGAAGCTGTGTGCTAGGATGTGTATGTTACATTCACAAAAAGGTTCTCCTTAGAGAAACATTCCAGAAAGATTCTAAACCATAAACACTTTAACAAGCATTCAGTCCCCAGACCTATTAATGTACCTTGCCCCACGACTTCTCCACACAGGAGAATCAAAAACTAGTGGGAAAAGTCACAGTCCTAATGAGCACTGGATGCATCTCCTAAGGATGACGCTCTTGAGATTAATTATTTCAAAAAGTTTTCTTCTGTAATTCCCTTTGAGAGACATTAAAGGTTTGATGTAAGTGGTAAGAGAAATTTCTGTAAATGTGTTTTCTGTTATGAATTTTCAGTGGCCTAATTAAAACTAAGGCCCATTATTACAACAAATGATGTTAATAGACATTATCCCAGGGTCACAGGTACAGGAGAGGCAGAAGAGAGCCTTGGGACTAAGACAGACGAACTCATGGTGAATGAGTAATTTTGAGAAAGCTGCCTAGCCTGTCAGTCAGAACTTCTAATCTGTGAAACAGGGCTAGAGCAGTGGGCACTCACTTCATAGGCTAAGTGCTCCAGTAAATAAAATAGGCACATGAGGACTCATTACAGCATTTATTTCATTGTTATATTAGCCAAATCATAAGGAAATTGCCATTTTTGTGTTATCTTAGTATTTCTTTAGGGTGGCTTTATTATCTTCTATATATAGTTAAAATTTTAACAAGCCCATTGGCTTTCTCATCTGATTTAAATCCTATTCATCTTAATATATATTTTAATCTTACAGCTTTGCTACTAGTAGAGCACTTTGAAAGATTCTGAATTTACAATAGTAGTTACCAGTTAGAACATTTCCTTTTTGGTAGTTAGTGAAAACTTTGCACAAATGAAAACGAGTTCCCTTTCTCTAGGGTTTTTTTTTTTAATTAAGTATTTCTATATCTCTGCTATAGCTTGTTAATTGTAGCTATAACATGAATTTATCTGCTAATAACATAAAATATGTAATTCCAAAATTAATTTGTATTTCTTTTATTGGATCCTGTGTTCCTGGGTTTGGCTTTTCAGTGTCCTTATCTGTAGCAAAATTAGTAGAATTATAATACAAAATGCTCATCCAATTTTTCTTTAATCTAATATATATAATATATGAATATAACTTAATGTATAAAATATTTTATGATTAGTTAAATTTAAATGCTTTATTATATACAGCAGTAATAAGTTAATTGTGCATCAGTTGACAGAGTCATAAAAGTTTCAGATACCTGGGCACAGCATTCTGAGTGTGATAGTGAAAGTGTTTTAAATGAGGTTGACATTTTTACCAGTGAACTAAGCAGTTTATGCACCGTGAGTGGGTCCCTCCTCTAACTAGTTGAAGGTCTACAAAACAGAAGCACTAAGTACAAAAAAAAACTTTGATGGTCTTACTGCCTGACCCTAGCTGTAGTTCTCCAATTCTCAAATTGGAATCTGCATACTTGACTTTTCTTGTTCTCAGGACTTTACAGTCAAATCAAATGAGTTTGTAATTATACCTTCAGCAGCAGACATGGTTTTGTTTGTGTGGACTGGGCCTGGAATCTAAGCAGAGACTGGTTGATTACCACTTTAGCAATCAGGTCACTATCTACCAGTGGACACAGTGCCTTAAACAACAGTATTGTAGATGCAAAGACCATCTGGGTGAAATCATTGATGGATTCCCTCTCTTAGCAGCCCTTATGGTACGCTTCTAGCATTATATACACTAACCAACAGTGAAGAAACTTTCAGTCTAGTTCCACGTCACTTTTTCTTGATCCTATGACCATGGTGTAGTTTCTTTATCAACAGGCTCTAACCATTTAGTTCTATTGGCAGGCAAGAACAAGGGCAATAACACTATTACAATCTCCAGGCCCCCATTCATCAATAATTCATGGGAAGGTACTGCCACCTGCGCTGGCATTTCATTTGCTCCTCCATGACTCCTAAAATTTGTATTATCTACTTCCATAGGGATCCTTTGTATGAACTATTTTAATGAATTTAAATGAGTTATATAGTAATATGTCTCAATGTATCTTATTCTTACAGCCTTATCTCTGCTAACACTCTGTGCATGCCTCTTCTCTTTTAATCTCCTATCCCGTCCCCTGTTTAAATATTACCACCCCAATATCTCTCCTGCTTTCATGTCACCACCCCTCCCTCTCCTCTATTGTAACTACCTTCTTACTGTCTTCTCAGACTATCTTCTTGGTCTCTCCTAACATCCAGAGCACAAATGGATGGAAATAGAGAACACTATCCTGAGTGAGGTAAGCCAGACCCAAAAAGAGGAACATGGGATGTACTTACTCATATTTGGTTTCTAGACATAAACAAAGGACATTGAGCCTCTAATACGTGATCTTAGAGAAGCTAAATAAGAAGGAGAACCCAAAGAAAAACATATAGGCATGCTCCTGAATATTAACCTTCATCAGGCGATGAAAGGAGACAGAGACAGAGACCCACATTGGAGCACCGGACAGAAATCTCAAGGTCCAAATCAGGAGAAGAAGGAGAGAGAGCATGAGCAAGGAACTCAGGGCCGCGAGGTATGCAACCACACAACGAGACAATGGGGATTTTCTGCCGGGAACTCACCAAGGCCAGCTGACCTGGGTTTGAAAAAGCCTGGGATAAAACCGTCTTGGGAAAAAACATAGAGACAATGAGGACTACTGAGATCTCAAGAACAATGACAATGGGTTTTTGATCCTACTGCACGTATTGGCTTTGTGGGAGCCTAGGCAGTTTGGAAGCTCACCTTACTAGACCTGAATGGAGGTGGGTGGTCCATGGACTTCCCACAGGGCAGGGAACCCTGATAGCTCTTTGGGCTGAAGAGGGAGGGGGACTTGACTGGGGGAGGGGGAGGGAAATGGGAGGCTGCGGTGGGGAAAAGACAGAAATCTTAAATAAATTAAAAAAATAAATAAAAAAAATCTATTCAGAGAGCTGTAGTTTGAAACAATGGTCCATATTTGAGAAAGAAAATACAACATTTTTCCCTGGTTCTAGATTACCTCACACAATATAATTATTTTCATTCCCATATACTTACTGGAAATTTTCATGATTTTATTTTTCTTTAGCGTTTAATGTAATTCTACTATATGAATTCACCACAACCTTTATTATTCAGTTATTTTTTTGATGGCCATCCATGATGATTAAATATCTCAGACACTGAATGGAACAGGAGAGACTATGGATATGCATATACCTTCATCATAGGGTATAAAGTCCTTTAGGGATATGCCCAAAAGTGATCGAGCTGGATCATGTGGCACATTCATTTTTAACTTTTTGAGGCTCCTCCCACTGGTCTTCTTAGTGAGTGCATGACTTTATTTATGCTCCAACAAACTGTATGTACGTGTTGGCTTCCCCAAATCCTCACTAGCATTAACTACCATTTGTTTTCTTGAGATAAGAATTGCCACTTGTTTCTTACTGTGGTAAAGAAAAATCACAAAGAAGTTTTTATGTGTATTTCTCTGATGCCTAGTAATGTTAAACACATTTCAAAATGTTTATTAGCCACATGTGGTCCTTTGTTTTCAGAATACTTCAATTTCATAATCATTTTTTCATATTTACATTCCATTTATCTTTTTAAAATGTTGTTTCTTCGGTAACTCTTTTATATTTTGATCATGCTCATCAACTTCTTCCATCATCTCCCATGTACATACCCCTTCTCTGCATAGCAAATTTTGTGTCCTTTTATTATCCAACCAAGTCTCACTTGTGCTGCAAGTCAATATTAGTACTTTATTATGGCATTTGCTTTCTTAGTGTTCATATTTTTAGTTCTTTGTATATTCTAGATTTTGATGCATAGCTGGCAAATATTTTCTCCAATTCTACTTCTCTTATTTTTCTTTATGATGCACCAAATCCAATTAATGTTGTCCAAGTGTACAAGGATGTGGGCTAATTCGCTAGAGCATGGAAAATCTACCAGTGGTCATACATTCAAAATAAAATAATTTTCTCTCCCTCCCTCAGAAATTATTAACTACCGATAGTCCCTTATTCTCAGTCCATTGACAATCTATGCCTCGAAGCTTGACTTCAGTTCCCTAGAACAAGAAGTTTCTCCGACCCATGTGAAAAATAGCCCAGGTCAATTTATATGCAAACATATATATCGAGAAGACAGTTTGACAACATGACCATTCTACAAAATAACAATAGCAGATTATATTTAACAACCCATCAAGTCATGGACTTTTGACTAGGATTCAAAGTAAGAAATTTCCTTCTCTGGAGCAGGCCTGCATGCAATCCAATTAGAAAGAGGTCAGTTATTGTAGTAGTTTCAGCAAGAATTATCTTCCGTATGCTATGCATCTGAACACTTGTTTGCATGTTGGTGGCTTTGCTTGGGAAAGTTAGGGAACCCTTGAGCTGTGGAGCCTTGCTGAAGGATGTATGTCACTAGGAGAGGGGTTCTGAAATTGTATAGCCTTGCCTCAGTTCCAGTTCATTCTCTCTGTTTTCTGGGTGTTGTTGGAGATGTGACCCCGAGGTTTCTTGCTCCTTCAGCCATGTCTGTTGCTTGCTGGCATGCCTCTGCTATAATCACTCATTACTTTAACACCATAAGCCAAAATAAACTTTCTTCTGCGGGTTGCTTTCAAGTCATGCTCGTTTATCACAGAACAAAAGGTAACTAATTCAGAAGGTGGCACCAGCAGAGTGGTGGCATGTTGCTGTGAAGAATCTACTCGTATCTCTTTTTTTAGAGGAAAGTGGAAGATCTTGAAGTTTTGTACTAGAAAAGTAATTGAATACTATAAAGGAATAAAAAAAAGAAGGAGAAGGAAGAGAAGGAGGAAGAAGTAGAGGAAGGAGAAAGAAGAAGAAGAGAAGAAGAAGAAGAAGAAGAAGAAGAAGAAGAAGAAGAAGAAGAAGAAGAGGAGGAGGAGGAGGAGGAGGAGGAGGAGGAGGAGGAGGAGGAGGAGGAGAGGGGAAGAAGAGGAAGAAGAGGACAAAGAAGTTCACTGTTGGAACCAAGGCTATGCTGAAAGAGAAGCTGCAATTGTTAAGGAGATTAACCCAGTTAATGTCTTCTGATCTGCTTTGGAACCAAGGGAAACATACCTTCAAGGCAAGACCCCACCTAAATAATCTTCCAACAAAAGGAGAAAGCCAAAGAGGTTGTTTAGTCCTAGAAAATCGATGGTGGCGCACGCCTTTAATCCCAGCACTCAGGAGGCAGAGGCAGGCGGATCTCTGTGAGTTCGAGACCAGCCTGGTCTACAGAGCTAGTTCCAGGACAGGCTCCAAAGCCACAGAGAAACCCTGTCTCGAAAAACCAAATATATATATATATATATATATATATATATATATATATATATATATATATATAGCCTTTCATGTTTTCACTTTCTTGCTCCTGCTTGCCATGCTTGCCACATGCCCCTGTTCATTCCTGTCACAACAGACTCTTCTCCCACAGCAATCAAAAGATAAGCAGACTCTTCTGTAGGTCAGCTTCAGTCATAGTGCTTCATCACAGAAGTAAAATGTAACTAATACAATTAGCCCATAGTAGTAATGCCATGTTTGCACCAGTGAGGACATCACTAGAATATATCTGCATTACCTTAACTCACTCTGGAGTTTGTTTTTATTATTTGTTTGTTTATATTTTGATTTTTTGAGAAAGGGTTTCTTTGTAACTTTGAAGACTCTCCAGGAACTAGCTCTTATAGACCAAGCTGGCCTTGAGCTCACAGAGATCCACCTACCTCTGCAGAGAGCTGGGATTAAAGGAATGCTCCACCACTGCCCAACCCAAAGTTTATTTTTAAAGTGTGTCTGCATATACTGAGGGGCCTCCACACCCTATACCTGAGAATAATTTCTGACGATGAAGTTCTTTTTAGCTCATATGCACACGGAATTGTTTGAGATGTCAGAAAATTATCCCTCTAAGGTAAACTCACTAGAACATTTAGGGAAGTCGAAACCCCCTTGGTAAGTCGCAGACATTTGCCTAACTGACTATCCCATCTTACTTTACTTTTTTACTCCCTTACTCTGCTTCCTTGGTGAATCTTCCAAATGAATTCCCTATACCTAAATCCCATGCCAGTGTATGTTATTGGAACATTTGAATGAAATAAAATTTTCCTTCATCCCTAGTGGAAGCAAATGTATAACAAGTGTTGGAGGTGGACTTCTCTTGTCTCATGCATACACAGGAATGGCATTAATAGCTTATCAAAATAGTATGACAATCCCAAACAAAAGACTCCTTAGATTTTCAAAATATATGCTTATTTATTTATGAGTAACATGAACAAATACTGATATAGTCATATAATGGGAAACTACACAGAGACAAGGTTGGCATACCTTTGGGATTCCACACCTTGATAATAGAAAATAATTATAGGCATATACAAATAAACACAAATCCAAAAAGGAACACTAAAGCAAAGAAAAAACATTTGAGTAGAAATACATCAAAGTCTTGTAATATAATATTTAGGGGCACAAACATATATGATAAACCAAAAACAATATAGAGTGAGAATGACTTCCAGAGGGAGCTAAGGTTATGGGATCAGATGAGCTCTGAGGGGAAATTCGCTAGAATTACAATTTTCCTTTGTAAGTAGAGGATTACATGTGTTACAATAGTTCTTTATACTTAACATAGATTTCATCAACAATATTTCAAGGGTATTTTAGTATCTGGAATAAAAATATAGTTTAGAAAGATGTCCATCAGGATAGCGCTCTGTTTACACATTGAGGCAGCTCCCGTTCTTCATGGAGGCATCATGGAAAGTTTCAGAACAGCTCAGCTGTTCTGAAAAAGAGAGGTTTGGTTGCTTGAACAGGCACTGGAAAAGCTATTCCTCTAACCTGCAACAAGAGGCTGGGTTATATACGAGCCAAACAAACAGAAGGTATAATGAATTTTTATCTTCCTTTAAAGTGGCAAACAGTTAAGGTACGTCAAGCCAAGGAATTAATTTGTACCCACACTCGAAAAGAGATGAAAGAATGTTGGTTCTCTGGGCAAAGAATTCAATAACCAGTATTCACGCGCAACATGCAACCTGTCTGTGAAACTACTCCTCTCCCCCACCCTCCCTCTGCGGAGCTGGGGGAACTACCATTTCTTTGACTTTATTTTCTACCCAGGTCACAATATTATTCTTGAACTCTCTGTTAGTTGCACATCTGCTTTTGCATTTTAGCCCGCAGATTTTCACTACCAACAGGTAGGTTTAGAACTCTCACCTCCGCATATCCATGTCTTAGCAGAGTCACTTATTAAATGAAGTCTAAATGAGTGAAAACAAAAGTAAACAGGACTTCATGTTTTTGTGCTTGAAGATTGTCCTGCCTCTCTAAGAAACTATAGCCAGGCAATGAGGAAAGGGCAGGATGAACCTTAAGAGGGCTGGAAAGGGCTTGGCATGCAGCAAACATGAAATAACTTGATAATTTTCATATTCTGCCTTAATTCCTTAATTATGTGTGTAAGTTTGGGTGTATTACACCTGATGGCAGGTTCCCTTAGAAGCCAAGGTCATTGAATCTCCCTGGAGCTGAAGTTACAGGAGGTTACAGTCTACCTGATATAGATGCTGGAAACTGAAGGGGTCCTAAATAAATCCTCTGGAAGGGAAATTTATATTAACTCCTGAGCCATCTCACGTGCTCCTCCAGATTCCTTCTGAGGTTCTCTTTCTTTTCTTTCAACTTCTCATTCATAAGCCAAATGTTTTTGTCAATACCAGTTCCCAAGCCTCAACCCACCTAGTTTGTGAATTCACCCTAGCATGCTAATACCTCTGCTTTCGTCAGTCCCATTTTTAAGATGGGTCAAAAGCTTTTCTCTATATAGAAATTTTTATGGCTCATAAATAACAAGATGCTATTTGAAGCCACAAGAATGTGCCTCTTTTCATTAACTAGAAATTATATGATGTTTATTTAATGTAGACATTTGAGGAAATCATAATTACATTCAAAATGAAAAGTCATCACATAAAAAGGACAATGGAAAGGAGGAAGGGTGAAATGAATATATGAAAAATTAATATGTACAAACATGGAACAGAATTAGGAGGAAGTCATGGAGAGGTGAAAGGAAGAAAATGGAAAATTTATGATTAAAATTAAATCTCAAAAGTAAACAAAACAACAACAAAAATATGGACAAAAAAAAAGCAGAGTCTATTCTGCTTGCTAAGTGGGGTACCCTTCCTCCTTTGTCCATAGTGCAATATCCATGAGAGAGTACAGTTTCTATAGTCACAAAACCTGGAGTCTCCCTTTCATTTATTCCCTAATCATCCTCTGAAAACTCATTTCAACCCTTTGTCTCTTAGTCCTTCACATAGTAAAATTAGGATCATTTCAAAAATGTTTGTGAATAGCAAATAAAAATGTTACAATACCCATGATGTACAGACAAAATGTTCATCCCTGGTCTTTCTTTACAGCTGCTCAGAAGGAAAGCCAGGGTTATGTAGGAACTTCCACAGTGATGATTTCACCTCCTTATTCCTGAGGCTATAGATCAGTGGGTTTAGCATAGGGGTGACCAGATTATTTAAGACCTGAACAGTTGCATCCAGCCAAGGACTTGGTGTTGGCCTTAAGTATATAAGGACAACCGGCATGTAGAAAAGCAAGATGGCAGTGAGGTGGGCACTGCAGGTGGAGAAAGCTCTTCGACGTCCCTCAGCAGAGCGTATCCTCAGAATAGCACAGACTATGAAGCTGTAGGAGGTGAGGATGAGGAGGAAACAACTGAGGGGCATCAAGCCCACGCTAATGAACCCCACCATCTCCAGGGCTGATGTATCTGCACAGGCCAGCTTCAGCATCACAGGAATATCACAGAAGTAATAGTCCACCTCATTGGGACCACAGTAGGGCAACTGGAAGGTGAGAGTAGTTAGAAAAATAGCCTGAATACAACCAAAAAATGAAGTGCCTGTGGCCAGGATGGCACATACTCTGTGGCTCATGATGATTGAGTAGCGTAGAGGGTAGCATATGGCAACGAAGCGGTCATAGGCCATCACTGTGTACAGGAAACATTCTGTACAACCCAGGAAATGGTAGAAGAAAAGCTGGCACACACAGCCTGCATAGGAGATGGCTCGGCTGTTTCCTGAGAGGTAGAACAACATCTTGGGAGAACTCACAGAAGGAAAAAATATGTCAAAAATAGACAACTTACATAGGAAGAAGTACATGGGGGTATGAAGCCGAGTGGAGGAGATAATGGCTGTTAAGATTAATAAGTTTCCCATCAGAGTGAAGATGTAGAAAGACAAAAACAGGACAAAGAGCATGGTCTCCAGACCCTCTGTGTTCGGGATGCCCAGCAGGATAAACTGAGTCACTACAGACAGATTCCTCATTGTTTTAAAATTTTTGCTAAAAGCTTTGAGTGTGTTTAATATGGTCCACCTTTCTATGTTACAATAGACAGCAGTCTGATCTATACACACATAAAAAATGCTACAAGTGCCTCATTTGGAGTAAGTCGACTTAGTTCTCAGAAGGAATACTTTCTGTAGGGAAATGATTATCTTCTTTTCCAAGAGCAGGATTTTAGAGATATGTTAAAAAACATTTTCAGGTTAGAAATATTTTTGATGGTATTTGCTCTGAGCACTTTTATATTTTGAGTTCTGGTGATATCTTTAAGTAACATACTCTCACTATGCATTTCCTCCTGCAAAATAACAGGAAAAGATTATATTATAAATCATGACAACTAATGACAATCTCAACTTTGGTTCTTGTTAGTTTTATTAGTTCAAATAATTTATACAATAACCCATGGACATCTGTAAAATGAAATTCACAATAATTTAACAGAATCAACAGCACCAACCATTCTCAAGTACTACAGTAGAGTTATGTCACACCTATGAAGGTACCTAGCAAAACTGTAAATTCTAACTGAACTCTTTCATTATTTTACATCTCTGAAACCTACTTCTGCAAGTGCTTTGATTTGACATTAGTACTTTAAAACTATTTGTTATTTGTTAAGTAACATTACTAAGCAGATTTATTTACATATTTATTTTACAGCTAAAGAATCATTTTTTTTTAACTTTTATTCTTCTTTTATACCTTATTTCCTGACTGCGGTTTCCCCTCCCTCCACTGCTCCACTCCCTCCTGCAAGAACCTTTCCTCTCCTCCAGATGAAGTCCTCCTCTGTTTCCCTTTAAACAAAGAAAGAATAGCAGGCCTCTTTGAGACAGCCCCCTAACATGGCTTAACAAGATACAATAAGACTGGGCACAAACCCTCATATCACTGCTGTACTGGGAAATTCAGTAGGAGAAAAAGTGTCCTAAGTGCAGCCAATGGAGCCCAGTAAACCTCCCACTACCATTGCTGGGAGTATAACAAGAACACCAAGCTACACAACCATAATGTATATGCAGAGGATCAAAGGCACACACTTATTAAATAATATTATTAAGCCCATTTATATATCATCTCTTCACATTAAATCTCTTTAGAATTGAAAGTGCCTAAATGAGGTCTGTCATAGCTATATCTCTTCCTATTCTGGCCCTTTTATCCCAAGTGGACAGAAACAACTCAGAAATATTAGCCAAAAGAAAAATAAGCAAAAAAATAAATCAAATTCAGGTTATCATGATAAAGTCCCAAAACATTAAAAATACCAACATAGAAGTAGAATAAGGGCAAGAAATACCACTACTGAGGTTAATTTTAATTTAAGTGGATAATATCATTATATTGAAGAGGCAGGAACCCTTTTCTTAAATTACCTAGTATTAGTGACATTAATAATAATACCAGCAGGTACTGAATATGTATTTTGTTCTAAAGATAGACACAACATTTAAAAAACACAATTATTTGAAAAAATATTGAGGAAAGTAACAATTACTAGTTAGACCTACAGATTAATTTCAACTACATTAAGGAATGTGTCTAAGTTTCAAAGCTAGTATATGCAGACCTGCTTTGTTCCAATCTTTCCTCTGCCCTACTCTGCTCAAAGAACTTCTTCCAAACCTGGGTGACACCTTTGCAGGTGGATTTCTACAGCTGCTTTTCTTGAATGTTGGAAAAAATTTTATTCCTTACATCTTCCAGGTTAATTACACTTATTTAAAATCTCATCTGATTTAAGAAACTACGGTGGAACTTTTTATAATTTTAAATACTAAATTTAGTATTATCTTTAAAATAGAAATATTTTGATCTTAAGCAAAAAAAATTATTTTCCTACAGAAAGTATTCCTTCTGAGAACTAAGTAGACTTACCCTGATGTGGGCCACGGTAGCATTTGATATTCTAATGGAGAAAAGACTGATGCTTGCTGTATGAAAAAAAATTACCCTATGTTAAAAGCACACTCAAAGATTTCATAAGCAAAAGTTTTGTAATCTGACATTGGTGTTCAGACTATCAAATTTGTATCTTTTCAAAGTCATAACATTCAGCATGGGAGTTCAGATCAGAAGCTGTAATAAATGTCCCTGTATTCCCTTTCACAAATAACTTGAGCCATTCTGTCTTCCCCAATCTCACACTCCAATTGGATACAAAGAAGGCAGTAAAATGAGAAGCAGTGACATTAAAGGGTTGGCAGTGCATGACTGCTCCTCATAACAATTCTAGCCACACATAAATAATCTCTCTAAGCAAGTCAAGTTCCTGTGGGTTTTTTTAATTCCCTTTCCTCTATCAGCAAAGGTCCTCAGATGCATCTAGTTGTTGCTTATGGTCAAACACCATGACATTCTGATTCTAAATATCATTTTATTTTAAGTCCATTAGAATAAATGGTTATCCCAAAGACAAGGAAGGGCCCAAGCATGGTCCTCCTAGTGTGTAAGGGAGTTGAATATGAGACCTGAACAGAAGGAGGGGTACTCACATCATCTCCTGAGAACATGGTTCATGTTCTGCTCACTGAAATAGCAAGGCCTGACATACATAGTTCTTGTCAGAGCCAAAGGCACTACAGACAGCGTAGCTTTTATTGACCTTTTAATAAAGAAGAAAGTCTCATGGGACTTGCACAACCAGAACATTCTCCATAGACTGTATTCTAGGAAGTGTCTGTCAGAGCCCCTTAAGGCCTCTTTGTTAGCTAGTGACAGCTCTGAGGGGGCAATTAGTTTACCATCTTCATTCATCATTCAATCATGAATTAACAGTGATGATACTGCAAAGAGGCACTCTAAAGTGGAAAACATGTTCATGTGTAGTCGAACAGGCTCCAGTTCTCAGATACCTGCAGCTGTATATCTATATTTTGGTGCCTTTTTATATCTTTAAACTTTTACCTGTAACATCATTTATCCTATCATTTTTAAATGATTACATGCATATTTTTAGGGCTAAATGTTTACATTTAACAAATAATGTTATTCAAAATAGCAGCATAATTGGATACTGGACATGATGGTTTGTACCTTTAATCTCAGCACTCAGGAGGCAGATGCAGAAACATCTCTGTGTGTTTGATGTCAGAGTGAGCCTACAGAGTAGGCCAGCCAAGGCTACACAGTGAGATCTTGTCAGAAACAAACAAACAAATAAAAACCATAAAGAATAAGTATAACTGATAAATATGTGTTATGAATCAAGGTCAACACTTTCCATTATTACAAAGTATCACTGCTCAGACATTAAAAGACCATGAAGTTTGTATTGTACTATCATGAATTGGGGATTTGAGTTTTGCAGTTAAAGATAAAAAGGTATAATATGATCTCCAACTATTTGCAGAGACATGTTGTGAGTTAATTCACAAGAACTTTCATAATCAGACTACATGACTGACACTTTCAAATTAGAAAAAAATCATTTATTACAAAATGAAATTAAAATAAATAATCTCAAGATGTGTCTATTTGTTTGTTACACAGGAGATCACTTCCAAAATATAATCCCAGTAATACAAACACTGTGAGCAAAAATTAATAAATGGGACCTCCTGAAACTCAGAAACTTCAGTAAAGCAAAGGACATAGTCGACAAGACAAAAAGGCAGCCTACATACAGAATGGGAAAAAAATCTTTACCAACCCCACACCAGACAGAAGGCTGATCTTCAAAATATACAAATAACTCAAGAAACTTGTCATTAAAAGAACAAACATAAAGGCGTAAACCACGAACAATGCCACACCAGTTTGGAGTTATTACTATTAGGGTAGTATTTATTTAAAGAGGGAAAACTTACAGATCACGATCCCAGACAACAGCTCTCTGCACAACTAGAGAAAGAGTCTAGTCGCCAGACCAGCAGGAAGTCAAGAGAGAGCGAGCGGAAGGAAATAGAGGCTTTATGAATGGAGAGAAACCACGCCCCAATGGGCTGGTATCTCAGCAGTTATTGGTTGGAGGGGCGGAAAGACCTCCTGCAACACAAACAATCTAATCAAAAAAAGGGATATAGACATAAACAGAGAACTCTCAACAGAGGAATCTAAAATGGCTGAAAGACACTTAAGGAAATGCTCAATATCCTTAACCATCAGAGAAATGCAAATCAAAACAACTCTGAGATTCCATCTTATACCTGTAAGAATGGCCAAGATCAAAAACACTGGTGACAATTTATGCTGGAGAGGATATGAGGTTAAGGGAACACTCTTCCACTGTATGTAGGAGTGCAAACTGGTACAGCCACTTTGGATATCAGTATTGCAATTTCTTAGAAATTAGGATACAACTTACCTCAAGACCCAACAATACCACTTTTGGGTATACCCAAAAGATGCTCAATCATACGACAAGGACATGTGCTTAACTATGTGCATAGTAACATTATTTGTCATAGCTAGAACCTGGAAACAACCTAAATGCCCCTCAGTCGGTGAATGAATAAGGGAAATGTGGTACATTAAAACAATGGAGTACTACACAGCAGAAAAAAATGACATCTTGAAATCTGCAAATGGATGGATGGATATAAAAACCATCATATTGAGTGAGGTAACCAAAACCCAGAAAGATACAAGCCACACATAAGTGACTTTTAAATATATAACAAAGCAAAACTAGCCTATAGTTCACAATCTCAGAGAACCTAGACAACAAAGAGGACCCTAAGAGAGACATACATGGATCTAATCTACATGGGAAGTAGAAAAAGACAAGATCTTCTGAGTAAATTGGGAGCATGGAGATAATAATAGAGGGTAGAAAGGGAGGGGGAGGAAGGGAGGGGAGCAGAAAAAATTACATAGCTCAATAAAAATGATTAAAAGTAGAAATAAAGATAACCATTTTTTATATATGTCACTGACATTTACAATGAAGGCAAGTGACAAGTAATTTGAAATAATTTGATTTTATATATACTGTAAAGTTATTCAATGTCACCAGCCCAATGTAATAAATGAAAGAGCTTTCCATTAATAATTATAATTCAGTTTAGCTTCCAGGGCAAACAAAAATAAAAACATAATCGTTGTAATAACAGAGGAACCAATGGGTAGTAATACAATTTAGTTATCTTCAGAATATCTACAGAGAATATTAACCTGGGTCATTGAAGTTGTGAGAATCACAGACGAGATAGACTGGATAGGAGGGTGGTTTTCAAGACAGGGTTTCTCTGTGTAGCCCTGGCTGTCCTGGACCTCACTCTGTAGACTCAAACTCAAAGATCTGTCTGCCTCTACCTCCAAAGTACTGTGATTCAAGGCAAGCACCACCACCACCCAAAGAGAACTTTTAGGTACTAGGCTGCAATATTATCACTCTCACCACTAATGCCTTTCTAAGTATTGATACTATTCTAAGTATCAATTCTTGAATTATCTCATGTTTTTCATTTTATTTTTTATGTATGGGTGTTTTGCCTACATGTATATGTGTGAACTACCCACATGCAATACCCATGAAGGCCAAAAGAAGACATCATATCCCCTGCAATTGGTGTTGTAAATGGTTGTGAACTTCCATGTGGGTGCTTAGAATTGAACAAGGTCCTTTAGCAGAGCAGTCATTGCTTGTCTTAACTGCTCAGTCATCTCTCCAGACTCATGTCTCATTTATTTTTTATAGTAGAAATTTAGTCCCAAGAACTTTAAGCAAATAACCAAACTGATAAAATCTCATTAACCACAGAGCTTTGTCCCATACCTGAAATTGTAGTTATCTTCTCCTTGAGCTATAAAATGAAACAATGTATTTATTCCTAATTCTAATTTGCACATCCTCACTCATAAGCGACTTTACTGGTCTTATGCAATTATTGGAGTTTCCCAATGTACTGTAACATTGTTATAATTAATTTTCAGCAGTTGTGTAATGTGGGTCATGTTGCCCTTATTTAATGAATAGGGGCACTGGAACTCTAAACAGTTATAGAGTTCCTAAAGATAGACTGTAGGAGATCCCAGATACTGCCAGGCTTAGCTCACTTTCCACTACATCATCACTGATTCCTAAAATGACTCCAAGCAGAAAGCAGCTGTCCCTGAGAGAGTGGGGAGTTATTAATAGACTTAATCCATTCTCTGCAGAGATCCAAATGAATTTCCTGCAACAACACCTGAAATTCATAACATAGGACTATGTTTTTCTATTGAAATACATTAATCTTTTATGCTCACCTGTCTTTTCTCAAAATTAGTCATAGTGATACTAAGATAATTTGCAAAGTAATGCTACTGTCTCTATTCTTTATGTAACTATGAAGAAATGATATTACCTAAATGCATATTCTTTTAAAAAAATTTACATTTTGTCAGCCTGATCTACAGGGGTAAGTTCTAGGACAGGCTCCAAAGCTACAGAGAAACCGTCTCTCAAAAAACAAACAAATAAAAGTTGACATTTCACCAAAAGACTTGAAATTACATAAGATAAATTGCTGGCTCTGTGATTAATTAATTTTTAAAATTAATTTGTGATATGGTATTTCAAAAGAGAATTAAAGAACCCTCTATGGGGTGCCTGAACTGGCCTTAACCCATAGCCACACTGAGGAATGTCTTGCATATTACCATAAAACCTTCATCTGGTGATGGATGGAGATAGAGACAGAGACCCACATTGGAGCACTGGACTGAGCTCGCAAGGTCAAAATGAAGAGCAGAAGGAGAGAGAACATGAGCAAGGAAGGCAGGATCGTGAGGGGTACACCCACCCACTGAGATGGTGGGACTGATTTAATGTGAGCTCACCAAGGCCAGCTGGACTGGGACTGATGGAGCATGTGATCAAACCGGACTCTCTGAATGTGACTGACAATGAGGGCGGACTGAGAAGCCAAGGACAATGGCATTGGGTTTTGATTCTACTGCATGGACTAGCTTGGCAGGAGCCTAGTCTGTTTGGATGTTCACCTTCCTAGACCTGGATGGAGGCGGAAGGTCCTTGGACTTCCCACAGGACAGGGAACCCTGACTGCTCTTAGGACTGGAGAGGGAGGGAGAGGGGGAGGGAGGAGTGGGAGAGAAATATATCTCCCAATCTGAATGTCAGACTAACAACTGATTCCAAAGAAATGGGAACTGACCTACAAATCTTATGCTGGAAGAAGGGAAAGGCCGCAGCTAGAGTAGAAGATTGTCTTGAGGAAAGAGGTCTCATAGTTCTAACAATTTGTCAGACCACCTTACAGGATATGACTGAAACCCAAACAATGATGTTTCAATAATGGGTACCACCACACCATGACAAGGACTGCTTATATATGCATGTCCTTGGCCCTTTATTTCAATTCTAACCCCTCTTGAGGACGCTTAAGATAACGAACTTGGGAAAATCAGACTTGGGAAAATATTGGGCTAGTTGGACTTGGAGGATCTCTGGATCTCTTTTCCCTCTTCTCAGTGTAACTACATTAAATAAATAATTTATTCTACTTCCTACCATTAGTTTAGCTTTTTAAAATTGTCTTATTGAGGACAGGTAGTGCAATCTGGCTTAAGTTACAAACTGTGCCTCCCCCTCCCGTGGTGTAGCATTAATAAATACTGTGTGAAAAGTGGACACATCCAAAATGTTGGTGATGAAAATGGGCTAATAAAACTAATTTCTTCACTGATTCAATCAACAAACAACCAATACAGCAAAGTCACAGTTCAAATAGACATTTTAATATTGGTAAAACAGTAATCTGGGGAAGTAAGCTCATTTACTAGGATAGGGTATGTGAAAAGTAAGTGTTTGAGAGATCAGAGGAACCACCCTCTTCATGGGATGAAAACAAAATTATATTCAGGTCTCAGCACAACCTACATTAATTCTGTGTACATAAGGCCACAACCAGGCTCATGGACCTGGTGGGTTAAAGCTAGCTCTAACGACTTCATTACCAAATTCCTTCAGAATGATCAATGATTAGGGATGGACATCTATTTACAAATACAACTCAACTCAAATCACTTAGGCAGGAAAAAGAAAGGTATGGTACACAGAGTGACAATAAGGGGGCATCAAGAATGTTCCCAGTGGTAACAATGGGCAAAATGTAAACCTTGAATCTCTGTGATCTTGAAGTTACATTGCCTCTGAAGCTGGCTTTCAATTTATCTCCAACTTCTTCCAAGCATGGGAAAGTTCAAATCATCTTTGACTATATATATATATATATATATATATATATATCAGATAAAATAAAAGGGGAGCAGGAAAGGGATAAAGAAGAAAGTTATTTATTCCAGGCATTCTCTAGCAGCAGAGCCACAGTCCTTAGACCAGAGTGTAAGCTGTTTTGAAAAGCAGAGAGAAACATCACTATATACACATGTTCTCAACTACTCCAGAATAGGAAATAGTTTCTATGGCTACCAGCGCTTGTCAGAGGGGACACACAGACACTGACACTTAGATCCAGAGGGAGCTCGAACACAGACAGTCAAAGCAGTATGCTCATCCTTCACTTTTATAGTAAGACACAGGCCATAAAATACTCAAGACAAAACTTCATCATAACAGAAGAGAAGGTGAAGGACTTGGCAGGAAGCAGAAAGACAGAGTTCCTTCTCCTGGGCATCAGTCTTTAAAAGTGAAGACCGAGGATTTCACAGATGTCTTCAACAAGTTATTGGCAGTGCGCATAAGATTGGTGAAGCCACGGACTGTGAGGAAGAGAACAAGAGTCAGGGCTTTGGGATAGCAGCTAGGAAGGAGGTTCTCTCTCCTTGACCTCTCTCAGCCTCCCCAGTCATCACCCTCATCCCTACTATCTTCCCTCCTGGCTTTTCATTTCTGTTTAACTCAATTTGCCTTTAATCTACTCTGATTCAGAACTTTCACCAGCAGGGAGACAATAAATGCCCAAGGAGTATCTGTTCTCAGTCCAGGATTATTGAGATTCATCTCAGTACTGAGCTAGAAAGGACAGTTACTGTTACACTCTGTCCTTCCTGTCTCCCCATCTATGTCCCTTCCCCCTATACTCATCTCTCTCCACCCCCAATGACACATTTCACCCATATTCTATCACAGAAAGACAAGTTAAGGAAGTAGAAAAGCTCCCAGTCAGCATGGGGGAGGTGCATGCGGGGCCTCTGGGCTCACTCTCTGCCAGACCTGGAGACACAGTAGCTGGTTTGAAGGGAGAAAGAAAAGGGGTGGGGGCTGTGCTCCTACCTGCATTGTTGTGGAGCCACACCACAGCCTTTCTTTCCAGAAGGCTCCACTCACACTTCAACTCTTTGCCATTGGCATGCAGCCAGATCACAGCCAGCATTGTAGCCCAAGCTGAGGGTTCCAGTACCTGCCCAGACAGTAAATTCCCTGATGCCCAGGATGGAGCAAGAAGTCTCTCAAGAGAACACATACAGAACTTCCCCTGCTCCCCACTACATATCCCCCAAATTGCTGCTACATAGTTTCTTGGTTCCCTTCAATGCCCAACATGCATTTAGTATGTCAGATGTTTTCCCTGATTATCAGATTAACAACCCAGTGAGTCTTAGGATGGAAAAGTCTCCAGTCTTAATTCCAGTGCAAGCACTGGGTTAGCCATAGAAGCCCATTAAATGCCTCTGAAGAACACAGTCCCACTGTGCCCAGAGAAGAACATACATAAAGAAGTGTCTTTATAAAATATTTAGGTTACAAGAATTTTCTTCTTCTTTCTCCACATGAAGGGACAAACAGAAAAAGAAAATGTCAACTGAATAGTTGCAAAACAACAACAACAACAAAAAGTCACACGAAAGTGAAATGGTTTATCTAGTGTAGTGAATGATAGAGGTGAGACCAAAGACCAAATGAGCTTTTACTAATTACATTATTGAATTGAAAACTTCAGGAAAATAATATCACCCATGAGTTTTTGCCCACTTTTTCTTAAAGTTTCAATTTTTACACTCAGCAAGTCAATGAACATTCCTGCTTTTAGTGTGACTCTCTACATTCAGAAGTAGCTATCTTGTCCTCTTTGAATGCTGTCATTTTGTTAGTTTGCTTCCTCCTTAGAGAAGCTTCTCAAGGAAGCATAAGAATGCCAGGTTTGTTATCCTTGTCTAAGAGATCATAGAAGTTTTTAAAGTATACTCTGAATTGGCCACACCCAGAAGGAAACATATTAGTGAAATTCACTGGTCACAGTCTAAGCATTTAGCTTTACAGGTCAGCCTGTGGCCTCCACCAACCATCTTGATATGTGTGTCAGCCAATTGAAATGTCTGGTTTCACAGGCAACTTCTGGCAAGACATTGTGTCTTTCTTCTCCTTGTATAGGTGAGAATTACGAACCAATATCTATATTTGCTTTTATTTATACTATATGTTGTAGTCATTTTAAGAAATCAAATCGAGATTATCTTATCTAATACTTTTGGAAGCCAGACCTGCTTTACCATTAATTTTCCTATCAAGAATCTACTGCACAGCTTATCTCTTTGTTCTGTCATACATCAATAGGGACATTTGTCATGTGGGAGGTCCTTCTGTCTGTGTGTTGCCCTTATTGGTTAATGAATGAAGAACTGCTTTGAGCCTATGGCAAGAAAGAACAGAACTAGGCAGGGAAAGCTAGGCTGTATGCTGGGAGAAAGAAGGGTGGAGTCAGAGTGATGCCATGGAGCCGCCTCCCGAGACAGATGTGCTGAAACTTTGCTGGTAGGCCACAATCTCATGGTGATGCACAGATTAATGGAGATGGGTTAAATTCATATGTAAGAATGAGCCAATAAGAAGCTAGAGCTAATGGGCCAAGAAGGGATATAATTAATATAGTTTCTGTGTGATTATTTTGGGTCTAAGCTTGCCGGGCAGCCAGGAACCAACAAGCAGCCTCCTCCAATACATTTGGGCCCACATGTTCATCAGAATCTTCATTGGGAATACTAACATACAAAAACGCAGAACTTGGTGGATTTAAAAAAATTTCAAATAAAATATTCAAATACTTTAAAAAATATTACAATTTTAAATAGATTCACTATTTAGTGTTACAAATTTCCAGTCAGTTTTTACTTGATCCAGATACTTATTTTTCCCATAAGGTCTCTTGTACTCCGATATTATACACCAGCTCTCTTGTTCTCTTCATGCTCTTGGCCTGGTTGCCATCTTCACAAGGGGGATGCTCATCTCATATGAGCTGAGCTCAATCTGTGCTAAAATTTCTTGATACCTTCATCTTTCTAATTTTTGTAAATTACCCTTTTTATTCTTTGTTCTAAAACAGCATTTTCATATAAAAACACAAGGCTAGACACATTCGTTGAAATCTTCAAATACCCACATTTTTTAAATTAAAAAAAAAGCACAACAATTTTAGCATTTTGTTGTTGTTGTTGTTGTGAGGGCTTCAGATTGCAGGGCCTTAGAGTTGCCCAGCATGAGCTGTAAATACCCATGAACTGTATCCTTCAGTTGCTCGTGTAGTTTCAAACTCAATAATAATCTGTGTGTATTTTGATGCTGGTACTTTGAAGTAGCTATGTGCCAAGCATGCTGCACTTTAGTTTAACTGTGGCTTCCTTTTCCATTAGCCACATTCCTGGGACATCACAGCCACGTGCTGCTAGTGGATACCATACTGGACAAGGTGGCTAGACACTAAGTGAAGCTTATTTTGTCACATTCCAGGTTAAGAAATTATTCAGAATATAATTTACTCTTTGTTGATTTTGCAATTTGTCCTATATTTCAAGGATTTCTCACCAGCTAGATGATTTATCAAGTTATTTTACAATTTTCAGTGTAATTTATTCACATGACATAATTCAACACATTTGAATTAATTGGTCAGCCTATTGTGACTTCAATAAACTTTGAGGAAAGTGTAGGCCATATCCTTTGATTGAAGGTGGAACCATAATGGTACTATTATTAAGGGTTCTTAAGACACAGACTTAACATCATTTTAGCTCTACCCACCACTGCCAGACAGGGTCTGTAATATTCACCTTTTTCATCTATAAACATCAACACACAAAAAAAAAAACTTCTCTACTTGACTGATGTGAGGAACAAGTAACAGCACGTATGCTAATTGCTTAGCTAGATAATTTTTATTTTTAGAGCTAAAAAATTGGCATATAAATATATATGAACATAATAGAATATGAATGAAGTAGAGGAGGATTTGAGCTTTCTTTTGTCATCCATTGCCCTTTGAATGGACTTGATATTAATTTTAGTCTATTCTTGCTCTTACAGTTCCATTATAATCACAAAAACTATCACTCTCTATATACTAGATGCTAGTCTTGTCCATATGACTTCATATTCTCCTATCTTAAGGGGACCTTGATTCATGCAAATTTTTACTACTAGCAATATTAGAAACAAATACCAATTTCTTTGATTTTTCTTTGGATTTTACCTCAGTAGGGTGTGCAGCCGTTATGTCTTCCAAGCTAACACCTAGAACCTTGGCTAAATCCTCATTCATATCCCAGGAACCATTTGCATTTTGGAGAAGGATCAGCTGGGCAACAGTATGCTCTATACTCCCTTTAAGAAAAGAAGAAAAGATATAAAGTGTTGCAAATTATACTTTTTTTTTTTTTGCCCTGCCTGAGTGGCTTTCTAAATTCAGCGCCATGTAATAGCAAGAGTGCTGCAGAAAACCCGCCTCCAGATATCCTCATGATATATCTTCACGTCCTGTATGTGAAAGGATGACCAGGGTAGAACGAACCAAATAAGATGTCAGCTCAGTTATGGAGGCCCTGCCTACAGGGAGTGTATGTAGGAAGAGATGGCAAAGAGGCGTTTGTTAGTCTAAAAGATACTCTAGAGCCCAGTAGAGGTTTAAAGATCCTATATTGTAGTTCAATGGAGCTGGACTGACCATGCCAAGTACAGGTACTGGACCAAATCTTACCTGCTATCACGTGCTCCCAGTAGAGTTCCTAGTAGGGAGATTTGGAAGACTGGTACTTTAATCTCCATAGATCAGAGAAACGAAATATGGTCTTGCTCACCTTGTTGTGAGCAAGCGTGCAATCTGAGTATGTTGGGCAGCTCCGGGCGAGTATCTGTGTGAATCACGCATTTCGTGCTCTGGCTACAATAAGGCTGAGGTGCTGCGCCTAGATGGATGTGTGAGAGACAAACCTTGGTAAGACAATGTTCCTGGAAAAAAGCTCACTGAGGCTGCAGGGACAATTATGATACATTGAGCTTAAAGGATTCTCACCATGAGGCATTTGTGCCATGACTGCACAGAAACCTGTGTGTATGTTCCTCGGAGGCTGAGATACAGGCGCACTGGCGCAGGGTAAAACCTTGGGGTAACCTGAAAGGCACAAGTCCAAACCCTTACATTGTGGCATTCATGGTCTCCAAAGCTGCAGAAGATGGTGAGATCTGATGATTTGAGACAGAAGCACCATCTCTTTCAGCTTTAGTAGGCACCTATGTATTTCATTCTTTTCCCATGTGCTGTCTTCTTGTGTACTCTCTGACCCTCTCTACTTTCTACCTTCTTCCTTTTGAAACCCCCAACACACACACACACACACACACACACAAATGATCTTTCATCCATCTTTTGGTTCATCCCAGGGAGCTCCTTTCTACCATCCCTTAACACGAAGTGAACTTATTCTTCCCATATCATTGTTATCACTCCCCAAATGCCCTGGCCATGGACAATATCAGTAAGGATAGGGTTAAGGAGAGGTGTTGGAAGCCTCTGATCCAAGTCAGAATTTCAGGGTTCAGGCCTAAATCATCATACTTCCTTCCTCTTTTGGGTTACCTTCCATCTGTCTTCATGTTTGAGCCTTCTTTGTTACTTTCTGTGATCCACTGATCTATCTGAAACTCAGGATAATGACTTCCAACCAATTTCGACCTCTGCCATCAAGTTGACATAAAACATCCTAATGTAGTTGGACCTGACTCCCTCAAATCCAGAGACTTTGTCTCTATTCTACTTCGGTGCCAACCTCCTCACTCATGACAAACTTGTCATCATTCAGCATTGGCCTACTTTTCAAACAATTCATTAGAATTTATATATGTAATACATATATATATATATATTGCATATATATAGTGTGTGTGTAGTGTTTTAACTTAGTGACTATTATATTTAGTCTCTGTCCACATTTTAGACTACATAAATCCTTTGTTTTTCTACTTTCCCCATTTAACATTGTGTTCCTCCCTACCACCTTTGTTTTTTATTCAACCCAATATTTTGCACACACTTATTAATTACTTAAATTCGCATCAGTAATTTCCTCTTTATTACAGATATCTGGCAAAAACCCTAATTTGGGAATGAAACCAAAGCTCTATCCATTTAATTTTTATTCACAAAATTAATGAGCATTGCTAAAATAAGTTTTCCTGATCATGATTGTCTTTAGTTGTTTTAAAGATACCCTTATCCTGAACAAATGATCATATTTCTCTCTGAGCATCACATTTTACAAGTGTACTCAGTGGCTCTTTCAAATCTACTCCTTCTCAATGCCTTCTCTCCTTCATCCTTCACACTGTCTCAGTCATTAGCCATCATTTTGGAGCTTTTAAATTCTGATTCTCAAGGTTTATAAGCATTTTTAACATTTTAAATTTTCCTTGTTTCTTTTCTCAACACCTGGTTTCAAATATCTTTTCCAATTGATATACATACAAAATACACAACACATATATAGATATATATTGATTGATTGATATATATACCAATACATATAGTGAAACTTGAGGATGTTTTAAACATTTTCTTTACATACTATTCCCAGAATGTCAAAACTTATTATGTATAGAAGTATTTAGGGATAAAACTTACCATCAGAAGAATGTCTTGGCCTTGTAGAGGAACCTCCAAAGAGAATCGGCCTTGGAATCTCCCTATGAACCAGGGGCCTGTAGACTGGCTCATTAAGCTCCTTGTTGATGGCAACGAAGGCTGTGAAGGAGCTCATGACTCCAGACTCTAAACTGATGTTCAACACATCTCTTCTGAGTACCAGTGTTGTCTCTCTGAAGCCAAAGTCTTTGGACTGGATCATGGACTTTGCAGCAAGACGATGAACAGTGAGGCTGAAAGGAAAAAAAAAATATTTTGAGAGTAAGCCGAAACCAACATGCCTTTTAGTTGGTGGTCTTAAATGTTACACATCATAGAAGTAAGGGACTGTGAGAGAAAAGTGGAGGAAATAAGTGGGCAAGAAACAAAATATGAATGTAGGGACACAACTGGGTTCAGGATAAAGAGAAGGAATTCAGGCATCAAAGAAAAAAGAAGGAAGGAAGAGGAAAGAAAACACAATTCTCACTTGTCGTCAGTCTTGGGTTGTAGAGAAAATGTCACCTTTTCCTCATAACTTTTGCCATGAAGAGTGTATTTGAGACAGGCCTCACCTGTAGCCTCTTCCTGCTATAAATTAGAGAAGAAAAATAAAAGAGAGGAATCACTAGGAAGATGGTGAGAATGTAAGCTGCAACCCCCGCACCCAACTTAACACATCCAAGTTTCTATCTAGAAACCACATGTTCAGGGGAGCAGAAACCTGGCATGATGAGAATGCTTGGCCAGTTCCAGTTAGTCAATACAACAACCTGCTGAAATTCAAAACTATCAACTTTATTTACTGAATCTGCTAGGGCAGTAGCTGCATGAGAAAAGGGAACAATATTGTGCACTCACCGGTATCTGTCCAACCAGCAGGGTATAGATGATTAACCTTTGACCCCTAAAGATAACAGTTTGCTCTGGAGATAGCATGTGTGCAAACAGGTTAGGAGGCAAATTCCAGCTCAGAGAGATATCCTCTACTACAGACTGTAAAGAACGTCTTAGGGACCTAAGAGCCTGCAGGAAGAGAAAGGGCAGAGGCAGTGAAAGTAAGCAATGGTAGTGATTGGTGGCACTAACGACTTACAGTACATTGGAATCATAAGCCATAATAAATAGTATGTCTAATTCCTACTGCTATACAAAGAAATGGTCTTTCTGCTCTTCCTTTGTGATTTCAAGTTAACACCTAATTGTGAAAGATTTAGTAAAGATGCTATCAGTGAGATAGAAGCATAGACAGATGCCTAAAGATGGCTTCTCTTTGGAAATACTAATAAACCAGTACATCGATTGGAAGTCACTGATTTTATTACACATAGCACACTTGATCCTTCTCCTTTTCTTGATATCCTTTGCAGCAATGGTTGGATATAATACTAAAAGAGGTCCTGAAGAACATACTTGGATTCTTAGGCAAGACAACCAAAGCTCTTAGTCTGTCTCTGGTTTCAACACAAAATCCTCAATGCTCAGCAGTGCGTCTCTAAGCTTAAACCTAAAAGGACTAGAGACATTTTCCTCATACTATGTTGGGCCATCTTTCCACAGGCTGGAATTTCCCCCACTAAGAATATGAGCTAAATATTGAAGACATCAGGTAAGCTGAACACCAGCCCTTGAAGAAATGTCCCATATTATCCACTCTTTATACACGGTGGGTCCCCCACCTTGGACTGCATCCTGTCATTGCCTGTGATAAATTCTGCAGTGCCCCCTGACACCCGGGCAATGTTTTTGATTAAACTGGTGGAGGCTCCTTCTCCAATACCAAATGAGAAACACCTGTGAATGTAAGAAGACGGAGATTAAAGGCGTAAATTGATCAGCTTATCAAATTAATGCTTTATTATCAGAAATTATACAACACAATGTACTAAGAATAATGTCATTCACTTAATATGTTCTATTTTAAAGAAACATAAAAATATTCCATAGTTATGATACAATTTATCTATCTGAAATCTCCTGAGATAATATTTCATTTTTCATGTGAAGATCTAGAGCACAAAATGAAAAAAATCTGTCCAAAGTCATATCCTGTAACTGAACTTTCTAAATATACAGTTTCTCTCTCTCTCTCTCTCTCTCTCTCTCTCTCTCTCTCTCTCTCTCTCTCTCTCTCAACAGCACCTTCCTGATACTGCATATAGTTTTATCCATGGTTTAATTTCCCAAGTAGAACAGTATATACACAGTTTTATTGGTAAAACAAACAAGCATTTTAGATGTCACAAAACAATTTCCATTGTAAATCAACACACTATAGACCAGGACTGCTTATTGGTCTTTTTATATTGGGTTAGTGTAAGTCATAGCTCACAGTGACACCAGTTTTGAGATTAATGATCTTATTATGTAGAATTCACGACCAAAAATGACAGGGAACTGCCTGGGGTTTCTCATCCTATATAACACAGTCCACCATGATCTTTGCAGTGCAACTTTGAAATCTTTCAACAGTAATCTGGATCTAATCTATAATTTATCTTTGTGTATAAAATCAAATCAAGAGCCATTAGTGTTAGACTGTTTGCCTAGAACTCACTAAAGTGCTTCATGTAGATACCAATGAAAACAATAAAAGCAAGTATTTCATGATACTTAAATTGTATCAAGACAATCCCTGATGCTTTTATAGTTTTACTATTTCAACAATCACAGGAAACTAATTAATAAACACTATTACTTTCTCAATTTTCAAGAATTATAAAGCTTAGAAAGGTAAATTGATCACCTCGTTTAGTAAGCAATTTAATAAGTAAATAGCTAAGTAAGTGTGACTTACATGAATTAAATACATAGCATAGGTTCAGTGTGGGCTCTGTTCATGGAAATGCTGGGTACTGTTTTCTAAACCACTTGAAAACTATAGAAGATTTATAAATATTACCCTTTCATTCCTTGAGAACTTCAAATATGTATGTAATATATTTTGATCACGTTCACATTTCACTATCTGCTCCAATCCTCTTAGACCCTCTGCTCCAGCCATTTCCCCTACCAATTCCATGCCCTCTTTTTATAGCCCAATGAGTCTATCCAGTACTGATCACATATGCATGGGTGTAGGACTATCCACTGCACATGGGCAACCTGCCAGTGGCCACTGCCATGAAAGAAACTGGTTTCCCTACCCTAGCAATGCTCATCTGCCAAAACTTCACATACTCTGAAGAAGGATATTTTATTCTATTTTATTCCTGCTCTAGACCCACACAGGAGTTACACAGTATGCTCACATGCATTTATTTGCCCCAGTACTTATGGTTTGGGCAGATTTCTACATGTTTTACTTCTTATAAAACATATAGAGTTGAAAAAAAAGTAAAATGAACCATTGATCTATTTACTGTCAGTTTTAAAAAAAATAGGCAAATTAGTCTTCTATGTAATTGATGTTATTGAAGCATTGCCTTTAGCTTTGTAAAAGAAAATAAATATTACTTAGTAAGTCTCAAATTTTTCAATCATTGTCAAAAGTATCTAGTATCAGGTAATACTTAGTTATATTTCTCCTTGCTAAAACTCAGTTTCCCCAGTAGAAATGAGACTGTCCATTACCTGTGCCTTTTGCTGTGGAATTTAACTTCCCTGATTACATTAAAAGTTTCAACAACTTCTCCATCTGTGAAGACAAAGACCTGCACAAAACAAAAAGCAGAACACCCATCAGGTCAGCGTCAAGTTCATATTAAGAGAATAGAACTTAACTCGAAACAACTTAACTAATTTACATTAAAGTCTCTGGTGCCTGTTTTATAAACAGGCAGGAGATTTCTAATCCCCAGTGTTCTCTGGTCATTTAGAACGTTTACACAGGATCAGTGACCCTCTCCCATATAGCAGAAGCCTGAAATACATACAGTATTTCAATAGTCCTGCACTGACATTCCAGGACATGTATTCTTGAGAATTTTCATTCCCTCCACCCCTTCTGTTATCCTTGTTCCAATTCTTACCTGTAAGGGATGCCCTGGAATAGGGGGTTTCCTGAAAACTTTCCGGAGTGGTGTTAAAATTTCTGTCCCTCCCAGATCTGCCTGCATAAGCTTTACTTTCTCCACTGCTTTCTCCATGGTTTCCTGAGTATACTGCACACTATTCCTGAAAGAAGCAAGCACATGTGGTCACGTGTTGGCAGCATCAAGTTGGGGGTGCTGAGAAACCCCATCAAATAATAGTCCTTTCTGAACTCCCCCACACCCAGGTAAACCTTTTTCATACTGCAGTTCTTCCCTTTAAAATATATTTTTATATGATTTTACAAAATTTTGTGTGTGTGGGTGCACATGCTTGTGGTATGCATATGGTAGCATACGTGTGGGAGTTCAGAAGACAACTTGTGGGAACTGATTCTCTCCATCTACCACGTGAGTTCTGGGGATCAAATTTGGGTTGCCAAGCTGGGTGGCAAATACTCCTACCTCCTGAATTCATACCTATCTTGGATGAGCTCGTATATCTTCTTGAACTCTCTTTCTAGAAACTTACAGAAAAAATGCCTCGTGGGTGGATCCAAATCCATAGATGTTGAAATAGCAGCCCATAGGCAAACTCTTCAGTAGCAGAATCAGTGTTTCCTGAAGGTGAGAAAGTAGGGTGAGTAGAGTAACTAGGCACACACGTACACAGATGCTTGGTACAACGGTGGAGGCTGTGGGCTGTCAGGACACTTTATTCCAACTTGTACTCTAAGGAAAGCCTGAAAACTCAGGCAAGGAACATACCTCCATAACAAACACACCCCAAAGAACGCACCAGATTCATCCTCTGTGAGCATATTATTCATGGGAAAGACATATGCTGTTTTTACCTTGGCAGCATCTATTCTCAGCTGAGACCTGTTCTGGCCACTCATGGGGCTCTTCATACTTCCTGAACGGTCCATCAGGAACACAAATTCTCCACATTTTGTTGCCGTCTCCACTTCTGGGATATCTGGATAGAAACTCACCATTGCAGAAGGAGCACCCATCAAACTATCTATACAGAAAGGATAAGAACCTTGTAAGACAAATAGAAACTCAAGAGTCCTAAAGTCCCAAGAACACTTTGCTGATACAGGCTTGAAATCTCAGTTACTTGGGAGACTAGTACAGAAAAATTGCAAGTTCAAAGTAATCTAAGCTACAGAATGAGTCCAAGACCTTTCTTAAGGAAAAAAAAAAAGGACTAAAAAGAGTGCTGAGAATATAGCTCAGTTGCAGTGATTACCTAACACATGAAAGGCTCTGGATCCACTTCCCAGAACTCTCTCTCTCTCACACACACACATGCTCATACACTCATTCACTGTGAACAGAACAGTGAGCTAAGAAGACTCAAGCCCAAACCATGATTTTTTTTTATTTTTAATTTATTTATTAAAGATTTCTGCCTCCTCCCCGCCACCGCCTCCCATTCCCTCCCCCTCCCTGGATCAAGTCCCCCTCCCTCATCAGCCCGAAGAGCAATCACGGTTCCCTAACCTGTGGGAAGTCCAAGGACCACCCACCTCCATCCAGGTCTAGTAAGGTGAGCATCCAAACTGCCTAGGCTCCCCCAAAGCCAGTACATGCAGTAGGATCAAAAACCCATTGCCATTGTTCTTGAGTTCTCAGTAGTCCTCATTGTCCACTATGTTCAGCAAGTCCGGTTTTATCCCAGGCTTTATCAGACCCAGGCCAGATGGCCTTGGTGAGTTCCCAATAGAACATCCCCATTGTCTCAGTGTGTGGGTGCACCCCTCGCTGTCCTGAGTTCCTTGCTTGTGCTCTCTCTCCTTCTTTTATTTGTCCCTGCCTCCCTCTCTCCATTCCTCCATATTTTCTCTTTCTTTCTTTCTTTCTTTCTTTCTTTCTTTCTTTCTTCCTTCCTTCCTTTCTTTCTTTCTTTCTTTCTTTCTTCCTTCATTCCTTCCTTTCTTTCTTTGCGTTTTTAGGGAATTTTTATTCTAAATTATTTCAATTTGGCAGTGAGTATTATTTTAGTAAATACACTTTAAGGCATGTTATTGAAGGCAGAGTAAATTTTATCCTTGTGATATTTTCTTATTTACTAATATTTTATATTATGAAAATGCTGAGGGTATCCTCTGCATATTATATGTGTTTCCTTAAGATTTCAAAAATTTGAATTTTCTAAATTATCATGAATATTAACACATCTGATTCAAATTTTCCTGCAATGCCAAACAATCTTGCTGCTGACTTTGAAATAAGAAAATTTCAACATATATACTTTTAGTGTTCACTAATTATTTTTATTTTTGATGACTTTATATGGGCATATAACACATCCTGGTCACACTCACCATTCCACCCTCCCTTGAATCCCCTACCAAACAACTCCTATCCCACTACAAGCTCCATCCCAGAATCATGTCTTTTGGTTTCGCTTTATGTTTGGTTTTGTGGCCCCTAAATTTCATTAGGGCTGTTCTTATGGGCCTGGGTTTTTCAACACACTTTCCGAAGCATGAGGTATTATCAGATTTGGACACGTGTGCTCTTTTGAGAATATAACTATTTTGAAGTGTATCTTTCTCAAGACTGCTCACAGTTCATGTTTACATCATTTGCATTTTTTTCTTTTGAGTTATTTGTTAACATTCTTTCTCCAACTATTTATTAACGGACTTAAGTTCATCTAGAAGACAAAATTACGTTATTCTTTGTTAACCTATTTTTGGATATAGAAGTGCAAGGACTTTCAGTATTTCATACTAATGATAATTTCCTGGTCACGTGGCAGAAAAACCAGAGTGGAAATTTTTGAGGGTAGATTTAAGGCAGAGTGTCCTCCTTTTTAGATGGTGACTTATAAGTGGGGAAGAAAATACCTGCTTCCCTTTCAGGCATCCCCATCTCCACAGCTACACTGGGGCTGTGCACCTTCCTGTAGAAAATCAGGAGTTCCACATCCCGGTCAAACTTGTGTCCTTCAGCCAAGGAAACCTGAGCAGTGGACCAGCAGAGAAGCCATGTTAGAACTGCCACAGATCGTTTCCAGGGATTGAGATCAGATCTAGGACTATAGGCTTCCAAGAGCAGCATGGAAAGAGTTACTGGACAAAGGGTAGGTAAAAGAGGCAATAGCCCAGAAAGTGAGGAGGATCCAGGAAGGGTGACTTAAAACCAGGTTAATAGCTAAGGCACAGAAGACTGACAACTCTGACACTATGTACCTGAGCAGAAGTCTTGTCCTCTCCAGTGTAGTCAATGGAACTCAAGGGACAGTTGGATTGGATTGTCCTGATTCCAAGCTGGGAGCTAATGGTGGCAACCATGCTGAGCGTGTATGGCAGGTCCTCCAAAGGGACTATTGGGGTCTTCAGATCCAGGGAACTGTCCACAGATTGCTCTACAGAAAGAACCTTAATTCTGTTTCTTGTCATCACTTCTAGCACTCCCAAACATTACAGTGCTTTCCGAACATATGTTACCACGGATAGGTATTCAAAATGGAGAGGTACTCACCAGAGAGATGATACCTAGGATTCAGGATTGCGGGGAGCACATAACGTAAGGCCCCATCATCTTCCAGAGGAAGCTCTTGCACATATTTCAGAGTAAGTGCCACCTTTGACCCTGGCTGCATGTTCCCCACGTTGCAACGGAAGACATCCCTAGAGCACTTGTCTTCTTCTAACAGGTATGCCTGATATCCCCCAGAGAGGGCCTCTTCATACCTTTTGTGAGCCTATGAGGAATTACAGGAGGGGTAGGAAAATAAGATGAAGATGAAACCAATGAACAGGCAGGATCTACATAAAGTCAATACTGTTTTTGGAGGGCTTTTTGATGGCTGCTACACCTGGCAGAGCTGCACTCTGTGTGACTAATTACCTGTGTCTCAAATAATTTAGATTAGAAATAAATGAAAGAAAGAACATTTGATGCAGGAATTTTTAAGTTGTTGTATTTGGTCTAAAGAGAATGTTCTGTGGAGAGAAGAAGGAGAGACAATGAAGCATCCCTCAGACCTGATACTTGTCCTGCAACTCTGCCACAATTTTCTTCCCATCCACCAAGGCCTCAAAGCTGTAGACAGCAGAGTCTTCATCCATGGGGAACACAAAGAAGGCCTCCAAGGCATCTTTCTCTTCATTCTCGTAATTTAAGGTTGCAGAGACACCAGCCACAAAGTCATTGATGGACAGAGTCACAGCAATGCTCTTCAGTGCAACTGGGGAAAGATGAGGGTTCAGTAGGTTCAGAAGATTTGCTAGAGTCAGACCCATAGGCCAGACCTGTCTAGATCTAAAGAATTTGGCATTAAGACTCTTAACTCTTGCTTACCTGGGTCCTTTACGCCAGTGAGTAAGCCACTTGCACGCACCATGTTGACACCGTTTCTGTGGAAAGACACATTATACACTATCTTAAATGGTTAAAGCCAACCATTCAAATACCAACACTTATGTCTCTCTGGCAGAATGCAAGCAGACATGCAGAGGAGCAGTTTTAGAGTTAGGAAGAAGCGATGTGGAGTGAAGGAGACAGAAATGTGAAATAAATTTGTAGTAAAGGGCACCCCAGATGGGAAGATCTAGAAATCCTGAGGTACCCACAAACAGGAACTCTCTGAGGCTGTTTTCAATTGCATTTTCTCAAAAGTGTGACCAATACATATATACATACTGAACAGGCGCCAAAAGTTTAGCTCTTCTGAACACCAATATGCTTTTTTTAAGATGAGAACCAAGGCACCAGCATATAAACATGTCAATCCATATGGATGAGCTTCCCAGACTAGGGTACTAGACTAGATCCTTAGAAAGCATTTGTCCATGATGACAGATGTTAGCGGTGCTCCTGCTGTTATAGTCTCTATTTTTCAATGAATACTTGAGCTTTTGATTTGGTTCACACTGTTCAGAGACCTGAATGGAATCCAAGAGATGCCTGCATTTAGACTCCTTATAGGTGAGTTGCTTTGGAGGTCAGAATTCAAACATATCACCAGTTTTCTTTCCAAGATTTTGAAAAAATACACATATAAAATACTGTAATGCAACATAGTATCAATTTAAAACTAGTGTATTCTGATAGGTGTGGCGGTACACACTTTTAATCCCAGTACTAGGGAGGCAGAGGCAGGAGGATTTCCACACACGGGTATTCTAATTTTATTTCTACAATATTGTAATATTTATAAAAGATATCCTATGTTATGTTTTAAAAAGATGGACAGAGTACATGCTTCCAGGTTATGATTTACATGATGGCCTTATCACAGTCTATAGATGTTTGTGTCTCAGAATTTGATAGCTACCCAGATTTGAACAGCCTTGAAGTCCATTAAGGATGGACTCTTCCCTCGTGGCTGATTTTGGAACCCATGTTCTGGTAACATTAAAGAGGAAAACATGAACTTGATCCTACTTTAGGATTAAAACTACATACAATATGAAAAGATGGAGGTACTAGGATTTTGTTGGGAGCCATTAAAGGAAAAATGTTTTATTCCAGTCAAAAGAAAAAATTTGAGTTTTCTCTCTGGCAATGGGTATAGCTATACATTACATATGATTTTCCCTCACTTAAGCGTTAATCCAGTTGGGCCTGTCAATCACCTGGCCAGGAACCTCTCCAGAAAGCTGACAGTTGAGGAGATAGGAGGAACAACTGTCTTCTTAATGAGATAATAAACTTCCCACCCCCTTAGCCCTCCCACAGTCTGGAGTCCACAGAGCTCCTATCACACGGGCCCTCAGTACCTGCTGGCTTATGTGAATACTAACTCAAAACGTTTTAACTTTTCCTTCGCCTTATTTTGTGTCTTTTTCCTATACCAGCGCAAGGTCTAAGCACACTTTTATTTGCACTATGGCCTTTCTAGATGTTTTTCGAAAAGCCTATCTTTCCATTCCATAGCCATTGACATGCATAAATTAAAAGGCACCGATGGCCACTCTTTGTCCTCCAACTCTAATATAACTGTCCTTGAGCTTCCTTCTAAATCTGCTACCAACATCTTTTATTAAAGAGACTGCAAACCCGTGAACGTGAACCCTGTTTTCCCAGGAACACTAACTATGGGCCTGAAATTTTCCATGAGAGAATTCTGTACATGATTACCTCCCAGCTTTCCTTCTCCAGCCCTGACAAAATATATCCCACACTGCATGGCAGGCACCAAGAAGGGTACTTTTCCCTGGAGCTGCAGTGTCACTGCCTGGAGCACACTGCATGTTCAGGACAACTGGTTCTTTGATGCTGATGCATTGGTGCCAAGGCAGTTGATTCATGTACCTTCCCCTTCCCTGAGACATACCAGCTAGGAAAATAAAGGCTGTTGAGAGGCCAGTTTTTCTTTGTGGCACAAGCCCACTTCAAGGATTCTGAAGCACTTGACAATGATTTTCCTGAGCCAACTATCCTAATTAAAATTACAATTTCAAATCGATTCTGAGTTGTGATGTTTCTTACTGATACAGCATTTTCTTTGCATATGGAGTGTGTGCACATGCATACACACCCACACAGACACACACACAGAGAGAGAGAGAGAAGAAAACATGCAATCATTATGCTGATCACACATCTGATATACCTAGCCCCCCCCCCCACACACACACACACACTGATCTGCAGCTCTGACTCTGGCTTATCTCTCCATATTTTTCTTCATCAACTGGGGAATAAAGCCTGGCTATTAAAATGGTTCTTCACTTGATAGCAAATTGCAACAGATGAGAGCATATGAAAACACAGAGCAGCTAGGAAAACATGCTGAGAAAGGGGGCTTCCTTCAGCAGACTACATGAGACAGAGAAGGGCCTGAATCCAGGGAAAAGAATATCTAACCACAGCAACAGGAAGCATCAGAGTAAAAGACTCACCCAGGAGCAGCTCAGCTGAAGGATGGACTGTCTGACAGCAGAGCTTTCAGGCTGGCAATGGCTGAGAGAGGTGACAGGCAGACCACAGTCACCTAATGAAAAGCAAAATAGAACCCCTTTATTTCCTGAGGCCAATCTCAAAGTAAACTCCCCTCACCTCGGGAATTCACCCTTCCTCCCACCCGTTCTCATATAAACAGTCTGATGTGGAAGGCTTTTTTCTGTCTCTCAGGAAAAAAGGTAGCTCTGAGTATGTGGTGGGCCCAGTATGCCCAGGAGTGAGCAGGCTGGACTTACTGACCCTGACGCTGCTGGAGGATGGAGGGCTTCTCACTGAGCCGGGATCTGCTCTGGTGTGGACCCTCGGAGCACTGCAACTGCAGTGACAGAGGTGGGAGTGAGAAGAAACAGCTGGCCACACCCCCCCGCAGATGGCTGATGGGAAATCCAGAAGCTAGAAGCTAACCATGGAGGAAACCTGGACTAGGGAGCAGAACTTGCAAACAAAATAAGGGGGTGGGGGTGGGGGGACATTTCAACTTAAATTTGTCTGCTCTTGATTTTTAGTACCTGAAAATTTACTTTAAAAAGGTCAGTTTTCCTGAGATTTTTTTTTCATAAGATCTTAAGTGCTCCAAGCATTTTGTGTGGTCAGAGGCTTAAAGCTGTGCTTCCACACACAGCACGATTTTACATAAAACTAATAACTTAGCTGACTGAAAAGAAAGGAACTTCGGAAATGAAAAACGGAGTGGAAAGGGTTAAGGAAGTAGAGGGAAAAAGAGAAGGGCAGAAACAACAAATAGAAACACAGACAGACAGACAGAGAGGGAGGGAGAAGGGCTTGCTAGAGGCTACTAGATGATTAAATGATTCTTGCAGCCGGATAAGTTTCCCCTAAACTTCCAATGGCGCAGAAATCTCCCACAAGTACTTACTCGCTGCAGTTTGAAGAAGCCCCTAAAGAGAATGGGCCTGCAGGGCCTGGGAGGAAGGGGGAAGGGAAAGCAGTCTTTAGGTGAGGGGTGGGGGGTAGTATGGGGGGTGGGGCGGGGTGTTTCTAGAGAGGGGACTGGGATCTGGTCCCAGAACCTGCAGGGCTGTCACTCACCTTCCCCAGAAATCCCCGTGCTGCAAGTCAAGAAAAGTGAAAACAGCTGCAGATTAATTTTCCTGGAAGACACGCCCACTTCTCTGGCTCTGTAACATAGCAACACCATGACTAAAGAGCATCTGCAGAGAAGAGAATCGCTTTTGAATTTCACAGCTTGCTGCTTCCCTCTGCCTGGCTTCTGCAGCAGGCTGGCAAAGCAAGCAATTTTTTTTTTTTCAGGTGAAAATGCTGTAAAAATCACAAAACAAAAAAAAACAAACCAACAACAAAAAAACAAACAAACAAGCAAAAAAGCATGAAAATGGAGTACGTCTATGACAGGCTTAATTATCAATGACTTTACATACATCAGTGCTTCTATTATTTGAGGCTTCCATCTCCGGTTAACCATGGGTCCAGGGCACATACTCTGCCTTAAAAGGGGAACAGCATCTGGGAGGCAATCACATCTGGTGTTGTTGCTCATTGTTGGCTGGCTGTAGTATCTAGCACTAAAAGTCAGAAGCTGGCAGAGTAAGTAGAGTTCTCCTTCCAGGCTAGTGGAATAAGAGCCTGGGACTTTAGTCTTCCGCAGAGCAGATGTGACAAAAATATTGTAAGAAACAGAATTCGGAAACACTTGTGGCACAATACATACAAATAAACAGAATGTTATAGTTAAGCATAAATCCAAACTTGATTCTAAAAGAATGCATGATTTCATCCTTACATGTAAAATTTTTAATGAGTTCGACGATCAAGGTTTTAAATAGAAACATGTTAATTTAAATTTTAGGCATATATTTATGTATATATGGAAGGCAATGATGTGTGAATTTGTGTTTTGTCAACAATAAAAGGTAGAAATATTGTTATCCAACTTTACTAGATAGTTTCTCTCTCTCTCTCTCTCTCTCTCTCTCTCTCTCTCCCTCCCTCTCTCTCTCCCTCTCTATGACTGAATAAGGTATTGGTCTCTGCATGTAGCAGAATATCTTTTAGAGTCATTTTGTCAATCCTTTTTTAAATTTTTTTATTAGACCAGTGGAGTTTGCCTTTGTCCTAGTACTCTGGGCTCTTTAGTCTCTGGCTCTCAGTCACCTAAGAAGTGTCAGGTATGGGTTTTGTCTTTATGGAATGGTCTTTAAGACAAATCAGATGTTGGTTGGCTATTCCCACAAGTTCTGTGCCACCATTGCCCTAGCATGTCTTGAAGGCAGGGCATATTATAGCTCAAAGGTTTTGTGGTAGGGTTGGTGTTTATGTTTCTCTTTTGGTAGCCTATAGAGTAACTTCCTGCACCAAAGACACTAGAATTTAGGGGTGAAGGCTTCATGTAGTCACCAGCTCGAAATCTTTATGTTCAATGAGTTGTGCCGGTGTTGTCCTTGGCAATGGAGCACTGCTGTTAGTTTGTGGAAAGCAATCCCACTGTCTTAGAAACACCCTGGCTAGTACTAGGATTTTCGAAGGCTACCTTTGGCCAACAACACACCACAATTGAATGCTACCTATTATGAATACTGAAAACCTCATTTCGTGACAAGATATGACCACTTAGAACTCTGTCCTCCCTAGTATTTGGAGACTTCCTTTAGATCACTTTTATATATTTTAGGATATTTCTACTATACTAGGTTTTCATAGCATCCCTCAAATACCCCTGAATACAAACTCTCTCTCTCCCTATATTCACTCCAACACTATATTCCAAGCACCTCCCCATCTTATTCCTACCTCCTACATCAGTCCCCATCTAACCACAAGATATATTCTATGTTCCACTCCCAGGAAGATCCACGTGTCCAGACCCCTACCTCAGCCCCTTTCTCTCTGCTTAAACTCTCTGGGTCTGTAGATTTGGGGTTGGTTATCATCTATTTAGTGGATAATACCCTCATATTAGTGAATACATGCCACATTTATCTTTCTGGGTCTGAGTTATCCCATCCAGGATAATTGTTTTTCTAGTTCCATCCATTTGTCTGCAAATTTCATGATGTCATATTTTTAAACAGCTGAGTAATACACCATTGTCTAAATATCCCATAATTTCTTTACCCATTCTTCAGTTGATGGGCATCTAGATTATTTCTGGTTTCTGGCAATTATGAATAGAGCAGCAATGATTATGGTTGAACAAGTGTCCTTGTGGTAGAATGAAAAGTCTTTTGAGTACATACTCAAAAGTTGTATGAGTAACTGCTCTTCTTTTGGAAACTACAGCTCCCAAAATCCTCCTGCATTACGTACACCTGCACCGTGCAGGTGTGAGGTCATCCTTCCCAAACACCCCTGCGCCCCCCCCCCCCCCCCCGTTAAAAGATGGCCATGAGGCCTGGCCCCTCCCTTTTTCCTTCCCGTGTGTTTCGCGCACCTGTCCCTCACCCTGTGTTATCCTCCCCATTAAATGCACCCGCGCGGGAGCCGCGTGTCTGTGTTTGTCTCCGCCGTATGTGTTTGTTTGTCTTGCGTGTTCGTCCACACACCCCGCCAGCCTTAGAACACCGCCGGTACCTCTCCAGCTTTTTAGAACATCATTTGGTGCCATTAAACTCGGGGACTGCAGGGAGCCAGTATATGTAGCCGCCATTACAAGATGGCACAGGGCCCCTGCAGGCTTGGAATCACCATCTCAGGCATGCTCAGTGTCCTCAGTGTGCCGGACCTATCAGGGAGCTTGGAGTGGCTGCTGAGACACTTTGACCAATAGGAGGCCTGAACGTACCCCTAATCCCCAAAAAAAGCAGCTGCAGATCAGAGTTCGGGGCCCCTCGCTTCCCGCTCTCCCTTCAACCAAGAGGCTCCAATAAAACGTGATTTGGGAAGAATCCTCGACTGGTGGCTGTTCTTTCCTGCTGGTCAGGGAGTTCGCCGCAACTGGTGCCGAAATCCCGGGACGCCGGGTCTCCTTCAGGTACCGGGCGAGGGGCCGAAGAGGATTCAGAACCCGACACGTGGAGCGGCGACGTCGGTAGGTAAGTTCTCCGGGTATGCTGGTTACGGGGTCTAACCCTGGGTGTTCTGCTTAGCCTTTGTGGCAATGGTAATCTCTGTTGTTTTCTGCTGTTTTTTGGCTGTGCTGCCATAAGCTTGGGCAAGAATGCTTATGTTTTTCTGCGATCGCCTGTAAACTGAAAGTAAGACCATTGTAGGTAAAGCGGCTTTTTGGGTGCCTGGGATAAATCCGCTGTAGACAAAGTGGTGCCTTAGTTGTTTTTACTGCGTGCACATGGGAGTACATCATGGGCAACAATCACGGTGAGGTCCGGGAGTTTTTTGACATGGTTGGCTTGGTGTAAGCCCTACTTAAGCAGCGTGGCTTGAAAATATTGTGGCGAATGATTATTACCATCCTAACAGATATAGACAAGGCTGCGTCATGGTTTGCAGTGTCAGGGGATCTCAACTTGCCCACCTGGGAGAAGTTGGGACTCACTCGATCTTGAGAAAGCAAGGCAAGAAGGCAAACTGGGGCGCGGTACCTTTCCCTTTTTGGCGCCTAGTACGTGGCTGTCTCCAAGAGGAAGCTAACACAGAGATTATTAAAGAAGGGCGAAAAGCATTGATAGCACACCAGGATAGCCTCTCAGAATCAGACTGAAAAGGGGAGAACTTAGATAGGCCTAAAAGGAAAATAGAAAATAAAAAGGAAAAGTTTAAAAATCTAGAAAAAAAGCCGGGTGGTGGTGGCGCACGCCTTTAATCCCAGCACTCGGGAGGCAGAGGCAGGCGGATCTCTGTGAGTTCGAGACCAGCCTGGTCTACAGAGCTAGTTCCAGGACAGGCTCCAAAGCCACAGAGAAACCCTGTCTCGAGAAAAAAATCGAAAAAAAAAAAAAAAAGAAGGAAAGAAATACAGATAGGAAATAAAGACAATGAACATTTACATTAAATCTGTAAATGAGTTCTGTGAGGAATGTTGCTATAATTTTTAATGGACATTTACACTGAATCTGTAAACTGCTTTCAGTGAAATTGTCATTTTTGCTGTGTTTCTTCTGCTTTCCCAAGAAAGTAGGGGATCTTTCGAGATTTAAAGTTCTTATCATAGAAGTTTTTCCATTTGTACGACCCACTCTTGGGTGGGAATCTATTGTTTCAGCTTGAGGTCTTTTCCTGCTGCCAGGTGTGGCTTCAGGGTGGAATGCTGAGACTCAGGTCTTAGGCCTCTTACTAAATTTATCAAGGGCCAGAGTAAACAACTTTGTATTTAGGCCCAGAAGGGGTATTGCTGAGTTTTGAGGTAGATATTTGCCTAATTTTAAAAAATATAACCATAATGGGGGATCTCCCAATGCTGAGGAAACTCTCACTCGGGTCTCAGGATGGCGCAGCCCTACCATGGCTTGCGGGAGACTGGCCTTGCTGTGATCACGTGGGGCTTGGATGAGACAATGGCCATTGCACTAGGGCCCAGGCTCATAGCTTGGATGAGACAATGGCCATTGCACTAGGGCCCAGGCTCATAGCCCGCGTGGGGGAGGAGTTTGACCCCTAGTGACCGGGAAGAAGAATTTTTGAGGAAAAAGGCCACAGCCCTGTGGTCTAGGAGGGTCATAAAAATTTTCAAAAACCCACTGATGGTCGCGGGGGCGCGGCTCCCTGCCTCTGGGGACCACTCCCAAGGTCATTATCAGCTAGTTCCTAAAAGAGCAGAACCTGCTGGGGAGACCCCACTGTGATAATTGCAGTTGGAAAACCTGTTTTTCAAGGTTAAGGTCTGGTTTTGTCTTCAGCTGGTTCCTGGTGCAGGGTCACTGAACAGGCTAGCTCTAGATTTTTTGATTCTCCTCTTCCTGCTAGAGGGGCTGGAGAGATGGCTCAGAGGTTAAGAGCATTGCCTGCTCTTCCAAAGGTCCTGAGTTCAATTCCCAGCAACCACATGGTGGCTCACAACCATCTGTAATGAGGTCTGGTGATTTTTCTCTTCCTGCTAGGAGAGTCTGGATTTGTTCAGGTCTTTCAATGCTGTGTGTGATCCAGGGGTGGCTGTGCCAGTATGCACTTCCAACATCAGTTTACACTTCCAGCAATAAAGTTTTTTCCCTACCCACATTTTTTAAGCATAAATTGTTAACAGTAATTTTTGATCTTGGTCACTTTTACAAGGATAAGATAAAATCTCAGAGTTTTAATTTGCCTTCCTCTGATGGCTAAAGCATGTTATATTTAAACATTTAAGTGTCTCAGTCATTTTAAGTTCGTCTGTTGAGAGTTTTCAGTTTAGGTCTATAACAAATATTTTTATTGGATAAATTTTTAATAACTAATTTCCTGAGTTCTTCATATATTTTTGGAATGGATTTGTGATAAGTAAAGATCTTTTCCCACTCTAGCCTTGTTAGACAAAAAGATTCTCAGTTCAGGAGATATAATTTATGTTTTCTCACAATGCTTGTGCCACTGAGGCTGTGTTTGAGGCAAACGTGTACTTCAAAAAAATTTCTCTGTGAGGTTCAACATAATTTTTATATGCTGAGGCCTTTGGCTCATTTAAACTTGAATTTTGTACATGGAGATTACTCCATGATCTAAGAGCAGTTAACAATCAGATGCAAGTCATGGGGCCTACTCAGAGGGGCCTTCCATTACTTTCTGCCTTGCCTAGAAGCTGGCCTGTAATGATTTTGGATATTAAGGATTGTTTTTTCTCGATCCCCCTGTGTAAACAAGACAGGGAGAGGTTTGCCTTTACGGTGCCCTCCGTTAATCATGAACAGCCGGATGCCCGCTTTCAATGGCGGGTCTCCCACAGGGGATGGTCAATAGCTCCACAATGTGCCAGCTGTTTGTGGACGCTGCCCTGTTGGCTGTGCGACAACAATATCCTGCTGTGCGTATCATCCATTATATGGATGACGTCTTGTTGACAGCACACTCCCTACAAATTCTTGAGGAGGCTTTTCAAAAGACAGTCTCAGCCCTTGAGGCTCGGGGTCTGGTTATAGCCCCTGAGAAAGTACAATGTTCTACTACAGCTAAGTTCCTGGGGATGATACTTCAGCCAGATGCTATCCGCCCCCAGAAGGTTCTTATTCGAACCCAGCATTTAACAACGCTTAAAGACTTCCAGCAATTGTTGGGAGATATTAATTGGGTCAGGGGTTACCTTCACCTCCCCAGGTCTGAGTTACTACCTCTATTTTCCATATTAGAAGGCAATCCTGATGTGACCTCCCCGCGGACCTTAACACCCGCAGCAAAGCGCTCTTTACATCTGGTGGAGGAGGCGCTGTCCCGGGCACAGCTCGACAGATATGATCCATCCCTTCCTATTTCCCTATGCGTTCTTAAGACAAGGCACTCTCCCACTGGTGTGTTGTGGCAGAAGGGGCCCCTGTGGTGGCTACATGGCAATTCTGTGGGGATGCGGACCCTCAATTATTATCCTGCCTTAGTAGCCCTTCAGGCCATGATTGGCATAAAATTTTGTCTAGCATCCTTTGCAAAGATGCCTGATAAGTTGCTTATTCCTTATACCAAAGATCAGGTGGAGGCTTTAGCCGCCATTGTGGATGATTGGGCAGTTTTGCTGTGCTCCTTTCCTAATACTATAGATAATCATTTCCCAAGACATCCACTTTTGGGTTTTGTAGAGAACAACTTGGTCTACTTTCCAAAGGTCACCTCGACTACTCCTCTTGCTGGGGCTGTGACTATATTTACTGATGGATCAAAAACAGGAAAGGGAGCGATGGTTGTAGGGCATCAGCCGCCTCAGGTCTTCTCCTTCCAACCTGATACACCCCAGGCTACTGAATGCTTGGTGGTACTTGAAGTCTTCAAGAGATTTCACGAACCTTTCAACTTATTTTCAGACTCTCAGTATGTGGTTAACGCAGTCTCTTCTCTTGAGGTGGCTGCTTCTGTTCATCATGCAAGCCCTGTTTCAAATATTTTGTTACAGGTTCAGCACCATATTTTGCAAAGAAGTCATCCCTTTTTTGTTGGCCATGTTAGAGCACATACCTTGCTTCCTGGCTTTATCTCCGAAGGCAATGCACGGGCCGATTTAGCAACCAGAGCCATGGGCCTAGTTGCTGCAGATCCTATCCAACTTGCCCGGGACTTTCATAACTTGTATCATGTCCCTGCTGACACCCTACGGAGGAAATTTGCCCTGACCAGGAATGATGCCAGAAGTATTGTAAAAGCTTGTTCTTCTTGCGTCACCTTTTTCCATCCCCCTCATGTTGGCATCAATACCCGGGGCCTGCGACCAAACGCCCTATGGCAAATGGATGTTACTCATGTTCTGGAGTTTGGCCGTGTCAAGTACCTTCATGTCTCAGTGGACACCTACTCGGGTGTCATTTTTGCCACGCCCTTGGCGGGGGAAAAATCTATTCATGTGAAGACCCATTGCTTGGAGGCCTGGGTGGCGTGGGGAAAACCTGTCCATTTAAAGACCGACAATGGCCCTGCTTACTCTTCCAAAGGTTTTCGTGCCTTTTGTGCACAACTCCAGGTCAAGCACACCTTTGGCCTGCCATACAACCCCCAAGGCCAGGGGATAGTGGAAAGAGCCAACCGCAGCCTCAAGGAGCTCTTACAAAAACAAAAAAGGGGAATGGCCGAGACTGCCTCCCCCAGGAATAGGATTGCTATGGCCCTTTTTACTCTTAATTTCTTGATAATGGATGACAAAGGTCGTACGGCAGCCGACCGACACGCTCACACCTCCCCGGAAGGGGCAGGGGAAGTGATGTGGAAGGATGTGTTGGATAATAAGTGGTATGGCCCAGACCCCGTTATCCGGAGGTCCAGGGGAGCTATTTGTGTTTTTCCCCAGGATCGAGAAGTGCCTCATTGGGTCCCGAGCCGCTTGACTAGAGCTGTTGAAGTCCATCATGAAAATGACTCTGCCACCCTTCAGGACGCTGATACTGCCTCAGCCAATCCTGTGGAGGATGATCCCAAGCCGAGCGGAGCAGAGATGGGGGATTCTGTCAGCCTACCCTAAGCCCATTCCTGCGCATCAAAGCCTGGCGGAGGGACTGCAGTCCTGGATCTCCTCTGCCTTCTCCCTGTTTTTAGGATTGGGTAGGAGTGGGGATGTTTTTTGCATGCTGCATAGGAGGGTGCATGCTGTCCCTATGGTTAATTTGTCGCCTTCAGGCCCAGGCATCCCGTGATAAGGTGGTAATGCTGCAGGCGCTGGCTGCCCTGGAGAAGGGTGATTCCCCCCCAAGTTTGGTTATTTGTCCTCAAGAGTTTATAGTGACTGATGCGTAGCCTTTGCGCCCTCGCGGAAGTTCTGTCCATTGCACTGAGGAAGGTACGCTAGTCCTTTGCGTTCTGGTATTGCCTTTGCACCTCCATGGATCTTGTTCCATTGCACTGGAGAAGGAATACCATAGACGCAGGCCTCCCTTGATCGGTCCTCACATCATGAGGTGAAGACCTGATCGGGGAATAAGACCTCTGACTTGGCTTTGAGACTAACGAGGAGGGGGAACTGCGGGAGCCAGTATATGTAGCCGCCATTACAAGATGGCGAGGGCCCCTGCAGGCTTGGAATCACCATCTCAGGCATGCTCAGTGTCCTCAGTGTGCCGGACCCTATCAGGGAGCTTGGAGTGGCTGCTGAGACACTTTGACCAATAGGAGGCCTGAACGTACCCCTAATCCCCAAAAAAAGCAGCTGCAGATCAGAGTTCGGGGCCCCTCGCTTCCCGCTCTCCCTTCAACCAAGAGGCTCCAATAAAACGTGATTTGGGAAGAATCCTCGACTGGTGGCTGTTCTTTCCTGCTGGTCAGGGAGTTCGCCGCAGGGGACTCCCATCCCGGGCTCTCCATCTGGGGCCTGGTCTCATGGCCTGGGCGCCTCCCGGAGCCTGGACCCTCTCGCCCGGCACAGAGCCGCGACCGAGCTGCCAACGCGACCACTTCCACCATTTCCGCGTCCTCCCGCCACGGCCATCTTCGACATAAACTAATTCGTGAGTTTGGTCTGCGGGCCCTCTTCCCATTATGTCTAGAAATTCCCTGGCCAGCGTTCTCTGGTACATTCTGGGTAGATTGCCCCCTCCCTTCCTTCTCTCCCCCCCCCCATTTTTGGTTGACGGCAATTTTGCCTGCACTGGGAACCTGGGGTTCTCAACGTCTTCTCCCTAGAAATCCGGGATTCCTAGTTTCCTCCTTTTCTTCCTTCTCTCTTGGCGGGCTTGTCCCTATAAGCACCTTCTTCAGCTGTATGGTCAGCTGAAGGGAAGGTCATACGGTTGACCTTAACGGGCTTATCTCCTCTTGCCTAGCCGGGATTTTCCTTTCGGTACCTGGGCCTCAAGGCCATACGGCTGGCTTGACTGCCTTGGCCGGGATTTTCCTGTACTTAGCTAGGGCCCGAGTTGATTTTTTCCCCTAACGCGGCCTCCCGGGGTCCGAGAACGCTCGCACCCTGAGACTGCTGCATTCGCGGCACTCCTTTGTGCCCCCTGCAGGCAAATTTGTCGCCCAACCATGGGATCTAAAAATTCTAAGCAAATCTCTCCAAATTCTCCACTTGGTCAACTCCTGCAATCTCTATGGTAATAGATCCAGCGGACGAGCCTCTGCCCCCCCCGACCTCAAGGAACCACCCCCTCCCGCCCTGCCCGCCGTGCGACCCATCCACTCACTTCCTTCCCTTCCACAGGTTCCGGACACCAGAAAGGTTCACCTAAATCTTTTCCCCGTGATGCCTCTCAGATTCCAACCCCCCCTCCTGCAATCTCTATGGTAATAGACCCAGTGGACGAGCCTCTGCCCCTGTCCGCGGCGTTTCTTTTCCTTCCGCAGGTTCCGAACGCTGAAAGTAATCATTTAAATCTCTCCCCCGGGAAGCCTCTAACCGGTCCATTCTTGCTCCCCACAGCGCAAACATTTCTCTAGATCCAGGCGGCGCAAACAGCTAGCAGTTTCTTTTTGAAAGCGTCGGATACGCGCCTCTGCTCTTGGATTTGTCAGATTCCAACCTCTTCGCCCCAGGGACCGCCCCTTCCCGCCGAGAGCACCTCAGTTCGCTTTCTTTCCAGGTCCCCGATAAATTTCCCCCGTTTCAGAGCTACAAGAGTCCCTCATGAATATTCATCCAACAGGTCGCACAAGCAGCGGGAGGCCTTTCCCGCCTCAGGTTGCAAAAGCAGACAGATTGAAGCACCTCCCCCTGGATATTCCATAGCCCCTCTAGGCTCCAGCCGTCACCAACCACCACTCTCCGGTTGTTCATTCAAAAACACTCTCACCTAAAGACAACATCCTCCTGCCAGATCCGCCAAAGATAATGGCCCAGAGTTCAATTCCCTGGGATTTCCACACACCGTATCACCCTCAGACCCCAGTCTTCAGGTAAGGTAGAACGGACTAAGGGCACTTTAAAGGAAGCTCTCACAAAGATGTCACAGGAATTCCATCTCAATTGGCTCAAGATGATCCTTCATACATGGTAACTCAAACAGGATCTTGGTAAGACTTCTGCCCCTCGCCCTGTCCACCACCAATTAATATAGGAGATTTCTCTCACCCCCAGGCAAATGCCTCCCACCGCTCTCCCCAAATGGCAGGGTCCTTTCAGAGTAATTCTTCTAACCCCCACAGCTGCCAAACTTGAAGGAATCCCTCATTGGATTCACCTCACTCACCTCAAACCGGTTGTTTCCACAACTCAAGACAACCCCTCATATACGGTGACCCAGATAGGGCCCTGCTGCCTCAAATTCCAGAGGAAATCAGACTCAGCCCCCTCTACTCCAGGCTAAGGAAAATAGTGACCCCATCTGCCACTTAACCTTTATGTGCTAATACACCCCTACTTGACATAACAGGTCCTTTCTGTGCTAATACACCCTTCTTCAAATTCCTAAATGACCATTCAGTTGTCATTACAGATCATCAAATATGAAGTCAAGGGCTCAGGTGGTAAGCAGATCTTTAATAAAGTTAGTTAATGAGGTCAGTCATTGTTTTCTAAGACACTCTCTTTTAAGTTCCTGGATGCCAGCCTGCTCCACTTGAACAGACAAGACACAAGCGGATCGTTAACAGGAATAAGTATCATCTAATTTTTTATTATTTTTAACCCCAGACCTCACCTCCCCTTCAATGCCCTTCCCTACCCTTTAATTTTTCTTTACTAATGCAGCTTTTGCTTTCCAGCATCTTAACGATGATCCAACCACTCAGGAGAGCCAGACAGATGTGATTCAAAACGCCAGGAAACCAACAGAACATCGCCAAGAGGACTTACAGGACAACCACCTCAAAATGCCAGCAAAACCAACGGAACACCATCAAGATCACCGGACACCCAATGAACCTCTCAATGCCCAAAGCCAGCAGGAAGCAGTTACGAGAGACCGGGCGAACGCCCCTATCCCCTACCCCCCCAATTTTTTTTATATAAATCAAAAGATGTTGGAATGCTGTTCTTTTGGAAACTACAGCTCCCAAAATCCTCCTGCATTATGTACACCTGCACTGTGCAGGTGTGAGGTCATCCTTCCCAAACACCCCTGCGGCCCCCCGTTAAAAGATGGCCATGAGGCCTGGCCCCTCCCTTTTTCCTTCCCGTGTGTTTGGCGCACCTGTCCCTCACCCTGTGTTATCCTCCCCATTAAATGCACCCGCGCGGGAGCCACGTGTCTGTGTTTGTCTCCGCTGTATGTGTTTGTTTGTCTTGCGTGTTCGTCCACACACCCCGCCAGCCTTAGAACACCACCAGTACCTCTCCGGCTTTTTAGAACATCAGTAACCACCATATTGATTTGCATAGAAGCTCCACAAGCTTGTTTTTCTGCCAGCAATGGAAGACTGTTCTCCTTATTCTACATCATCACCAGCATGAGCTAAGATATTAATCTTAGCCATTCTGAAAGGTATAAGATGAAATCTCAAAGCAGTTTTGATTTGCATTTCACTTATGGATAAGGATGTTTAACGTTTCTTTAAGTGTTACTCAGCCATTTGAGTTTCCTCTATTGAGAATTCTCTGTTTAGATATGTGCCCCATTTCTAAATTAAATTATTTGGATTTTTGTTATCTAGTTTCTTATGTTCTTTATGTATTTTGAATATTAATCCTCAATCAGATATAGAATTGGTAAAATCCTTTTGCATTCTATAGGCTCCCACTTTTTTCCAAATGATGGTATCCTTTGCCTTACAGAAGCTATCCAGTTTCATGGTGTCTCATTTATTAATTATTGATCTTAGGGCTTGTGTTATCAGTGTTCTGTTCAGGAAGTCTTCTCCTTTGCCAATGAGTTCAAAGCTATTCCCTAAGGTTGTCATCTACCAGGTTCAGTGTGTCTGATTTTATGTTAAGATCTTTAATCCTTTCAGACTTTAGTTATATAGAGTATGATGACAATTTGTGTTCGCCAGCATTCAAGCATCCAGTTTAAACATCATTATTTACTGAAAAATGCTGTCACTTTTTTTCTAGTGTGTATTTCTAGTCTCTTTATCCGAAACAGATGTCCGTCGGTGTGTTGATTTATGTCTGGGTCTTCAATTTGATTCTATAAATCAATGTGACTGCTTTTATTCCAAATGTAGGGTAAAAGAGACAACTGGAGCAGGAAACTAAGCAATCACTGAGTACCCTGACTCTGTACCCAGAGCCAGGGAAAGAAATACACCCTGTATCTGAGACCTGAGCCCGGGAAAGAAACGTTTTTATCTCTGAGCCCAGGACCAGAGAAACATGCCCTGACTTTAAAACCAGTGCCAAAGAAACACACCTTGTCCCTAGAACCAGAACCAGTGAAAGAAATATGCCCTGGTCCTGTGATTAAAGTCAAAAAGCTAAAAAGGACCAGTGAGACACAGTTTGGCCATGAAATCAGAGCCATCGCTGCCCCTGACTAACCAATCCCCTAAGAGACATCCCAGCCAGGTTCTTGTATTCTGCAATTGCAAATGAAGATTATCATTCAAGGCTCTTTTGAAAAAGAGATTTATTTGGGAATGAGCAGTTCAGAAGAGTGACTGCCTCTGCCAGGGAGGTATAAACTGTGGCCTCTAACTGAACAGGCAGAGAGACTTATATATGGCTTCCTAGGGATCGAGCTGAAAAAAACCTTGCTGAGATGCTCCCTTAGGTTGACCGAGCAATCCTGAACGGAACAGAAGAACCTTGCTAGGATACTCCTACGGGAAGCTGAGCAAGGCTGAGCAGAAAAAGTTAGAACTTTTCAAAGTTAGAACATTTCTGCAGGGGCTTCCCCTTTAGCAGAATGCTAGCAAAAAAAGTATCATATTGGGCCAGAGACAAAGTAGATAGCTCTACTAAGACTTTTCCTTAAGGGAACAGAGCAGAGCTCAGCTATAGCAAGCCACTCTCCAGAAGAGCAGAATTGCTATTATCTTGAGGGGAGACCAAGCCCCACAGCACACCAGCTTCAGGTACCTGGCTTTGCCTTAAATCAGAGCCTCTTCTCTCCAGGACTTAGCTATCCTATTGTGGCTCCAGCCTCCAGAGCTATTCTATTGCAGCTCTAGATAGCCTGGCTTCCTGATAGTCAGGACACCTCTCCTCCAGGGCTGAGCTGTCCTGATGCTGCTCCAGCCTCCAGAGATGTCCTATTGTGACTCCAGCACCCTCAATGGCCTATTGCAGCTTTACACCCTCCAGACCTGTTCTGTTGTGACTCTACCCCTCCAGAGCTGTCCTACTATGTCTCTAAGTATAGCCTAGCGTCCTGGTAAATCAGTATATCTCTGCAGCTTCACAGCTGTAACACATTCCCTTACACCAGTACTATGTGGTTTTTATTACTGTAACTCTGTAGCACAATTTGAAATCATGAATGGTGATCTCTTCAGCAATTCTTTTATTGTTTAGGATTGTTTTAGTTATCCTGTCTCTTGTTTTGTTTTGTTTTTCCATTTGATGTCGAGAATTATCTTTTCAAAATCTGTGAAGAATTGTGTTGGAATTTGAATGGGGATTGCATTGAATCTGCAGATTTTGGTAGGATGACCATTTTAGTGTGTTAATTCTATTAATCCATGTGCATGGGTGACCTTCCATCTTCTGACAACTTCATCAATTTGTTTCTTCAAAGACCTTAAATTTTTTTTTCATATAAGTCTTTTACTTGCTTGGTTAGAGTTACCCTAAGATATTTTATATTATTTGAGTCTATTGTGAAACGTGTTGTTTCCTTGAATTCTTTCTTAATTTATTTGTTATTTGTACAGAGAAAGGCTACAGATTTTTGAGTTAATTTTGTGTCTAGCTACATTGTTAATAATGTTTATCAATTGCAGAAATTCCCCTGTGGAATTTTTAGGAGAATAAAAGTATAATATATTTTATCTGCAAATAAAAATCCTTCAACGTCTTTCTTTCCTATCTGTATCTGTTTGATCTCTTACAGTTATCTTTTTTAATTTTTTTGTTGATTTTATAGAGCTATACATTTCTCTGGTCCCCTCCTTCTCCCCTCCCTTTCAACTCTGTCATGGTCCCCATGCTCCCAATTTACTTAGGAGATATTGTCTTTTCTACTTCCCATGTAGATTAGATCTATGTATGTCTCTCTTAGGGTCCTCATTATTGTCTAGGTTCTCTGGGATTGTGAATTGTAGGCTGTTGTTTTGATTTAGTTTTTTTTTTTTTTTTTTTTTTTTTTGTCTAAACACCACTTATGAGTGAGTATATGTGTCTTTCTGGGTCTGGGTTACCTCACTCAATATGATGTTTTCTAGATCTATCCATTTGCTTGCAAATTTCAAGATGTCATTATTGTTAAGTAGGTAGAATTAACATAGTAAAATTAGCAATTTTCTCAAAAGCAATCTACAGATTCAATGCAATGCCCATCAAAATCTCTTAGTTATCCTATTGCTCTAGCAAGAACTTCAAGTACTATAATGTCTAGATATAGAAAAAGTAGAAAAACTTTCTTGTTCTTTATTTTAATGGAATTGCTTTGTTTCTCTCCGTTTATGTTGATGTTGGCTATAAGCTTACTGTAAACTGCCTTTATTATGTTTCAGTATGCCTTTTGTATCCCTAATTTCTCCAGGATTTTATTATGAAGAGGTGTTGAATTTTGTCAAAAGCATTTTCTACTTTTAATGAAATGATCATGTATTTTTTATGGTAGATTATGTTGATAGATTTTATATATTAAGCCATCCTTGCATCTATGAAATGAAGTCTACTTAATCATGGTGGGCGATTTTTTTATGTATTTTTAGATTTGGTTTGCAAGTATTTTATTGATACTTAAAAAATACATAGATGCATTTTTGCATCTATACTCTTAAGAGAAATTGGTCTGTAATTTTCTTTCATTGTTGAATCTTTATGTGGTTTGGATATTAGAATGACTGTGGCCTTATAAAAAGAATTTGGCAATTTTTCTTTAGTTTTTAACTTGTGGAATAATTTGAGGAGAATTGGCTTGACTTAGGCTCTTTTTAAAAAATCTGGTAGAATTCTGCTCTGGAACTATCTGGCCCTTGGCTTTTTGGGAGAGGTAGGGAGAATTTTAATGACTGCTTCTATTCTTTTTAGAGATTTAGGTCTGTTTATATTATTTACATAATTTTGATTTAGCTATGGTAAGTGGTATCAATAGAGAAAATTATCCATTTCTTTTTGATTTTCCAATTTTGAGGAGTGCAAGTTTTTGAAGTATGACATAATGAGTTTTGGATTTCTTCACTGTCGTTATATTTTTATATTTGATTTTGTTAATTTTGATGTTTTCTCTATGTCTTTAGTTAGTTTGGATAAGGGTTTGTCTATGTTGTTGATTTTCTCAAAAAATCAACTCTTTTGTATTTTATGTTGTTTTATTATATTGTTCTCTTTGTTTCTGTTTTATTGATTTCAGCTCTTAGTTTGATTATTTTCTACTATCTATTCCTCTTAGGTATGCTTGCTTCTTATATTTTAAAGATTTTAGGTATGCTGTTAAATTGTTAGTATAAGCTCTCTCCAATTCCTTTATGTAGGCAATAGTATTCTGAGCTTATATCTTAGCACCATTTCCATTGTTTCTCACAAGATTGGTGATGATGTGTGCTGTAGGAATTCCTACTGCCAGTAGCCTCTAAGTTACCCACCCACTTGGGCGTGGCCTCTTATACTATTTGTGCCCATGTAAAACTCTTCTCTTCCAGCTGCAGCATGTGGTTGCTGTTCCCTGTTCCAGCAGAGGATTGTGATCTGGAATCTACCCCTAAATAAATAACCCTCTATTATTCTCAATTCTGAGCTAGAGTGGGATTTCTTTTAAGCATCCTTCTTCTGTTGTACATTCATGTTCAATAAATTCTAGGCAGTCTTCAATTTATTTCTGCCTTGCCATAGTAGTCATTCAGTAGAGAATTACCCAGTTTCTTAAAACCATTTGCTTGGAATGTCTTTTTCAAATCGTACTTTGAGGTAATTTCTATCCCTAATATTGCTGTATGCATTGGATACAACAGACGAATGGATCCTGATTTCTTATCCATTCTATTAGTTTGTTTCTTTTTGTAGAATAACTGAAACCATATTGAGAGATGTCAGTGACTAATGACTGTTGATTACTGTTATTTTATTGTTGGTAGTGATGGTGGTGGTGGTAGTAACAGCAGTGGCAGTGTGTGTGTTTCCCTTCTTTTGATTTTATTGGTGTTAGAGCATGTATTTCTTGTGATTTCATGTGGGTAGTTAACCTGCTTAGGTTTGAATTTTCCTTCTAACACTTTCTGTAAAGCTGGATTTGTATATAGATATTGTTTAAATTTGATACTATCATGGAATGTCTTTTTTCTTCTTCTATTGTGATTGAGAACTTTGGTATCTTAGAGCCTGCAGCACTTCTATCCAGGTCCTTATAGTTTTAGAGTCTTTTTTTTTTCTATTGGAAAAAAAGAAATTTCTGCCTCCTCCCCACCTCCCATTTCCCTCCCACTCCTCCCTCTCCTCCTCCCCTCCCCCACTCCTCCCACTCCCCCTCCAGCCTGAAGAGCAGTCAGGGTTCCCTGCCCTGTGGAAAGTCCAAAGTCCTCCCCTCTCAATCCTGGTCTAGGAAGGTGAACATCCAAACTGGGTAGGCTCCCACAAAGCCAGAACATGAAGTAGGATCAAAACCCGGTGCCATGGTCCTTGGCTTCTCAGCAGCCCTCATTGTCTGCCAAATTCAGAGAGTCCGGTTTTATCCCATGCTTTTTCAGTCACAGTCCAGCTGGCCTTGGTGAGCTCCCAAAGGATCAGCCCCACTGTCTCCACGGGTGGGCACACCCCTTATGGTCCTGACTTATTTGCTCATATTCTCCCTCCTTCTGCTCCTCTTTGGGACATTGGGAGCTCAGTCCAGTGCTCCAGTGTGGGTCTCTGTCTCTATCTCCATCCATCGCCAGATGAAGTTTCTATGGTGATATGCAAGATATTCATCAATATGGCTATAGGATAGGGTCATTTCAGGTTCCCTATCCTCAGCTGCCCCAGGAACTAACTGGGGACATCGCCCTGGGCACCTGGAAGCCCCTCTAGGTCCAAGTCTCTTGCCAACCCTAAGATGGCTCCCTTAATTAAGATGTGTGCTTCTCTGCTCCCCTAACCAACCTTCCTTTATCCCAATCATCCCATTTCCCCAAGTTTCCCCCACCCTCCCCTTCTCACATTTCTCTCCCCTTCTCCCCTTACCCCCCCTCCTACCACACCCCCAAGATCCAAATTTTTTGCCCGGGAATCTAGCCTACTTCCCATAACCAGGAGGATAGCTATATGCTTTTCTTTGGGTTCACCTTCTTATTTAGTTTCTTTAGGATATCAAATTATAGACTCACTGACCTTTATTTATCTCTAGAAACCAATTATGAGTGAGTACATCCCATGTTCATCCTTTTGGGTCTTTATTACCTCACTCAGGATAGTGTTTTCTATTTCCATCCATTTGCATGCAAAATTCGCGAAGTCATTGTTTTTTACCTCTGAGTAGTATTCTAATGTGTATATATTCCACACTTTCTTCATCCATTCTTCCATTGAAGGGCAACTAGGTTGTTTCCAGGTTCTGGCTATTATTACAAATAATGCTGCAATGAACATAGTTGAACAAATGTCCTTGTCATATGATCGGGCATCTCGTGGGTATATTCCCAAGAGTGGCATTGCTGGGTCCATGGATAGGTTGATCCCAAATTTCCTGAGAAACCGCCACACTGCTTTCCAAAGTGGTTGCACAAGTTTGCATTCCCACCAGCAATGGATGAGGGTACCCCTTTCTCCACAGCCTCTCCAGCAAAGGCTATCATTGGTGTTTTTGATTTTAGCCATTCTGACAGGTGTAAGATGATATCTCAATGTTGTTTTGATTTGCATTTCCCTGATCGCTAATGAGGCTGAGCATGACCTTACGTGCCTTTTGGCCATTTGAACTTCTTCTGGTGAGGATTCTCTCTTCAGATCAGTGCCCCATTTTTTAATTGGGTTAATTAGCATTTTAAAGTCTAGTTTCTTGAGTTCTTTATATATTTTGGAGATCAGACCTTTGTCTGTTGCGGGGTTGGTGAAGATCTTCTCCCAGTCAGTGGGTTGCCTTTTTGTCTTAGTGACAGTGTCTTTTGCTTTACAGAAGCTTCTCAGTTTCAGTAGGTCCCATTTATTCAATGTTGCCCTTAATGACTATGCTGCTGGGGTTATACCTAGGAAGCGATCGCCTGTGTCCATCTGTTGTAGGGTACTTCCCACTTACTCTTCTATCAGGTTCAGTGTGTTCAGATTGATATTGAGGTCTTTGATCCATTTGGACTTGAGTTTTGTGCATGGTAATAGATATGGGTCTATTTTCATTCTTCTACAGGTTGACATCCAGTTGTGCCAGCACCATTTGTTGAAGATGCTTTCTTTCTTCCACTGTATACTTTTAGCACCTTTATTGAAAATGAGGTGTTCATAGGTTTGTGGGTTAAAATCTGGGTCTTCTATATGATTCCATTGCTCAACTTCTCTATTTTTATGCCAATACCACACTGTTTTCATTACTGTAGCCCTGTAATATATAGAGTTTAAAGTCAGGGATGGTAAATGCCTCCAGAAGTTCCTTTATTGTATAAGATTGTTTTGGCTATCCTGGGTTTTTTGTTATTCCATATAAAGTTGATTATTGTCCTTTCAAGATCAGTGAAGAATTTTGAATGGATCTTGATGGGGATTGCATTGAATCTATAAATTGCCTTTGGTAGGATTGCCATTTTTACTATGTTGATCCTCCCAACCCAAGAGCAAGGGAGATCCTTTCATTTTCTGGTATCCTCTTCAATTTCTTTCTTCAATGCCTTAAGGTTCTTGTCAAATAGATCCTTCACTTCTTTGGTTAGAGTTACCCTGAGATATTTTATGCTGTTTGTGGCTATTGTGAAAGGTGATGCTTCTCTGATTTCCCTCTCTGCTTCCATATCCTTTGTGTATAGGAGGGAGACTGATTTTTTGGAGTTGATCTTGTATCCTGCGACATTACTGAAGGTGTTTATCAGCTGTAGGAGTTCTTTGGTGGAGTTTTTGGGGTCGCTTATGTACACTATCTTATCATCTGCAAATAACGAAAGTTTAACTTCTTCCTTTCCAATTCGAATCCCCTTGATCCCCTTATGTTGTCTTATTTCTATTGCTAAAACTTCAAGCACTATGCTGAAGAGGTATGGAGAGAGTGGACAGCCTTGTCATGTTCCTGATTTAAGTGGGATGGCTTTGAGTTTCTCTCCGTTTAGTTTGATGTTAGCTGTCGGTTTGCTGTAAATAGCTTTTATTATATTTAGGTATGACCCTTGTATCCCTAATCTCTCCAAGACTTTTATCATAAAGGGATGTTGAATTTTGTCAAAAGCTTTTTCAGCATCTAATAAAATGATCATATGGTTTTTTCTTTCAGTATATTTATATGATGGATTAAATTGATAGATTTTTCGTATGTTGAACCAGCCTTGCATCTCTGGGATGAAGCCTACTTGATCATAATGGATAATTTTTCTAATGTGTTCTTGGATACGATTTGCCAGTATTTTGTTGACAATTTTTGCGTCGATGTTCATGAGTGAGATTGGCTTGTAATTCTCTTTTTTGGTTGAGTCTTTGTGTGGTTTTGGTATCAGAGTGACTGTAACTTCATGAAAGGAATTTGGCAATGACTCTTCTGTTTCTATATTGTGAAATACCTTAAGGAGTATAGGTATTAGGTCTTCTTAGAAATTCTGGTAGAATTCTGCATTGAAACCATCTGGTCCTGGGCTTTTTTTTGGTAGGGAGGTTTTTGATAACAGCTTCTAATTCTTCGCGACTGACAGGTCTATTTAGATTGTTCACCTTGTCCTGATTTAACTTTGGTATATGGTATTTATCTAAAAAAGTGTCCATTTCTTTTACATTTTCCAGTTTTGTGGCATACAGGCTTTTGTAGTAAGATCTAATGATTCTCTGAATTTCCTCTATGTCTGTGGTTATGTCCCCCTTTTCATTTCTGATCTTATTAATTTGCATATTCTCTCTCTTCCGTTTGATTAGTTTGGATATGGGTTTATCAATTTTGTTGATTTTTTCCAGGAACCAGCTTTTTGTTTCATTGATTCTTTGGATTGTTTTCTGTGTTTTTATTTTGTTGATTTCATCCCTCAGTTTGACTATTTCCAGTCTTCTACTCCTCCTAGGTGAGTCAGCTTCTTTTTTTTCTAGAGCTTTCAGGTGGGCTGTTAAGTCTCCAATGTATGCTTTCTCTGTTTTCTTTAAGTGGGCACTCAGGGCTATGAACTTTCCCCTTAGGAATGCTTTCAAAGTGTCCCATAAGTTTGAGTATGTTGATTCTTTATTTTCATTGAATTCAAGGAAGACTTTAATTTCTTTCTTTATTTCTTCTTTGATCCAGGTGTGGGTCAATAGTTGACTGTTCAGTTTCCATGAGTTTGTAGGCTTTCTGAGGGTAGCATTTTTGTTGAATTCTAACTTTAGTCCATGGTTATCTGATAAGACACAGGTGGTTATGGATATTTTTTTGTAACTGTGGAAGTTTGCTTTGTTATCGAGGATTTGGTCAATTTTCGAGAAGGTTCCATGAGCTGCAGAGAAGAAGGTATATTCTTTCCTATTTAGGTGGAATGTTCTATAGATGTCTGTTAAGTCCATTTGACTCAATACCTCCATTAATTCTCTTATTTCTCTGTTAGGTTTCTGTCTGATTGACCTGTCCATTGGTGAAAGAGGAGTGTTGAAATCTCCTACTATTAGTGTGTACGGTTTGATGGCAGCCTTGAGTTTTAGTAATGTTTCTTTTACATAAGTGGGTGCTTTTATATTAGGGGCGTAGATATTCAGAATTGAGACTTCATCCTGATCAATTGTTCCTGTTATGAGTATAAAATATCCCTCTCCATCTCTTCTGATTGATTTAGGTTTGAAGTCAACTTTGTTAGAAATTAGTATGGCCACACCTGCTTGTTTCTTAGGTCCATTTGCTTGATAAACCTTTTCCCATCCCTTTACTCTAAGTAGGTGCCTGTCTTTGTGGCTGAGGTGTGTTTCTTGTAACAGCAGAATTTTGGATCCTGTTTGCGTATCCAATCTCTTAGCCTGTGCCTTTTTATAGGTGAGTTGAGTCCATTGACATTAAGGGATATTAATGACCAGTGGTTGTTAACTCCGGTCACTTTTTTAGTCATTGAGTTTGTGTGTTTGCCTTCTTTTAGTTGCGCTGGTGAAGGGTGTCTAGATGTTTGAGTTATTGTGGTCATTGTTGGACTCCTTGGTTTGTGATTTTCCTTCTCTTACTTTCTGTAAGGCTGGATTTGTGGCTACGTATTGTTTAAATTTGTTTTTATCCTGGAAAATTTTGTTTTCTCCATTTATAGTGAACGAAAGCTTGGCTGGGTATAGTAGTCTGGGCTTGCATCCATGTTCTCTTAGCTTCTGCAGTACATCTATCCAGGACCTTCTGGCTTTCATGGTTTCCATAGAGTAGTCAGGTGTCAGTCTGATAGGTTTACCTTTATAAGTAACTTGACCTTTTTCCTTTGCAGCTCTTAATATTCTTTCTTTATTCTGGATGTTTTGTGTTCTGATTATTATGTGGCGAGGAGATGGTTTTTTTTTTGGTCCAGTCTATTCGGTGTTCTGTATGCTTCTTGAACCTTCAAAGGAATATCTTTCTTTAGGCTGAGAAAGTTTTCTTCTATAATTTTATTAAATATATTTTCTGAACCATTGAGCTGTACTTCTCCCTTCTTCTATCCCAATTATTCTTAGGTTTGGTCTTTTTATTGTGTCCCATATTTCCTTAATGTTTTGTGATGAGAATTTGTTGGTTTTGCTGTTTTCTTTGATCAGTGTGTTAATTTTCTCTATGGTATCTTCAGTGTCTGACATTCTTTCTTCTATCTCTTGTAATCTGTTGGTAGTACTTGTCTCTGTAGTTCCTGTTCGTTTACCCAGATTTTCCATCTCCATCCTTCCCTTGGTTTGTGTTTTCTTCATTACTTCCATTTCATTCTTCAGGTCTTGAACCACTTCTCTTACCTGTTTGATTGCTTTTTCTTGTTTCTCTTGGTTTTCTTGGGTATCTTTGAGCCATTTATTCATTTCCTCTACCTTTTTGTTTGCAATCTCTAATTGTTTATGGCAGTTTTTCACCTCCTGTTTAAGGTCTTCTATTATTTTCAAATAATTCACTTTTGAGTCGAATTCTTCTAATTCTTCTGGAGTAGTGTGTACAATTCTTCTTATTTCGGGATCCCTGGGTTCTGGCGATGTCATGTTGCCTTTCAGGTTGTTGGAGGAATTCTTGCATTGGCGCCTTCCCATCTCCTCCTTCAAATGAAGCCAAGAGAGGCCTGGTGTCGTGGTCCAGTCTTTGCTGTGTCTGAGACCTGGGTGTATCTCTTCAGGCTACCTAGAAGCAGGGACCGTCCCACTCGGAGCTTGAACTCCTCAGTACCCAAACATGGACGACCATCCATGATGGAAGAAGTCCCTCCCTCAGCACCACGAAGTCTGGGTGGGTTGTGGATGCAAGACCCCAATGTCCCTCCTGGTGCCCGGATTGGATCTCCTTGCTGCTTGGGTGGCTCGCAAACAAAGAGCCCGCCTTACTTGCTACAGGCAGGCCACCTCGACAAAGGAGCTGTTACCCTCCCGGATGCCCTCCCAATTCGGACCCTGTCCCAGCGCCCGAACAGGCTGAGCTGGGAGATGTTATGTGGTTCAAAGAGGGGAGGGAGTCAGACGGAGTGGGGGAGGGCCGTGGATGCAAGCTGGGTGGGATAGGAAGAGAGAGGAGATATCGAGCAGTATAGCCCCTGCAGGCTGACCAGGAAGTGTAGGAGGGGTGAGGAACGTCTGAGTTCCCTGTCCCGGGCTGCTGCTGCGGTCAGAAACTCGCTCACCCCAACGATGTCTCTCCTGGCACCCGGATCTGATCTCCCTGCTGCTTGGTTGTCTCGCGAACAAAGGGCCCACCTTGCTTGCTGCAGGCAGGCCACCTGGACATAGGAGCTACTACCCTCCCTGATGCCCTCCCAATTTCGGACCCTGTCCTCTAGAGTCTTCATTGAGAAGTCAGGTATAATTCTAATATGGCTGCCTTTATATAGTACTTGATCCTTTTCCCTTGCAGCTTTTAATATACTTTCATCGTTCCATACATTTAATGTTTTGATTATTATGTTGTGATGAAGCTTTCTTTCATGCTCCACACTCTTTAGTGTTCTATTTTCTTCTTGTACTTTCATAGGCACATCCTCATTTAGGTTAGGAAATTTTTCTTCTGATTTTGTTGAAAACATCTTCTGGGACTTTTAACTGCCTTTTTCCCCTTCTATAACTATTATTTTTTAGTATAGTCTTTTCATAGTGTCCCAGATTTCCTGGGTGTTTTTTTGACAGTTTTTTTTTATTTGACATTTTACTTGACCTCTGTACCCATTTATTTTATTGTATCTTCAACAACTGAGATTCTCTCTTCCATCTCTTGTATTCTATTGGTGAAGCATGTCTCTGTAGCTCTTGCTCAAATTCCTAAGCTTTTAATTTTCAGAACTCTATTATTTTTGGTTTTCTGCCTCCACTGCCAAGATCTTGGCCACCCAAGTGGCATTTATTAAAATATGGGAATTTTAATTTGGTTTGATTTGACCTGATTGGATTTCCTTACACCTGCAGAGCAGCTCGTCTTACAATTTTTCCTAACACATTGGTCCTCCTGTCTGTTTTTATGCCAATACCAGGCTGTTTTCAGTACTGTAGGTCTGTAGTAAAGTTTGAAGTCAGGGATTGTAATGCCTCCAGAAGTTCCTTTATTGTACAGGATTGTTTTGGTTATCTTGGGTTTTTTGCTTTTCTGTATGAAGTTGAGTATTGTTCTTTTGAGGTCTGTGAATATTTTGCTGGGGATTTGATAGGCATTGCATTGAATCTGTAGATTGCTTTTGGCAAGATTGTCATTTTTACTTATGTTAATTCTATCTGCACCAGAGCATTGGAGATCTTTCCATTTTCTGCTGTCCTTCCAATTTCTTTCTTCAAAGATTAAAAAGACAAGATCTCCTAAGTAAATTGGAAGCATGGTAACCATGGGAGAGGGCAGAAGGAGAACGGGGAAGAAGGGAGGAGAGTGGAGAAAAATATACAGCTCAATAAAAACAAGAAAAACAAGAAAAAAAATGAAACCAAAAAAAAAAGAAATAGGAAACAAGTTTTCTATGAATATTTTATACCATCACTAGTTAATACAAACTAGTCATTATTTGGCTCCTTAATAATTTCCTTTAACTTCTCTCAAAGCATGGTCTGGTTTTGGTTGGTAGAAATATCTTTATATTGTGAGCAGCTATAATATAATAAAGAGCAAATAGAGGCTATTTCAGATTTGATATCTTAACCCAAACATCTATACGTCTGTATACACCAATACATAGTATTTTAAAATCCTGATTTTTACCTTCTTTTCAAAAAAGTAGAATCTTTAGCTTAAAGTATGTATATTGTTGTTTACATAACAACATTACCCTGCCTCCATTAAACTGGTATATCTTTGTGAATGATTTCTGACTAGTTGGATACAAGAAGTGACAAGAGATAAGAGATCAGGCAAAAATTGGAAACAAGAGAGAATTGGACAAGTAGCATCCTTAAGGTTTGTAAAGAACACTATGGATGTCAAAGAAAACTTGCCATTGCAGGTGGAAAAAAAATGAAAAGAAGGTCTGGAAGGATTCACACTGAGTCCCACTTCCTTTAATATTACCTTAATTATTATGTAATTCCTAATACTGAATTTAATTGTTCCCTTTGCTCAGAGGGCTTAGGCTCCCTGAGACTTAGGGTAGATTGGGGATGAGGCTCCACAGGGACCTAGATACCACTGAAGTTCCAGGGAAGTAAGATGATTTAGCTTCCACTAAGACATCTCTCCAGGTGCCAGCAGCCATGCAGCACCCTGTTGGTGTGATTCTGAAAGAAGAGCACCTGGAACCTGCAGCTGCAGAATAGATACCCAATTCTATGGGAAAGGAAAAATTTGGGATGGAGCGCTCACAACTCTATGGAAGAATCTGGCAATAGAAGAAAGGGAAATCTGTCTTTTTTTGTTGAGTCATTCATGATTCCTTATGCATGTAAGTGCCTACTGCTTCTCTTCCTGTTTTTCTCATTAGTAGAATCGTGTCTGTGGGGGCTGCCTACTCCTATACAAGATGGCCAGACTCCTTTTCCCACTTTCATTTTCACATACAATGTGCGGGAATGCAGTCCTTTATTATTCTTTGCCAGTTAATTCAACATTGACTGTGTTCCAAAAATCATAACGTGTCTTATGAATAAAAATTTGTTGGATATGTTCTTTGTGAAGAGAAAATAATAATCATGAGAAAAAGATACATAAAAGATAGCCCTGAAGAATGATAGCGTTTCTTTCACTTTTTCTGATCTGTTCCTACAGCGTGATTTTTCTAAAAGTTGCATGCCAGTCTTGTTTGGTCATGGCAAAAACCCACTTCTCTGATTGATCCATTTAGACTTAGTGAGTACTGCCTTCGTGCAGCTACCTTCTTTAATCTCTATTACAAATCTGCCTATAATAACTATAATCATGGTAAATGACTGGATAATATAATACTGTGCATTAATACTTTCCAAAACAATTATCACATGCAATCGTTACAGTGATTTTGTGAAGTTGCTATTGCCAGTTAGGCAAACGAAGCACAATATGGTCCCTACTCTTATACCAAGCACAATTATGACAACATTCCATGTGTTCACTGAGCACATGTGGGGCAACATTGTACAAACCACATATTTCTACATTATTTGGTGGCGAGGTTCTCAAGCCAAAGTTCGACCTAGGGTAGTCATGTAGCCTTCCAGAAAGGCCCTGGCTACCCTAACAATAGGGTCAGGATATATTTATATCATTCAGCTCTTTTCTTTGTAATTATGGTGATCGCCAGGGAGGAGGTGTTAATCCAAGCAACTGTAGTAAAGGATATGACTTTAGTCCTGCTACCCTAGAAAAAGATGATAATGAACTTCCCCCGCAGTTTACTTTCTGACTCAAAAACTGTTTTGATAATAAATGTGGGTGATCTTCAGGATCTGTATGTACCCTGAAACTCCCTTCTGATATTGCTATGTGAACTGTGTCTCAATTATTCCCATGCCTCCATGCTAGTCTAGAGAGATGATTTATGTTGGGAAACCAAGACAAGGAGACATAACGAAGACTAAGAAACAAAGGAAAATATTCTGCTGGCATTGGAAGAACAGTCCTACTTTTACCACACTTTTTGCCATTATTAAGCATGTTCCCTTAATCTTGTAACTACTAGATAATAAAATTTAACTGGCTAGGTAAGATTGAGGTTACTACTGGAAGAAATTTTTTCAATATTTTTAATGATATGAAACTGATTTCCCAGTATATGAATTATCAGCTCTTAGTCCTATCAATAGAAACACACCTGGAAAGTGGGTCCTTATATCTATAGACGAAGTCCTGTGAGTATGCCATTGCTATCTCATTACAGTTATCTCAATACAGTAGAATCTGACTTCAAACTTCGAGGCAAACGGCATGCACTTTTGTTATGGGTGAAAACATATTCTGTCAATTAGTTGTTACTCTTGTTGTTGTGTTTCTGTTTTCTTTTCCAAAACAGGGTTTTACTGTGTAACAACACTGGCTGTCCTGGAACCCTCTTTGTAGACCAGGCTGGCCTCAAACTAGATCCTGTCTTCCAAGTTCTGGGATTAAAAGTAGACCAGGCTGGCCTCGAACTAGATCCTGTCTTCCAAGTTCTGGGATTAAAGGTATGAACCACTATGAGTTTTGAGACCATGCATCTATGATGTCTACAACAGTAGCTAGTGATGGGTAGAAAAAAGTGATATACATTAATCTTCAGGATTTCAAAAAAGAAAACCGCTTTTGTTATTATAAGGGAAATTTGATTTTACTTAAAATTTTTGTTTGTTTGTTTGTTGAGACAGAGTTTCTCTGTAGATTTTGCTGCCTTTCCTGGAACCAGCTCTTATAGACCAGGCTGGCTTTAAACTCACAGACATCCACCTGCCTCTATCTCCCGAGTGCTGGAATTAAAGGATTGTGCCATCACCACCAGGCTAAATTTTATTATAGTACACTTGTCTACTTTCTGTGTAAGTATGCCTGTGTGAAGGTACATTCCTTGCACACCATTTTTGTGAAAATCACACCACAATTTGAATAAGTCACTTGCTTATACCATATGAGACCTGGGGATTTATTTCAGGTCCTCAGGCCTAGTGTCAATTGTCCTGAACCATTGATCTACTTCATTGGCTCTAAACTCTCTTCAAATGGTGAAAAATCATTTCAGGCTGCAATGAGATGAATTTCATGAGCTATGTCTCATAGGGTTCCTTGTTTGGAAGTTTTTTTTTTCTGGCAATCAGATTTGTTCTGCTTTAGAGACAGCAGCACTATGAGTCATGCATTAACTCCCCTTGTGCAGCACCGATCAGATGTACTGCATAGTTCTGATTTGTGCTCTGTTTTGAGTGTTTTGGAAATGAGATCACACATGGAGAGTAAATGATTCAGTTAACCCTTAATTCAGAATTTTCAACTGTTTCTATTGCACATGTTAGTTTTCACCTTTAAAAAAATTAGTCTTGATAAGGGTTCAAGATCATGTTATAAAGACTTCTCATTATTCTTGAAGGCGGATTTAATTAATTCAGACAAATAGTGATATGTATATATATACAAAACTTTAATGTAAACAAACTCACGGACACCAAGGTTCCCGCGGAGTACAAAAGACAGGAAGCAGGGAAGGGGCCGGGCAGCATCTGCCGGCTTGATTTAACCATCAAACTCCGCCTCTGTCGAGCCCACCCACTAGATGGGTAGGGCTCCTCCCTACATCTCCCCCATTTTGTCTAAATAAGACAGAATTAAACCAAATACAACTATAAACAATAATAACAGAAAATAAATATAATAAACAATATTGAGAACAAAAGTTTTACCAGACAGTCTATCTCAAAGAGTCTAAATAATATAGAGAGTAATTACAGTTATATAATCTTCAACTCCATCAAAGATCTGAGAAGGGAATAAAGATTACTTAACAAATGAGAGATATCCAAAATGTGCCAAAAATGACAGAGACAACTGACTACCTGGGCAATCACCCAAATTCTCGTTTGCAATGTTGAGTCAACCAACTTTGGCTAAGGCCCAACATAACTGACATGCCATTATCAAATGCAAGGAACTTTCTTAGAATCATCCTACCCTGTCTTGGCAAGATAAGACAATCCTGTTCCATAACTTTGTCAGTAGTTGAGGTATGGACTTTTCTCAACCCAAAGGCCAGTTCTGCCAAGAAGACAAGCTCCCAGTGGAGTGTCTTTGGTGCTCAACATTCTCTCGGGAGTAGAGTGGCGTTGCCAGGAGTAATTGTGTCTCGTTGGAATTCTAGGTTAGATTAAAGGCCATTTTCTACAGCTCTTTAAAGAGGCTGAAGATTATACTATCTATACTAAATATAATCTCTATGTATCTAGAAGACCTGATTAACCTAAAAATAAACATGACAAACATATAATTCTCAATACCTATCTAACTTGAAGATTAAAAGAATAAACTGTGCAGTATATGAAGACAATGATCTTCATCTGTAAACAATGTCATTACATATCAAATGTAAACAATGGAAGGAGCTCACATTCAATATTGATATTACATAAATAGTATCAGAGGTAGAAATGTACATTGTAATATGGTAGATGTATCAATACAATATAAGCATACTCTTATACAAAAATAGAGGTAGGAACACTCACATTCAATATACAATATATCAATATACAGGAAACAGTACCAATACAATTTTCTAAAATCAGTAACTCACAAATACCAATCATCAAACCAGTTAATCCCCCTCTTTTTTTTTTTTGAACATACCCCTAATTCCATAAAATATCCTCATTAGTTCCAACCTCTTATTGGCTAGCTCTTGCACCTGGACTAGCCCATTTCTGATAATCTGTGTAGCACACCAAGATGTGCTTACCATGGCATGGGAACAACATGGCAACTCTTCACTCAGCTTCTTTCTCCCAGAATCCTGTTCTGTTTACTTCACCCACGTAAGGGTTGGCCTATCAATGAGCTCAGGCAGTTTCTTTATTAATAAGAAATCACTCCCACATCATATTCTATTTAGAGTTCATGATATTCATGTGAATATAAAGCCATGTATTATAATACTGTCCTTGTTTGATGTCTTTCTTTTGTTGCTTGAGATAGAACTTAATTTCTTACAGCTGCTAGGCAAGAGCTTTCTCCCTGAGCTCTACTCCAGCCCCAAGAGAATGTCTACTTTCCTTGATTGAAAAAGTAAAAACAATTGCTGAACATTTGCAGACCTTAGAAGTCTTCTCATTGCAGTACCTTGTTTGGTCTAACAGCAAGATAACACAATGTAATACTATCTTACTTTTAGAGAATAGAAACTGATGTACTAAACACAATTAGAAGAACAACCCACAGTTTCATGTGTAGTTCCTTAAATAATTCTGTTGATCTGCCTACAAACTATTACTTAAATTTATTCTTTATCTTTTCACAGTTAAAATGTCATATATCACACCCAAAGTGTTCAGCACCACATGTTTATATGTGTTTGCCTAGGAATATATTCATCTACTAAATATTGAAATGTCAGTTTTTGGTGTGCACTAGTCTCCATTAAACTCCAGTGCAGTTGGTCTGAAATATTCCAGGAGGCTGTGCAAAGAGATCCATAGCATGAGAGCCACCCAGTGGCCATTGTGACCTTGCTTCTACAGTTAGGAACAACTGGCCTCAAATGTAGGTGAAGTTCTGTCACAGATAAAAATGATTATAGGAAACAAAAAGGAAGAAAACTGACTTTCTTCCAACAAACTCACGAAAGGACATTAGATGGAAAGAACCTGATTGAATGAACCATCTATCATCATTATCAAATGGCAATAAGGAAATAAACGAATTGAACTGATAGAATATGTATGTCATATAAGGTGTCCCGACAAACACACATTACATAAACCAAGTGTCTAAGGCTATATACATCGTACACATCGTACATGAATTTACTGCAAATTTCACACTCTTCATTACAAAAAATATCCAATAACAAAACTTTCCCATTTTTCCTTTGAACAAAGAACTCCATTTTCTTTCCTTAATTCTTTATTCCAAATTATCATGTGTGTTTTTATTTAAGAATATGATAAACAGTTATCAACAATTATGAAGCTGTCATTGAATGTGTATACATATATATGTTTGAGTAATATATATTCCATTATATTATATATACTTCATTTACTGTAATTAATGCTGCAGCACCTAGGACTATTGACTCTCCAGGTACATGTGTTCTATCCATCAGAATCTTTTTTTGTAGAGATGGAAAGAAATGGCTTAATCTTCCAATATTTAGAAGACAAATGTATCAATCAGTAGATGTTAAATATGAAAAAAGAACAATCAAACAAATTGAGCATAAAGTTAGTAATTGGGACAGTTATAATGGGACAGTTTCCATACACTCAGTAAGTCCAAACTGCAGATTATAGAGGTGAAGCTGTAGATGGGAGCATCACCTGGGCTTCCATGGTTCATGGCCTGTCCATGAGAGCGCGGTGACAGAAAACCACAACGAAAACCCAGGAAAGATTACTGATTCTCAGAAGTTGACTTCCCTCTGTTGATTGATAGAAAACAACACAGAGCTCGACTGTATTTCAAGGAGAAGGAGAAATCACAATATTTTACTCTCACAAAGCTGTGGTGGTCAAGTCCATATTTGATAAATGTGTTGGGAGTTTGATGAGTGCTTTGTATAACTCTGCAAATGCTTTGAAAAATAACCAGAAACTTGTGCTTTCAGGTGATTCATGTTATGCAAATGATTAAGGACATTTAGCATGTTTCTCTGTTTGACTCTGTGACATGTTTTCTAAGGCATTCCTTATTTGGCAGTGTTAAATTTTGCTTAGCTCTGTATTAATAATCAGGAATGAATATAGTGTCTTAAAATATGGAAATATGAGTATACTTTACTAATCCCAAAGTATTTCTAGAAAAATACCTAATATTCAATATCAATGTCATCTGTAATTATTAGACATGTCTAATAAAGCTAATATTTAGATTTAATATTCATAATCTCTTTTAAAAATCATTACATTAGTTTGTGTGCATGTGTGTTTGTGTGTCTTGTGTATTTATCAATGTGCAGTTTCCCTTTTTAAGTATGAAGAAAAGAAATGATGTCATAGACATAGAAAGGTTGACATTTTCCTAAATAGTGAACTAATGGGTTAGTGGGTTCTCTATCCAGTGAATCTCTTAGAAATGCCTACTTGCTGCTTTTTCCTTTGGTTAACCCTGTTCCCAATGTGAGGCCATTTACTGTCTCCAGACACAGCAGGCAATCTTCATCCCTAACCAAATGTGCACTTGCTACTCCTGCAGAAATGTGAATAAATCAAGCATTTACTCTGCATGATTTATCCAGTCTTGGATAAGGTTGGATATTATTTCATAAGCATGAACAGACCATGAGACCAATTTTGGATTTCAGCATGAATAATAATTGGTATATTAGTGTTGAATTACTTGTAATTACTCTATTTCCTTGTTTTTGGATTTAGCTGAAACTTGTTTGTACCAAGACTACCTTTGAAGATAATGAGGAACTACACACTACTCAATGAATTCATCCTCCTGGGAATACCCCAAACACAAGGACTGGAGACTCTATTCTTTGTTGTGTTCTTATTCATCTACTTCTTCACCTTGCTTGGAAATTCACTCATCTTCACAGCAATTGTTTCCTCATCTACACTTCACACTCCCATGTATTTCTTTTTGGGCCTTCTATCCATTTTTGATATGCTGTTCCCATCAGTAACCTGCCCCAAGATGCTACTTTATCTCTCTGGTCAGAGCCCAGCCATCTCTTACAAAGGCTGTGCTGCCCAGCTGTTCTTCTATCACCTCCTGGGTTCTACTGAAGGTTGCCTCTATTCTGTGATGGCTTATGATCGCTATGTTGCCATCTGTCACCCACTGAGATACATGCTCATCATGAAACCTGGAGTGTGTGTGAGCTTGGTAACAATAGCTTGTTCAGTGGGGTTTCTTCACGCCACCATCCTGACTTCTTTTACCTTTCATTTAGTCTACTGTGCATCTAATCAAGTGGACTATTTTTTCTGTGACCTTCCTGCAGTTTTGCCTTTGGCTTGCTCTGATAGCAGACTGGCTCAGATGGTGGGATCCATTAATGTTGGCATTCTGGCTCTGATGTTTGTCTTCAGTATTTCTTTCTCTTATGCACACATTGGAATTGCTATTCTGAGAATTCGTTCAGCAGAGGGCAGGCAGAAAGCATTCTCCACCTGCAGTGCCCACCTCACCGCCATCCTCTGTGCCTATGGACCAGTCATCATCATCTACCTGCAGCACACACCAAACCCCCTGCTTAGTGCTTTGATGCAAATATTAAATAATATTGTGTCACCCATGCTGAATGCATTAATCTATTCACTGAGGAACAAAGAAGTAAAGAGGTCTTTAAGAAGGGTATTTCACACTTTAGCTGAGGTGTTTAGGAATTAATTTTTTCAGTTCATAATTAATTTTTAAAAATTACTACCTTTTTTCACCAATCTCCTCTTTCATTTTCTTAAACAAACAAACCCATAGGCAAATACTGCCTGCCTAAATTCAAACCCCAGAACCAAATGGCAGAAGATGAGACCTGACTCCTGAAAGTTGTCTTTTGACTCCACATTCACACCTTGGCAGACAAAAATGCGTTAGAAATAGATAAATAATAAAGAAAATATTTGGTAGCAAAGTGGTTTAAGAAAACAAAATACTATTATGGACCTTAATTTCCAGGTATATTCTGAAAAATGGAACCTTTATAACTTCTTCTAGAACTCTGTGTACTTAACACAGCTCAGATGATACCAGACCTTTACTTGCTTGGATACTTAAGGCAGTGGAAATACCCAGTAATTCAAGGTGAATGAACCTACTGATGGCATGCTCTTTGCCACCACCTTTCATTTTTATATAAATAAAAGAGTTGCAGTCTAGATTAATGCCAACGGTATAATAATATATAAGTGAGCAATAAAGTAGCTATCGTACTATTAAGTATTACCTGCTTAAAAATATGTTACTAAACACAAGCATGACTAGAAGTACAGAAGTTTCCTTTATCACCAGTAGAAATAGGAATCGTTGTCTTGGTCTGGGTGACCTCAGTTAATATAATGTTTTCTAGATCCATCCATTTGCCCGCAAATTTCAAGATGTCATCATTTTTTTCTGTTGTGTAGTATTCCATTGTGTAAATGTACCACATTTTCCTTTTCTATTCTTGGGTCAAGGTGCACTTAGGTTACTTCCAGTATCTGGAAATAATGCTGTTATGAATATAGTTGAGCACATGTCCTTGTGGTATGATTGAGCATCCTTTGTATATATACCCAAAAGTGTTTTTGCTATTTCTTAAGGTAGGTTGTTTGCTAATTTTCTGATAAATTGCCATACTGATATCCAAAGTGGCTGTACCAGTTTGCACTCCCACCACCAATGGAGAAGCTTTCCCTTTACCCCGCATGCCTTCCAGCATAAGTTGTCATTAATGTTTTTGACTTGGCCATTTTTACACGTGTAAGATAGAATCTTAGAGTTGTTTTTATTTGCATTTTTCTGATGGTTAAGGATGTTGAACATTTCCTTAAGTGTCTTTCATCCATTTTAGATTCCTCTGTTTAGAGTTCTCTGTTTAGGTCTGTACCCCATTTTTTAAATGGATTAATTATTCTTTGGATGACCAATTTCTAGATTTCTTTACATATTTTGCAGATCAGCCTGATGTGGGATTAGTGAAGATCTTTTCCTATTCTGTATGCTGCCATTTTGTCTTGTTGACTGCATCCTTTGCTATACAGAAGCTTTTCTTTTTGGGGAGGTCTTATTTATTAATTGCTTATCTCAGTGTCTATGCTGCCAGGGTTATATTTAGAAAGGGGTCTCCCATGCCAATGCGTTCAAGTAAATTTTCCACTTTCTCTTCTGTGATGTTCAGTATGGTTGGCTTTATATTGAGGTCTTTAATCCATTTGGACTTGAGTTTTGTGCATAGTGATATGTATGTGAATTTATTTTCATTCCTCTACATGTTGATATAAAGTGTTGCCAGCACCAATTGTTGAATATACTGTTTTTCCTATTTTGTATTTTTTGCCTTTTTGTCAAAACTGAGTGTTTTTGTTGTGTGGATTGATATCGGGTTTTCAATTTTGTTCCATTGTGTTAGGAAAAATCCTAAGAAAAGCTGCACCACTGTACAAAGAAATCCAAGCAGGTCAAATCAAACTAAATTCAAATGCCCATGTTTTATTAAATGCAGCACTCTCGGGTGGTCGGAAGCTTGGCAGGTAAGAAAGAAAAACGGGGAGCACATGCAAAACTTGGAACAATGTGTTCCTCCTCTGGGTGCTCAATTTAATACCCTCTGGGAATGGTCTGGACCCTCCCCCAAGGAGATGTGTATTTTATTTAATTTAGCTTATATGCCCAGTTTAGAATACCAGGTAATGGCACCTGGTTCTCAAGTACCTTTACAAATCTGAGATCATGACATTTAAGCAACATGAACTTCTAACACAGAGACATGTCAGGTTTGCAGCACCCTTTGGCTCCTCCAAGAAGACAGAAGACCTTCTGCTTCTGGGCTTTGCCTTTGGTTTGGATTAGCCACCCACACAGCAACAACGTGGACTTTTACCTCTCCAGTTTTCTGACGCTTCACCAGGGCATTGATCTGCTCATCCTGCCAAGACAGGTAGACTAAATAGTCCCACACAAAATAAATCTCTGGACCTCTTGTATTCAACAGCTAATGACAAGCACTACTTCTAAGACTGGTGTTCTCCACAGACAAGTAAATTTGGGATTGTCTGCTAGCTAAAAAGCTGTCTCATCTCATTTTTGCTCATTTATTCCTCCTATATCTGTCTAAAGGTTTTGAACTCAAAGTACTGTTCTTTAACAGGCTACATAGACCAGGAATAACAGGTTTCAATCTTCAGAGGGTCAAAGTTCCCAATTTCCTTTAATTGCCTTCTGACATGTTCGTACGTCTTAACTTAAAGCAACCTTTTACTTTGACACCAAGATGTAAATCTGTTCCAGTTATTTAACAGGTTCCTGAAAAGTTCTATTGCTACACCAGAATCAGGTCTGGAAAAAATCCAGGGTTCCCAGTTCCTTTAATTGTTGTGCTGCTACACTAACCCCAGCCAGTTTCAAGCAGATTTTATAGGTTACTCCTGCGCCTAAGCCAAGACCAACCTACAAAGCACTCCCAGGACAACTCCAAAAGCACCTGCACCAGCCTCTGGAACTTCACCATTGGTACTAGCTCTCTTAAATCAAGGACACTTGCCAAATCTTCTGAATAAAGGACACCTGCCAACTAAAATCTGGTTTCAACTGCTATTATGTCTCATCCCATGGCTAGCCCCATTTCATATGACCAATAATAACAATCTTTTTCTCTCCTAGCCACCTGCCTTCACACTCCCTCAAAAAGCAGCTGCCTGAGGACTACAGCAAACCAGATGCTGCCCCAACCACACCTTTTGCTGCGTGTGAGTGGGCCGACTTTCATCTCCTCCCTCTCTTCTTTCCCATGTCGTCCCAAGCCCAGACTTGAGTCTACACCCCTTTCTCCAAAGAAAGCCTAAAATGTTGGTCATAATCATCACTTCAACTTCCTGTCACCCCTATATCCAAAGATTCTGGAATGAGATGTTTAGTTGGGAGTATCACCCCAGTCCCTGTAATCCATCCTACACCCTGACCTGGGAGTTGGATTGGTCTGGACTCCAAATCCCTGCATGCAATGTTCTGACCCCTCCTTGGAAGGGAGGACCAAGACCACTCCCACATGGTATTTAAGTGGGTACCCAGAGGAGGAAAACATAGTTTCAGGTTTTTTGTCTCTCCTGCCATGCTCTTGTCCACCCGAGAGTACTGCATTCAATAAAACATGGACATTTCAATTTGGTTGGATTTGACCTTATTGGATTTCTTTGTATCGGCAGAGCGGCTCGTTTTAGGATTTTTCCTAACACATTGGTCCTCCTGTCTGTTTTTATGCCAATACCAGGCTGTTTTCAATACTGTAGCTCTGTAGTAGAGTTTCAACTCATGAATTGTGATGCCTCCAGAAGTTTCTTTATTGTACAGAATTGTTTTGGCTATCCTGGGTTTTTTACTTTTCTGTATGAAGTTGAGTCTTGGTTTTTTTTTTTTTTTTTTTTTTTGAGGTCTGTGAATATTTTGCTGGGATTTTGATAGGCATTGTATTGAATCTGTAGATTGCTTTTGGTAAGACTGCCATTTTTGCTATGTTAATTCTATCTACCCAAGAGCATGGGAGACCTTTCCATTTTCTGGTGTCTTCAATTTCTTTCTTCAAAGATTTAAAGTTCTTCAGGACTGTAAGAGAGACATATGTGGATATAATCTACATGGAAAGTAGAAAAAGACAAGATCTCATAAGTAAATTGGGAGCATGGGGACCATGGGAAAAGGTAGAAGCAGAATGAAGAAGATGGGAGGGAAGTGGAGAAAAATATACAGCTCAATAAAAATAAATAAATAAAAATATTTGAAACCCAAACAAAGAAAACACAGTTTTATATGATTTTTTTTTATTTCTATGAGACCACTATTAATAGGGACTGTTCATTATTCAGTTCCTTAATGATTTACTTCAACTTTTCTCAAGGTATGATCTGATTAGTGTTTAATAGAATTATCTTTATTCTGTGAGTGAGAATAATATAATAATGAACAAATAGAGGCCATTTCAGATTTGATATCTTTACCCAAACATCTGTACTTCTGATATATACCATTATTTAGTATTTTAAAATATTGATTTTTACCTTCTTTTCAAACAAGTAGTATCTTCAGCCCAAAGTAAGTATATGGTTGTTCAAATAACAGCATTAACCTGTCTCTATTAAACTGGTATATCTTTGTGAATGATTTTTGACTAGTTGGGCACAAGAGGTGACAAGAGATAAGAGATCAGGCAGAAATTGGAAACAAGAGAGAATTGGACAGGTAGCATCCTTAAGGCCTGTAAAGAACACTGTGGGTGGCAAAGAAAACTTGCCATTGCAGGTGGAAAAAAAATAAAAAGAAGGTCTGGAAGGATTCACACTGAGTCCCACTTCCTTTAAAATTACCTTAATTATTATGAAACTCTTAACACTATATTTAATTGTTCCCTGTGCTCAGAGAGCTTAGGCTCCCTGAGACTTAGGGTAGATTGGGGATGAGGCTCCACAGGGACCTAGATACCACTGAAGTTCCAGGGAAGTAAGATGATTTAGCTTCCACTAAGACATCTCTCCAGGTGCCAGCAGCCATGCAGCACCCTCTTGGTGTGATTCTGAAAGAAGAGCACCTGGGACCTGCAGCTGCAGAATAGATACTCAATTCTATGGGAAAGGAAAAATTTGGGATAGAGCTCTCACAACTCTATGGAAGAATCTGGCAATAGAAGAAAGGGAAATCTGTCTTTTTTTTGTTGAGTCATTCATGATTCCTTATGCATGTAAGTGCCTACTGCTTCTCTTCCTGTTTTTCTCATTAGTAGAATAGTGTCTGTGGGGGCTGCCTACTCCTATACAAGATGACCAGACTCCTTTTCCCACTTTCATTTTCACATACAATGTGCGGGAATGCAGTCCTTTATTATTCTTTGCTAGGTAATTCAACATTGGTTGTGTTTCAGAAAACATAAAGTGTCTTATGAATAAAAATTTGTTGGATATGTTCTTTGTGTAGAGAAAATAATAATCATGAGAAAAAGATACATAAAAGATAGCCCTGAAGAATGAAAGCATTTCTTTCACTTTTTCTGATCTGTTCCTACAGCGTGGTTTTTCTAAAAGTTGCATGCCAGTCTTGTTTGGTTATGGCAAAAACCCACTTCTCTGATTGATCCATTTAGATTTAGTGAGTACTGCCTTCGTGCAGCTACTTTCTTTAAATCTCTATCACAAATCTACCTATAATAACTATAATCATGGTAAATGACTGGATAATATAATACTGTGCATTAATACTTTCCAAAACAATTATCACATGCAATCATTACAGTGATTTTGTGAAGCTTCTATTGTCAGTTAGGAAAACCAAGAACAATATGGTCCGTACTCTATACCAAGCACAATTATGACAACATTCCATGTGTTCACTGAGCACATGTGGGGCAATATTGTACAAGCCACATATTTCTACATTATTTGGTGGCCAGGTTCTCAAGCCAAAGTTCGACCTAGGGTGGTCATGTAGCCTTCCAGAAAGGCCCTGGCTACCCTAACAATAGGGTCAGGATATGGTAATATCATTCAGCTCTTTTCTTTGTAATTATGGTGATCGCCAGGGAGGAGGTGTTAATCCAAGCAACTGTAGTAAAGGATATGACTTTAGTCCTGCTACCCTGGAAACAGATGATAATGAACTTCCCCCTCAGTTTACCTTTTGACACAAAAACTGTTTTGATAATAAATGTGGGTGATCTTCAGGATCTGTATGTGCCCTGAAACTCCTTTCTGATATTGCTATGTGAACTGTTTCTCAATTATTCCCATGCCTCCATGCTGGTCTGGAGAGATATTTTATGTTGGGATAACCCAAGACAAGCAGACATAATGAAGACTAAGAAACAAAGGAAAATATTCTACTGGCATTGGAGGAAGAGTCCCAATTTTACCACACTTTTTGCCATTATTAAGCATGTTCCCTTAATCTTGTAACTACTAGATAATAAAATTTAACGGGCTAGGTAAGATTGAGGTTACTACTGGGAGAAAATTTTTCAATATTTTTAATGATATGAAACTGACTTTCCCAGTTTATGAATTACCAGCTCTTAGTCCTATCAATAGAAACACACCTGGAAAGTGGGTCCTTATATCTATAGACGAAGTCCTGTGAGTATGCCATTGCTATCTCATTACAGTTATCTCAATACAGTAGAATCTGACTTCAAACTTCCAGGCAAACGACATGCACTTTTGTTATGGGTGAAAACATATTCTGTCAATTAGTTATTACTCTTGTTGTTGTGTTTCTGTTTTCTTTTCCAAAACAGGGTTTTACTATGTAACAACACTGGCTGTCCTGGAACCCTCTTTGTAGACCAGGCTGGCCTCGAACTAGATCCTGTCTTCCAAGTTCTGGGATTAAAGGTATGAACCACTATGAGTTTTGAGACCATGCATCTATGATATCTACAACAGTAGCTAGTGATGGGTAGGAAAAAGTGATATACGTTAATCTTCAGGATTTCAAAAAAGAAAACCGCTTTTGTTTTTATAAGGGAAATTTGATTTTACTTAAAATTTTTGTTTGTTTGTTTGTTTGTTTGTTGAGACAGAGTTTCTCTGCAGATTTTGCTGGCTGTCCTGGAACTAGCTCTTATAGACCAGGCTGGCTTTAAACTCACAGACATCCACCTGCCTCTACCTCCCGAGTGCTGGAATTAAAGGATTGTGCCATCACCACCAGGCTAAATTTTATTATAGTACACTTGTCTACTTTCTGTGTAAGTATGCTTGTCTGAAGGTACATTCCTTGCACACCATTTTTGTGAAAATCACACCACAATTTGAATAAGTCACTTGCTTATACCATATGAGACCTGGGGATTTATTTCAGGTCCTCAGGCCTAGTGTCAATTGTCCTGAACCATTGATCTACTTCATTGGCTCTAAACTCTCTTCAAATGGTGAAAAATCATTTCAGGCTCCAATGAGATGAATTTCATGAGCTATGTCTCATAGGGTTCCTTGCTGGGAAGTTTTTTTTTTTTTTTCTGGCAATCAGATTTGTTCTGCTTTAGAGACAGCAGCACTATGAGTCATGCATTAACTCCCCTTGTGCAGCACCGATCAGATGTACTACATAGTTCTGATTTGTGCTCTGTTTTGAGTGTTTTTGAAATGAGATCACACATGGAGAGTAAATGATTCAGTTAACCCTTAATTCAGAATTTTCAACTGTTTCTATTGCATATGTTAGTTTTCACCTTTAAAAAATTAGTCTTGATAAGGGTTCAAGATCATGTTATAAAGACTTCTCATTATTCTATTTAGAGTTCATGATGTTCATGTGAATGTTAAGCCATGCATTATAACACTGTCCTTGTTTGATGTCTTTCGTTTGCTGCTTGAGATAGAACTTAACTTCTTACAGCTGTAGGCTTTCTCCCTGAGCTGTACTCCAGCCCCACAAGACTATTTCCACTTTCCTTGATTGAAAAAGTAAACAACAATTTCTGAGCATCTGCAGACCTTAGAAGTCTTCTCATTGCAGTGCCTTGTTTGGTCTAACAGCAAACCACAATGTACAATGTAATAGTATCATTCTTTCAGAGACTAGAAACACATACAAAAGGCACACATTAGGTACACAGACAAATATCTTAAACATCTTTTGTTTTCTTATCTCTGTTCTCTTTTATTCTCTTCTGCCAGAAGATAGCAACAGAATTTTCTAGCACTCTCAAAGTTATTCCGTGAATATTGTTATACTTAAACTTCACAGCACCCATGATGAGGATATTTTATGAGTTGAATGGTCATTTACTGAGGAACTGATGTACTAAACACAATTAGAAGAACAAGCCATCGTTTCAAGTGTAGTTCCTCAAATAATTCTATAGATTTTTAACTACAAAAAATATCACTTAAATTTGTTCTTTATGTTTTCACAGTTCAAACATCATATACCACACCTCAAAGTTTTTAGTACCACGTGTTTAGATGTGTTTGCCTAGGAATATGTTCATCAACTCAATACTTAAATGGCTGTTATTTGGTGTGCATTAGTCTCCATTAAACTCAGAAATATTCCAGGAGGCTGTGCAGAGAGATCCATAGCATGAGAGCCACCCAGTGGCCATTGTGACCTTGCTTCCACAGTTAGGAACAACTGGCCTCAAATGTAGGGGAAGTTCTGTCACAGATATAGAGGATTATAGGAAACAAAAAGGAAGAAAACTGACTTTCTCCCAACAAACACCATGAAAGGATATTAGACTGAAAGAACCTGATAGGATGAAATGTCTATCACCATTATCAAATGGCAATAGGGAAATAAACCAATTGAAGTGATGAAATATGTATGTCACATTAGGTATCCTGTGACAAAGACCCATTACATAAACCAAGTATCTAAGGCTATACACATCATGGTATATAATTCTGTACTAACTGGGTAGTTTTTTTTACTGCAAATTTCATACTCTTTGTTACAAAAAATATCCAATAACAAAACTTTCCCATTTTTCCTTTGTACAAAGAACTCCATTTTCGTTCCTTAATTCTTTATTTCAGATTATCATGTATGTTTTATTTAAGAATATGAGAAACTGTTATCAACAATTATAAAGCTGTCATTGAATGTGTATATATATATATATGTTTGAGTCATACATATTTCATTATATTATATATGCTTCATTTACTGTAATTAATGCTGCAGCACCAAAGACTATTCACTCTCCAGGAACATGTGCTCTATCCATCAGAATCTCCTTTATAGAGATGGAAACAATTGGCTTAATCTTACAGTATTTAGAAGACAAATGTATTAATCAGTAGATGTTAAATATGAAAAAAGAACAATCAAACAAATTGAACATAAAATAAGTAATTGGAACAGTTATAATGTAAGTCCAAACTGCAGATCATAGAGGTGAAGCTGTAGATAGAAGCATCACCTGGGCTTCCATGGTTCACAATGACCTGCCCATGAGAGCGCGGTGACAGATAGCCACAATGAAAACCCAGGAAAGATTACCGATTCTCAGCTGTTTACTTTCCTTGGTTGATTGAGAGAAAACAACACAGAGATGGACTATTTTTTCCAGGAGCATGTGGGGAAAATCAAAATCTTTTACGCTGACAAAGCTGTGGTACTCAAGTCCATATTTGATAAATGTGTTGGGAGTTTGATTAGTGCTTTGAATAACTCTGCAAATGCTTTGAAAAATAACCAGAAACTTGTGCTTTCAGGTCATTCATGTTATGCAAATGATTACAGACATTCAGCATGATTTCTGTTTGACCCTGTGACATGTTTTCTAAGGCATTCCTTGTTTGGCAGTGTTCAGTTTTACTTAGCTCTGTATTAGTAATCAGGAATGAATATAGTGTCTTCAAATATGGAAATATGAGTATACTTTACTAATTCCAAAGTATTTCTTGAAAAATACCTAATATTCCATCTCAACATCATCTGTAATTATTAGACTTAAATATAATATTCATGGTTCTTTTTTAAAAAATCATTACATTAGTGTGTATGCATGTGTGCCTGTGTGTCTCCTGTGTTTATCAATATGTAGTTTCCCTTTTGAAGTATGCAGAGAGGAATGAAGTCATGGGAATACAAAGGTTGACATTTTCCTGCATTAGTGAATTAATGGGCTAGTGGGTTCTCTCTCCAGTGAATCTCTTAGAAAAGCCTACTTGCTGCTTTTTCCTTTGGTTAACCCTGTTCCCAATGTGAGGCCATTTACTGTCTCCAGACACAGCAGGCAATCTTCATCCCTAACCAGATGTGCGCTTGCTACTCCTGCAGAAATGTGAATAAATCAAGCATTTACTCTGCATGATGTATCCAGTCTTGGATACTGTTGGATATTATTTTATGATCATGAACAGAACATGAGACCAATTTTAGATTTTAGCAAGAATGGTGACTGGTATATTAGTGTTGAATTACTTGTAATTACTCTATTTCCTTGTTTTTGGATTTAGCTGAAATTGTTTGTACCAAGACTACCTTTGAAGATAATGAGGAACTACACACTACTCGATGAATTCATCCTACTGGGAATACCCCACACACAAGGACTGGAGACTCTACTCTTTGTTGTGTTCTTATTCATCTACTTCTTCACCTTGCTTGGAAATTCACTCATCTTCACAGCAATTGTTTCCTCATCTACACTTCACACTCCCATGTATTTCTTTTTGGGCCTTCTATCCATTTTTGATATGCTGTTCCCATCAGTAACCTGCCCCAAGATGCTACTTTATCTCTCTGGTCAGAGCCCAGCCATCTCTTACAAAGGCTGTGCTGCCCAGCTGTTCTTCTATCACCTCCTGGGTTCTACTGAAGGTTGCCTCTATTCTGTGATGGCTTATGATCGCTATGTTGCCATCTGTCACCCACTGAGATACATGCTCATCATGAAACCTGGAGTGTGTGTGAGCTTGGTAACAATAGCTTGTTCAGTGGGGTTTCTTCACGCCACCATCCTGACTTCTTTTACCTTTCATTTAGTCTACTGTGCATCTAATCAAGTGGACTATTTCTTCTGTGACCTTCCTGCTGTTTTGCCTTTGGCTTGCTCTGATAGCAGACTGGCTCAGAAGGTGGGTTCCATTAATGTTGGCTTTCTGGCTCTGATTCTTCTTTTCAGTGTTTGTGTCTCTTATGCACACATTGGGATTGCTATTCTGAGAATCCGTTCAGCAGAGGGCAGGCAGAAAGCATTCTCTACCTGCAGTGCCCACCTCACTGCCATCCTCTGTGCCTATGGACCTGTCATCATCATCTACCTGCAGCGCACACCAAACCCCCTGCTTGGTTCTGTGGTGCAAATATTAAATAATATTGTGTCACCCATGCTGAACTCCTTAATCTATTCACTGAGGAACAAGGAAGTGAAGAGGTCCTTGAAGAGAGTTTTCCAGAATGTGTTGCTTTGTGTTCAGAAACAAATTTGGACATAATAATGGTATTTCAAACTCTCTTTCTTAGATTTCTCCAGAAGCAAATGGGGATAAAGATAGAGACCCACAGTCAAACCTTATGCTGAGAGTGAAAGATTTAAAATACTCAGCCCTAGACAGAATGTCTCTATCAAATCCTTTCCTTTAAGGTCAGGGAACCCCAAGAAACAAGAGACAAAATGAATGTTAAGAGCGATAGGGAATGAATAATACCAAGGCAACAAGAACCTCTAAACTAGCATGAGCAAAGCTTCTTTGCACTCACAGAGAATGAAGCACCAAGCACAGCGTCAAGATGGGTTTGCACTTTGCACCAGGTCTTTTGTATATAGTATGGCATCCATTTTATTCTTTTCTTGGAATTCCTAAGTGTGTGAACCAGTGGGCCTCTGTTTCTTTAGTCTTGTCTTTGGTCCTTTTCTCCTTGTGTTTGTATGTTTTGTCTAATTCCAAAGTGCTAGTTGTTGTTTTATTGTAATCCATTCTATAGTATTACTAAAAAAAAAAATGAAATGATCTTACTATTTTACTACTGTAAGTTAGTAGTATAAGGTCAAACAATCTGCCCCAAATTACATTAAATTCCCTGTAAATTTAAATTAAATTTGTCTTTTAGATTAATTTCTGTTTTGATACAGTACAGTAATTGTATTTTCACTCCTGATTATAAACCTGTTAAAGAAAATAATTATCAAACATGTAGAGATGTCAAAAAACAGCAGAATCTCCAAAAAGCATTCTCTTCCTATAAAGCTTTGCCCCTACTATACATGTTCAATTCCTTGACTTTAAATAAGGAAATGAATAAATAAACACACAAGAGAATATCTGAATATGTTGGTATGCCTTTAACACTATGTTCTTCTGACTCTACAATCCCTGACTCTTCCTTATTAACACTATAGTCAACTCCACAGATAGCTAGTCCTCCTAAGTAACTCTGTAGCCAACTATAGAGGTAATTAGACTTGACCTCTGAGCAAGAAATCCAAGGGGGGGGGGTTCACAATCCCAGAGAACCTAGACAACAAAGGAGACCCTAAGAGAAACATAAATGAATCCACAAAGGAAGGACAAAAAGATAAGATCTCCTGAGTAAATTGGGAGTATGGGGATCATGGAACAGAATAGAAGGAGAGAGAGGAGGAAGCAAGGGGAGAAGGGGAAAATGTAGAGCTCAATAAAAATAATATAAAAAAAAATAAAAAGAAATCCAGGGTCTTAGTGAACAACAAGGAGATTTCCTCTATCTATAATCCTCAACCCACATATATCTCCTGGTTGAAGATTGGAGACAGCTGTGACCTTATTGATCCCTTCCCAGTGTCAAATCAATCTTACTTCACACTCCTGCTCTTCTTAGAATGGGATTGCTCTCCTTCTCTGGTCCCACACACTTCAACTCCCCTATTTCAAAAGAATAATACAAGATGTTTATAAGACATGATACTTATAAGGCATCTCTGTGATGCCCTCTTCATGACTATCATCTCTATACTTATATACATCAGTCCTTTGAAATATATCTTTACCATTTCCATGCCAGAGTTCTCAGTATTAGAAACCTCAAATAACATATAGACTCTCATATGGATTAGCATTATGGCTCTCAAATGCTCACCTAGTTAGCAAAGATACTCTTGGTCCTAATTGCCAGCCTCTCCTGGAGCTGCCCTTCATGTGTTCTGCGGTGTGGTTTTACACAACTCATCACCTTGCCAGAGAACGTATAATATTAATGAATTGTTCAGGAAACAACTGATAATAAGTGCTACAAATAGGTCTTGGATGTACACCGACCTCACTGCTAACTCTATTTTAACCCCTCCATTTTCGCCTGTTGTAAGAGAAGTTAGTATCTGGTCCCGGCAACCATCTATTAAAGGTTGAACCTGGTTGGGGCCCAAGTTCAAAGCCTCCTTTCTTCATATGGTGTTACAAGCTTGATGCTGTCACAACCAGGAAAAATACTGGTTTTTTTGTTTGTTTGTTTGTTTGTTTTTATTCTTCTCTTTTGTTTCGTTTTCAGAGCATGGTGATGCTGTTACAACCTAGAGCACAACTGATGTTTTCAGAGCATGGCTATTTAAGATTTCATCCTAGTTTTGTCATTTTTAAAATCAATTCCTTCATGATAATGTTATCTCTACTATGAAACTTAATGCCTCTAGCATAAAACTATTTTGAGGAGGGAGGACAGCCTTTGGGCTCTCCACAAATGGCACCAGTATTATAATGGTGGCTTTTACGAGTTTTCAGTTGGCCACAGCAGAAGTGCTCAGTATCTCTTTGCTGGCCTTCTCTAGGGGCAAGCATCTGCTCTGGTGGGTTCCCCAGTGGTTTCTTCATGAACTATACAGATACCACTGATTCAGTGAATTCCAGATTTCCAGCTAAGAAAATCCATTACTACAGAGAAACCCTGTCTCAAAAAAACCAAAAAAAAAAAAAAAGAAAAGAAAAGAAAATCCATTACTGTACTTCCATGTTTTACAAAAAAAAAAAGTTTTCAAATGACAATCAGTTTAGTATCTAGGTATTTCTGTAGCTGTTCCTTATCAAGAATCCATAGTAGTAGGAATATCCCAAAAAGGCTTATAATGTTCCAAGATGGCACGTAGGGCAACATGCTCAAGCTGTGGTGGCATGCACTGGGATACTGGAGAAGAAAAAAAACTAGAGTTGAGAAATAAGATTTGGTACCTTTATTTCATTATGTCTATGTACTGCATCTCACTAGAGATCGCCATTGGATATCTTTTCCCTGAGTATGTAAATTTAGTGGCAAAATTCCATCTTTGAACTACAATAGATAGATTGTGGTGAAACACAAATGCTACCTCATCCCATGTCAAAAACAGTGAAGATGATGTTAACCAAATCAACATTGATGCAGTTCCTGACTGAGTCCCACAAGCATCATTTGGTAGTGATTTGCCAAGGTCCACTTTGTCTGGGAGTATTTCCACATGCATTGCCTGTCCACATTTATCTGCTTAAAATTGTATACCATATTATGCTTCTGGAACTAGACACGATCCTATTCTCACTCCTTTTGTACAGTGGTTATGTACCTAGTCATAGCCATGTCACCCAGGTACTTTAGCATATCTCCACAATCTTGGAATACTGGTAATCACTAACCCAGCTCCTAGGTTACAGATGCAGTTTCAAGAAGTCATAGGAGCTCTCACGCCTGCATCTCACTGCCTGCCCTACCTCTGATGTTGCCCTCTTGAACACATATCTTAGATAGCCTAGCAGTTGCCCCATCATACTATTTAAGGTAAATCTTTTCATCCACTGTGGAAATATGTGGAGACTGAAAAATGCAGGCCCATTTCAGAAACACCTTGTCCGACAGTCAGAGAGTTTGGAGACTGACAGGCATAATTGTACCCCATAACTCAGGAAGTGGCAGCCTGGCTCTTTTGAAATTAAGACAGCTCAATGCCACCCTGAAAGTGGTCAGGATATACAAATGTACCTCTGCTCCTTTCTTTAGTAATTATGAGGTCACCTAGGGGAGGGCTGTCTTCAGCTACAGTGACCTAGAGCACCTTTGCTACCTAGACAACAGAATGCTAATGAGCTGATCTGAGTTGACTGTGTGAGCTACCCTTTGTATCTTGTTAATAAAGTCTTTTGTTCTTGAGTTCTCAGTAGTCCTCATTGTCTCTATGTTTTTTCCCAAGACCGGTTTTATCCCAGGCTTGCACATATCTGCTTTGTGGGAGCCTAGGCAGTTTGGATACTCACCTTACTAGACCTGGATGGAGGTGGGTGGTCCTTGGACTTCCCACAGGGCAGGGAACCCTGATGGCTCTTTGGGCTGAAGAGGGAGGGGGACTTGATTGGGGGAGGGGGAGGGAAATGGGAGGCAGCGGTGGGGAAGAGACAGAAATCTTTAATAAATAAATAAATAAATAAATAAAAAATAAAAAAATAAAATCTTTTGTTACCTTCTCCCCCAGTTTACACTGAGTAAAAAAAGCAGTGGAAAATTAAACATGGTCGAATTTCAGGATATCAGTCACTGGAATGCCCTCCTAATACTGTCTCTCTTTTCTGTCTTATTATTTTTATGTATCTTCATATTCTTTACTTATATTTCTTTAATTTCCATGCCACTACCCTGGTAAGAAGTATTTTTATTGAGGGCAGTCCTCCCCAGAAATATTTCAATTTTCAGTTCTTAGCTTCTTCAGCTGGTTCTCCCTATAAACTTTGCTGTCTTACATCATGTCTAACAAGATCATAAATGAAATTTATTTACTATTATTTTTTTCAGAATTCGAGGAGCAAGAAGGAGATGTGTCTATTGGGTCACACACATGTTTTTCTGATGTTATTTTCATCTGCAATTTTGAGTTATCCATTTATCCTTGACTCCAGATCTGTGAGGTTAATTAATGTCTTACCTTTATAATTATATCCAATCCCTGAAATTTTTATAGCAATAAACAATGGATAAGGACTCTCTTCAAATTATAATTGATTGCATATTTTAGACTGCTTCTCATCAAGTTGCTCATGAAAAACTTGACTATCATCGTCACTCAAGCAGGACTAAATTTGTGGTCCTCCTCCCTCAGACTGCCAAGAAAGTGAAAACAGTGGCTCTGATATTCAGGCCCAACTCTAAATTCTTTAAGGATGTTGGGTTCCTTTCCATCATGCACAGTATACATGCCAATACCTCTGCCGGAAAATTGCTTTGTCCTTCCCGACACTGTCTGCCGGTTCACACTGCAGGTCCCAGCTAAAAGAAGGTTTTCTGACAGGATTCTCCCACCTTCAGAGAACCCCACTATTGCTGCCTGGGAGCCCAGCCTCCAAACCGCACAGGGCTCAAAGAGAAAATCCACAGAATCAGTGCATACTAAGCCTTTTTTAACCGAGGGAGTAAAGAACAAAGATAGTCACACACTCTCTTGATGGTTTCCTTCAGACCTTTTCTTTATTCTTCTTTTGAATTCTCCATTTTTTATTTTCCTGGTGATTTTCATCTCTCATTGTTGATGTTTTCCTTCTAACTACTATCTTTATTCTTGATGCTTTCCTTCTAGTTCCTTTTGACTTTCCCATTCTTGATGTTTTCCTTCTAACTTTCCCATTCCTCATGTTTTTCTTCTAACTCATTGTAACTCATTCTTGATGCTTTACTTCTAGCCTATTTTAACTCTATCTTTATTCTTACCCTGACAGCTTATGTACCCCAACAAAATCTTCTAGTCAAAATATAAAAGTTACAATGTGGTTACATTCTGTTTTTCAAGTGAATAATTGCAATAAATACAAAACAAACAGTGAAAAACAGCCTGACACCAGAGAAAGAGAACAACAGCAAATGCACAAAGGCATAACAGAAGCAAAAGACATTAAGAGGTGGGTGGTCTGGGGCCTTGCCTGCATGATATTGACCCATCAGAGACTTTTTTCCTGGTGGCCTGACACCCTGAACTTCAGTTACCTCTTGCTGCTCCTCTAACATGACCACCACAACCTTCCTTACCATGTATGTCAGTATTTAACAAATATGATTTAAGATCTTTGGTTACAGACTAGGTATGCGAGAAAAGTATTTGAGGTTTCAAGTGAACATTCTTGAACATTATTAATCCATAAAAGTGTTCACAAAAGACACTGAAATACTCCCCCAACCACAACATAATTAAACCAAGAAGTTAATGAGATGTTTTCCCATTTGGGATTAATACCCAAAGGAAGATCACAATTGTTTAAGATCTCTTGTGTTGTGAATTATTGCAGTTCTTGAAACCAAACAGGAAATTGCTGGCAGGGAGCTGAAACATATTTAGATGGGCAGCATTCTACTCAAAAAATGATTAAAATGAGGAGAAATTCTCAATTTCAAATTACAGACTGAAGGATGGTGAGACTCCTTTCTTCTGCAGCAAGTACATAGAAAAACAACACTCAATAACACCATCCATCATATTAGGCTTTCTATTGGCTCGGTAAGTGTTCAATGCCTCCTTTGCCTTTAGCAGTGTGCTCAGTCTCTCAGTTACTAGGGATATAATATAGGGGAAGAGGGAAGAGTTTTGGACAATAGATTTTAAGCATTAACTTATATTGTAAGAATTTCACTGAAAAATTATAAAAATATGTCAGAAAATTTCAAAATATGACTACTGGAAAGAAGTGCTTTTTATGCCCAGCACTTCTTTTTAACTCAAATATAGTTCTAGAATTAGCCTTTGCAGCCTGAGGTAGTGACAACAGTAGCTTCTTTGTTCCACATGGAATGTCAAGGCCTTTCTGTAGATAGTTTTTCTTTGTCGTTGCTTATGATTCAACAGTCATGAATAGAGAGTCAAAGGAAGTTGACATATGATGATAATTCTTATGTTTAGACATTGAGCTATGAAATTGGATGCACTTTCTTTGTTAAAAGCAGTAGAACTTCAGATCTTTTTAAATATCTGTGACTTCACTGGTTGCATTATAATCTGTGTGCATCCTGTTCTTTCCATTCAATTGGGTAGTAAGGTGCATTGAGGTTGCTTTTTTGAATTCCACATTCTTAGTGAAAATGTCACAAATGTCTTTTGAAAATATAACATAATGTTATTAATATGGTTTTGAAATGGGTCTCTCTCTTTGTCTCTCTCTGTCTCTTTTTCCTCTCTCCCTCATATCTCTCTCTTCTCTCTCTCTCTCTCTCTCTCTCAGTTCATATATATACATTTGAGCTGTATATTGTGTGTAATAGTGAATGAAGAGATAATTAGAGTCGACAAAGCTCTGCTACTATACAAGACATACCTACGGAGCCTCCAGTCACTTACTACTTTCAATTTATCTTTATACAAGACACAGAATAAACCCATGTACAATCACAAATCTTCATTATTTGCCAGAAGAGAGAGAAAGCATTCATGATGCTGAGTAAGAAAAAATTAGTGTATTCCATTAAGCTTACAATTCCGTGATGTTCACACTTCAAACTTAAAATTGTGAGGTATATTCTTTGCTGTTGTCATTTTGTCATGAATGCTGGAGATTCTGATCCTCATTCTCCTCAGTCCTGGAAGCTACTTACTGATGTGATTGTAAAGTGACAAGGTCTCACTCATTAAATTTGTTAACTGACACTTTCAATCTGTAGATGATGCACCCTGATCGTGCTCACTCCCTACTCTATCTTATCCCTCTCCCACCTTGCCACACACATACCCTCCCTACAAGTCCATTTATGGAGACTTTGTAGTTATTTTAGAATCACAATAGAGCATATGGAATGGGATCATTTTTATGAATTTGAGAGTAGAGGAGAGTAGCCTGGGAAGTTACTTTCTGAGTAAGATTGGTGAGAATACTATTGCCCTGTAAGTTACCATCTGGTTGAGACTTTTAAGGTGCTTTATCTGTAATTAAAAGCCTAACTACAGAAATATATCCCATTGGCAGGAGGGAAATTCTGTGCAGAACATTCCTCTGTAAATATCACTGCCTTTTGTCTTCCACTCTAGTGATTTAATATCATCTAAATCATATATATATAATAAATTTTACCAAGAATTTCTTCCCACAGAGACTCAGGAGCTGATTCTTCCATAAACATGAGAAACCACACTATGGTGACAGAATTCACCTTGCTGGGCATCCCTGAGACAGAAGGCCTGGAGAAGGTCCTGCTCCTCCTGTTCTCAGCTCTGTACACCTTTGCCCTCCTGGGAAACTTCCTCATTCTTACTGCAGTCATATCCTCCCAGCGACTCCACACTCCCATGTACTTCTTCTTGGGAAACCTCTCCATCTTTGACTTGGGTTTTTGCTCCACAACAGCTCCAAAGATGTTGTCATATCTTTCAGGCCAGGGTCGAGGAATCTCTTTCCAGGGCTGTGTTGTACAACACTTTTTCTATCATTGTCTGGGTTGTACATTGTGTTTCCTGTACACAGTGATGGCCTATGACCGCTTTGTTGCCATATGCTTCCCTCTGAGATACACAGTCATCATGAACCACAAAGTGTGCTGTGCCTTGGCCACAGGGACCTGGATGAGTGGCTGTGTGCACTCTGTTATCCTAACTTCCCTCACTTTCCAGTTGCCCTACTGTGGACCCAGTAAGGTGGATTATTACTTTTGTGACATGCCTGCCGTGTTACTGCTGGCTTGTAAGGACCCCTCTCTAGCACAGAAGGTAGGCTTTACAAATTTTGGTCTTTTGTCTCTCATTTGTTTTCTTCTCATTGTTGTGTCCTACACTCGAATTGGGATCTCCATCTTAAAAATCCGCTCAAAAGAAGGGAGGCAGAAAGCGTTTTCCACCTGCAGTGCCCACCTCACTGCCATCATCTGTGTTTATGGACCAGTCATCATCATCTACCTACAGCCCAGTCCCAGTCCATTGCTTAGTGCAATTATTCAAATTTTGAACAATCTTGTGACACCCACAATCAACCCAATGATCTACAGCCTGAGGAATAAGGAAGTAAAAGCAGCCCTCAGACATGTATTTTTTAAGAAGTGTCTCAGTCTTGAAAATAAATGAAAACATCTTAAATTTGATGGAGCTGAGTCATTTGTCTATCTGTTGCTTTCATTGGTTAATTAATAAAGAAACTGCTTGGCCTTTGATAGGACAGAAAATTAGGTAGGCGGAGTAGACAGAAGAGAATGCTGGGAGAAAGAAGCCGAGTCAGGCAGTCGCCATGATTCTCCCACTCCAGACAGACCCAGGTTAAGATCTTCCCTGGTAAGCCACCTCGTGGGTTACACAGATTATTAGAAATGGGTTAGATCAATATGTAAGAGCTAGCCAATAAGAGGCTGGAACTAATGGGCCAGGCAATGTTTAAAAGAATACAGTTTCCGTGTAATTATTTCTGGCCATAAGCTAGCCAGGTGGCCGGGAGCTGGGGGAGCAGGGAAGCGGCCTGATACCCCATTCTCAACAAAAATTGTAGCTGAATAAAGTCTGATTCACCATTTAACCAGACAGATTTGAATCTGCAACTTACTTCATAAGACAAATTGGCATCCATAGTATCCAAGTCATATTTAAATAAAATGTAGATTACAATAATTTACCATTCCTTCACTGTTTGAAGAACAGACTTATTTTATATCTACCTGTGTTCTATAATGAAATATAAGTGACAAACTCTCCATTAGCAGATCCATTGTTGATTTTCTTTGGCGGGGGAGGGGCATGAACAGAATTTCTTTGTATAGCCTTGGCTGTTTTAGCTGTGCAGACCAGCCTGGCCTCAAAGGCACAGAGCTCTCCCAGGGTCCAGGGACAAACTGTGCTGATTTTTGTTTCATGTGATTTCTCTATAACCACCACTATTCCTCTAATTCTTTAATTGTGACCCCTCACAATGTAGCTGTGCCTACTTTACATGTTCCCACAACATTTACTCTAAATTTTATCTATAGAAGATCATCCAGTGCAGGATCTATTTTATAATTAAATGCTAACAACTGATGCATGCTCTCTGATGGACATACTGTAGTCATGATAAAAGATGTATGTACTATTTTAGAATGCTGACAATGCAGTACAGAATACAACCTCAGTTATGTTACACAAGTGATTGCATGACTGAGAATTCAGTGTAGCTTCCATTGTCTTATATTGTGAAAGAGCATTACATTTACCTTGTAAGATCAAAATTCTGACTGTGAAGTGTAGTTCCTATTGCCTTTATACCACTTGTTACATTATCATGAAAGCAAATGTGCTAAGCCAAATGATTGGGAGTCAGTAACCACATATAGTTGAGATACTGAATAATGAAGTCCCAACATAATCAATTATACTTCATTTACTAATTGGATTTCTACAGAGAACTACCTCTCCTGAAGGGCTTAACTCAACTCTTTCCGTCAACAAAGTGAGAGACTATGGATTCATTCTTGTTTTGCCTTTGTTTCCACAGGAGATGAATTTCTGTAGATTCCTTCTTGGTAAAGAAAAATAAGGTTTGATTGGCTATGGATTCATTCTGAGTTAAGAAAAATAAGGTTTGATCAAAGAAAATCCCCTAAAGAAATTCCAATGGGAAAAAATAACCCAGATGATTGAACATTTCAGAGTATATTTGTTGCAGATTACTCTGAGTTCTACACCCAGGACACCTTCAAGACTGTTGGCTGAAATGATCCAGTCTCACAGAATACTTCAGTAAGGACTTGGCCTTTATCCTAAATTTTCTTTGGGTCCCCATAAGATTATGCACCCCCCAAAAGCAGGAAATAGCCTAGAAACCTATACTCCCTTCCCCCAAAAAATAGATTATGGATGTTTGTCCTAGTGTAATGTTTTGGCCACAAGTTGTTATGGACAAAGGCCAGGAAAATAGCTAAACAAAAGGGATTAGATTCCAGGTTCTTGTTTTGAATAATAACAATAATAAAAGGCTAAGCGATGGTGGCATACACCTTTAATCCTGTCATTTGGGAGGCAGAAGTAGGCAGATCTCCAGGAGATCAAGGTCAGCCTGGTCTACAGTTCAAGTACCAAGATAGGCTCCATAGCTACTGAGAAATCCTGTCTAGAAAAACCATAAACAAAAGAAAGAAAGAAAGAAAGAAAGAAAGAAAGAAAGAAAGAAAGAAAGAAAGAGAAAGGAAGAAAAAGAAAGAAAGGAAAAAGAAAAAAGAGGATATAAATATGTAAGTTAGAAAGGTAGATTATTGAATTTACTCTGAAAAGACAAAGGGAGGATATAGCTATTGATAGATTATCGAATCTACTTTTTAAAAGCAACTATTAGTTTTAAATATTTTACATTGGTTTTACTTTTATATATTGTATACAAATTTTGTACATTGATATATTTTGAAATTAATCTTGTTAAAGCATATTTTACATATGTTTCTAATCTTGTTCAAGATATTGTACCTACACAGCTCATTTAACAATTTAATGCAAATTTCAAGTCATTGAAAATTATAATTACCAACTGTTTAGGATAATAAAGAAATATAAGTTAGCAGTTAATCACCTAGTATAATTAAACTTGAAGTTACATTAGGTATGTTTTCAAGGCCAAACAAAGATATAATTTAGATAGATAGGTCATCTTCAAACACTTCAGAGATCTACAGAATATGGCATTTAAGATGTTTCAATAATCTAGATTTTTTTTTAACGACAATGAGACATGTCTGCTTCTGGCAGCTCCAATCTACCTCAGAGAAGATAATGGGCATCGAAGAAACTCCACATGGAGTTTACATTTTTGTGACAAAAGTAAGCCACTGGGCAAGAAAATGCCCCTGCCTTGACTGCTGACATTATGCTGTCCTAATTAGACAAGCAGGATACAAAATATCCTGCTTCACAGAAAAATCTGTCTATTATGCTAGACCTGGAGGCCAAAGATGGATGCCCCAACCTTGCAGAGGAATTTGGTTGACTGTCATGGCAGCCAACTCTTTCTGTCATTACTCACATTTTTTGGAAGTTGCTTGCTTAAACTTCCTCCTTACTCAGCTAATATTATTTCCTTTTTGTGTCTCTGAGGGAGTTGAAGATTAGATAGCTGTAGTTATAGTTTACCAGACACAGAAGGAAAGTTACAGTAGAACATAAATAGAAATAAATTAGGTATAAAACTTTGGACTCACCAAATAAGATAGATATGAACTATTTTTTCTGAATTTGTCAAATGCAAATGGACTAGACATTGTTGATGTATTTATTCCCTGTATATATTGCATATAGTCATTGTACTTATTGTATATATTCTCAAATTAGTTATAGCTTCTTTTTTATTTTAGGCAAAAAGGGGAAATGTAGTGGCATTTCAATTGTATTTTAATAAATAAAGAATGCCTGAAGATTTAAGTGTTAAGCAGTCCCACTGGTAAATCTTACAGACCAGGTTATGGTAGCACACACCTTTAATCCCAGTAGCCACACTAGTTGCCATAGAAACCGGGCAGTGCATGCCTTTAATCATGGTGGTGCACACCTTTAATTCCAGTCCTAGAGAGGATTATAAAATGGGAGAAAACAGCTTTCAGCATACAGTCTCATTCTGAGATTTCAGGAGGCTGAATTTCCATTTCAGACTGAGATCTAGGTAAGAGCCAGTGACTGGCTGTTTTGCTCTTCAGATCTTCAGGTGATCCCCAGTTTCTCACTCTGAGCTTTTATTAACCATGCTTCAAGTGATGAAGTGTGGAACCATCTCTCTGGATTGCTGGGCTCAGTTCTCCCATGGGAGCAGATTCTTCACTCTTTCTGCCTGCCACTAAGGGGCAGGGCCAGCAATCCCAGGGAAAGTGAGGATGGGTGTCTCAGCATGGCCCTCAGATTTTGACACACATGGTTCCTACGATCCCCTGTGGTAACATGGGCCATTGACATCTTCACAGAACCCAGCTGCAACAGAAACATACCTATCATCATGGCCCAGGTAAGAGCACAGGCCATCTTAATTGGTATAGCTGTGGCTACAACAATGCCCTCAGACACCAACATGGTGTTAGGTGGCTATCCTGACCCCTGGTATCAGCAAAGCTTCTGACATATGGAATTTTTTTTTTAAAAAGATGGCTTCACTAATTCCTGAAACTTTCCTTGAGAAATTTATCTAACATCCTGAAATCTTTATTCTTGCTTAGCTTTGACCATCAGAGCGTCATGAATCACTCTGTCACAGACTCCCTGCAAAGACAGCAACCCAATGCCTGGCTTCAGTGATTTCCTTTTCAGTCTGGGTGCAAGCCTCCATGTCTGTATAACCCTTGCATTTTGCATGCGTGCAAACTTAGATTAGGAAGAAACAGGAAAGTGCCAAACTCCTACATATTTTGGGTGCATTTCTATTGGACAAAACTTGGATTGTGTGCAGCTCAGTGATGTCCAACCAGGTGTAGAGTAAGCAACATCTATACAAGGAGATTTGGACATGAGAGAATGCAAAGCCATAGGCACTGCTTAAGTAGTGGAACATGTTGTTCCACTATATTATGAGACTAGATTTATTTGTAATTTATAAGGCTATAATGTAAGTCTCAAAAGAATGGAATTTAACAGCTTACATACAAATTAAATTGTGAGGTAAATAATTCAAAACAATTATTCTGTTCTGTAAGATAGTCAGGATCTAGGAAACACAAGTACACAAATTGAGTAGTTGCCAAGCATACAGTGAACTCTACAGTTCTGTTCTGCTTTTAGTGTGTGTATATTGTGTGTGTGTGTGTGTGTGTGTGTGTGTTACAATTTGATGGGTTTTTGAGGGGTGTTGTTTTATTTTTTTTTGTTTTTGTTTTTTTTGTAGGTGTTGTTGTTTGTAGGAAGATTAAGACCTACATGGCTGAGAGAAGAGCCAACCTGGAGTCTTTTTGAAAGCCTAGCAACAGGTTCTGTCAGATGTCCTGATCATGCTTAGCCAATGAAGGGCAACCACGCAATATCAATGGATCAGAATGGAGCACAGCCTTGATGCTGGGAGGATATATTAGGCTCTCCCCCTTTGCTTAATAAACGAGTCTACTGTAGGCCTTTTTCTTTATTCCTTGTGTCTATGCCATTGACTCCATACTTTCTCACCCCCTTCCCCAAGGGAGCTGTTAAGACTCAGCAGCATCTGGTGCCTGAACAGGTTCTAGTCATCTCCCTTTCTGTCCTTGTGGCACAGGACAACACCCCCAAGACAGCATATTTCAGTGAGAGGGCCCCTCGGTTCTTTCATCAGGAAAACATTGGGACTCCCCCTTTTCTTTCTTTTGTGTTGTCTCTCATGATGGTCTGCCCATCTGGTTAGGAAGGCACATTTTTTTTTCTGTTTTAGTTCACCTGGCTGATCCCCCGGGAGACAGAATCAAGTCTCGACTCCTGACTGCCGCCCCTCATCTGGAGACACCATGGACCATAGTCTAAAAAATCATGGAAGTCCCCCACTAACCATAAAACATGAAAGTCCAACACAATTTTCTCCCACTGTTGACTGCCATCTTCTCTCTGCCTGTTGTTTGCCTGCTATCTCCCTCTATAAAATGGGGAGCCTCTCTATCACCTCCACCCTTTCTATGTTAGATCTCTCTATGGCATCAGATGAGGAGGAGACAGACAGATGACACCCGTGAAAGCTGCAGAGGACACAGCAGTCACAATTAAGTTGGCACATTGGGCTTCCCCACCAGCTCCACTCCCGTTGCAGTTCTCTTGGAGTGAAGTGCTTCAATGTCCACCTGCCCCTGAAAGCAGAAATTTCCCAACATGGCAGTATGACCCCCAACTGCCACAGCCATTCCCACCCCCACCCATCTCAGGCCTCAAAGACCAGCGGAAATCTCTCTGGTCAATATAGGACAAATCCGTTAATCAGTCCTGGATTCCCACTCCCATAGCTGAACTCTCTGTTATGGAGAAAGTGGCTAGTCGCAGCGGTCTGTAATAAGGACATTCACAAGTGGGTCTTGATCTCAGTAAGGGTCCCATTGCTGCCCTCATTGCTTCCCTGGATGCCCTCCTTGTGGACAGGCAGCACACTGATGACACACCCAAGGTCCCCCAAATAGATAGATCTTGCTGGGGGTGCAGCAAACCAGGCCATCTGCGGCATGACTGCCCCCAGGCAAAACCTAGGACTTAATGCCCCAGGTGCAATAATGGCAAATGATTTCAGGTCACAATCTGCCGAAATACCAGCCCCTTTAAATCACAAACAGAGCACTTCTCAGCCCAGCAAGTAAGGGGAGGCTCTAGGAATCTAACAACCTATTGCACATTCCCTGCTTTTTCCACACTCGCCACATTTTCTTACCCCCTTCTCGGAGGGAGCTGTTAGGAACCAGCGACCATTGTTTCCTTTGGTTTTTGCTTGTGTTTTGAGAAAGCATTTACACTGGTTTGATGAGGGACAGGGAGAAGATCTGTAAGGACTTGGACAAAGAGAGAATCATGATGATATACATTTAAATTTAAAATAGTGTTAAATAATAAAAAGGAAAACAAGCAGGCGGTGGTGGTGTATGCCTTTAATCCCAGAACTAGGGAGGCAAAGGCAGGCAAATCACTGTGAATTCGAAGCCAGTCTAGCCTACAGGAGCTATTTCCAGGACAGACTCCAAAGCTACAAAGAAACCCTGTCTCGAAGCCTCTCCTCCCGCCAACCCCCCCCCCCAAAAAAAGGGAAAACAAGAGAACTAAACACCAGAAGGAATAAAGAACCTATAAGGAAAACCTAGATACTATGATATCACTGTTTAAATATTTGACTAATTTCAACACAGGGAACATGAGTATTTCTTCTCTTTCTCTGAGAGAATAAAGTATCTTTGTGTTCTTTTCTGGGTATGGCAGCCGTGTGAACCATCTGAGTGTCATATTAAGTATGATATTAAGACTGAGTTCTAAATCCAGATCCATGATTCTGTGCTCCAGGAAGCCATGAAGTTTGTTATGCATCCTGACAATTTTGACAACACCATTCTTTTTCCCTTCTGTGAACTCTGCCTGCATGTTACTATATCCAAACTATGATGTTTCTCTTAGAATTTTTGCAGAAACAAAATACTATTACTATTTGAGTTGAAATATTATTAAATGTCTGGCCATTATTTTTGTTTTTGAAATGTTTAGATGGCAAGTGGGTATTATGAAATCCTTATTTCTGCCCCTGGGAAAGTAGAAATTAAAGTCCCTATGTTAGAGCAATGAAACTTGCAAGTAGGAAAAAAGCCTCACCTGGTGCCATAATGAATGAAAGCAGAGACTAGCAACAGTGAACCATGACCCAGTTAAGACTTGTAAACCTTATATTAAAGTCAATGTGGAACTGTAGAGGAAGATATTTGGAACTTATACTTCTTTAAGAACTAATTAGAGTATACTTCATATTTACCTCTTAATATCTTTTAAAAAATAGGAATATTCATAATTGTAATGAATGCATTTATACTTTAATGAAATTGGCATGATATTATCTGGCATATTTTACAGTGTTGTAATTATTTTGTAGTTCGTTGTACCAAGATAGAGTAAATACCATGCCCAGACATAATTTAATGGAGGAGGTAGATGAGATAATGCACGTTTGGCTGTGTGAGAAGTACTTATTTGATAATGAATTATGTTCTTTTATGCAATGAAGCCAATAGGGAGGCCTGCTGTAGGACAGCTTGCTAGCTGTTTCAGGAGAATGTCCTGTGGTTGCCTGGCAACAAGTTGCTATGTGATTTTTTTTTTTTTTGCCAATAGAATAGGCACATAAGCCAAAATGCTACTGAAAATAAGCAGGATAAAACATTCTCTTTCAATTAACATCAACCTTTATAGAAATACATATATAAATACATACAGAATTAGATAAATATGTATAGAATATGCATATTTATGTAGAAATAGAGAAATTAAATAGAAATATAAAAATTATATAGAAACACGATTACAACCTAATCCTTTCAAGTTCTGAGAAAGAGACTGAAATATAATTAATTTTAGCAGCCAGGGTGAGGAAACCGGTAGAAAGATGATTGGTTAAGTCTTTCAGTACATATAATTTCCACGGTTTTTCATTAGTTTCATGACAATTCCAAAAGTAAAGCAAATAAAACCTTCAAGTTCATTTTTCCATGAAAGCTGAAATGAATATGACTCATACTACCCCATTCCCAAGGTTATATTTACAAATAAACAACCAGGGTGAGTAGAGACTCTCAGCCCAGCAGAGCTAGCTGCATACAAGTCTAGCCTCTAGCAGCTCCAGAATGCAGCTGTCACGTTTCACTATCCAGGCTGGGATGGGCTTTTCTATGACACTGCTGCCCTTAAGTCATTTGCTTCTGGAAGTGACTGCTCGTGCATCCCACTCTCAGTCATCCCCACCAACTGATTGGATAGGCAAGTTGGCCGTCAGTTATCTTTCTGGACTAGTGTCACTTTGTGTTTCTCACTAAAAGTTCTCCATGGACTTCAGATGCTGCACAACTCCCTCTTCAGCATCCTCTGTGGAGTGAACAGCGTTTGTTTTGTGCTCCCATGGTGTGCAAGCACACAGGTCTGTCAGTATATCTATTTACCTGCATAGGACTGAAACCAACCTTCTTGTGGTTTCTTAGTCTCACTTTCCTACCTTCAAATAAAAGAACAAATAAATATGTACACAATGGAATATCTGAACTCATGTGGTATGTGTCTATAACAATTATTATATTCTTCATCCTCTACAATCATGGAATACTCCTATTGAACTCTATAGCCAACTACAGAGGTAGTGACCTGAAATCTTGGCAAAGAAACCAAGAGGCATAGTAAGCAACAACAGAGATATTTCCTATACCTATAATCCTCAGCTCACAGACACCTCCTGATTAAAAACTGGACATAGCTATGACCTTATTTGTTACTTTTCCAGTGTCAAAACCATCGCATTTCATACTTCTGCTTTACTTTGAATGGAATTACGCTCCCATTCACTTCAGTTCCCCTATTTCACAAAGAACGTAGGTACTTATAGGACATGACATTGTCTGGTGACTGTGATTCCCTCTTCACAACTATCATCTCCATACATGTACACACAACTCCTATAGAATGAACCTGTACCATTTCTATGTGGGAGTTTTCAGTATTAAAAAATCACATAACAGATATAGAATCTCATATGTATTATTAGCATTATGTCCCTTGAACACATATCCAGTTGGCTAAGAGATGCCTGTTTCTAATTGCCTGCCCTACATAAAGCTGGCCTTCATGCCCTCTACGATAGCTTAACACACCTCACCATCTTGCCAGAAAACTCATAATACTAATGAATTGCTCAGGAAGCAATTGATAAGAAGTGCTGCGAATAGATCACTGTTAATTCTTGAGTCTCCATTTCTCGGACTGTAATAAGAGCAATTAGCATCTGGTCTCCTACAACAATCGATTAGTGGTTGAACCTGGTCTGCATCCAAGTCTGAGGCCTCACTTCTTCATCCTGTGTTATCCACTTGATGCTGTTGGAACAAGGAACCGCTGCTGGGTTTTTTTGTTTTGTTTTGTTTTGTTTTGTTTTGTTTTCAAAAACATGGCAGATGCTGTTACTACCTAGACCACAATTGCTGTTTTCAAAGCATGGCTACTTAAGATTTTATCTTAATTTTGCCACTTAAAAAAATCAATTGTTCCATGACAATGCCATTTCAAGTCTGAAACTTAGTCTCTAGCTTAAAACTATTTGGGGTACAATAGCCTTTGAGTTCCGCACAAATGGCACAAGTGTTGCAATGGTGGCCTTTAGGAATTTTTAGTTAGCCATAACAGATGCACTCAGTGTCTTTTTGCTGTCCATCTCTCAGGACAAACAGCTGCTTTGTTTGTTTGGGTACTGCAGTGGCTTCTTCATGAAGTACCCAGATACAACTGGCTCAGTGAATTCTCCATCGTCATTCAGGCAAATCCATCACTGTGCTTCCAGGTTGTGACTAAAACATTTTCAGGTGACAATGACTTTAGTGTCCAGATATTTCTACAGCAGAGCTGTCGGGTAAGAGCCCCTAATATTTCAAAAGGGCAGCAATCTCAAGCTGTGATGTTGTGCAATGCAGTTCCGGGCAGAGTGCCACTCACATCATTTGAAATTGATTTGCCAAGGACAACTTCTTCTGGGAATGTTTCCAAGTGTGTTGCCACTCCACAATCATCTGGTTACAACTGAAAGCCACATTATGCTCTGGAACTAGACAAGATCCTTTCCACACTCCTTTGGTGTGCGGGTCATGTACTTAGTCATAACCATATCACCCAGGTACTTCTGGCAGATCGCTACAGTCATGGAATACTGGCAGTCACTGACCCTAGGTTACAGATGCAGTTCCAAGAAGTTAAAGCAGCTCCCACTCCTGCCTCTTACTGCCTCCCCTATCCCTGATGTTGCCCTCTTGAATACATACATCCCTTAGCCCAGCAGTTGCCCATTCTATCCTTTAAGGGAAAACAATCCCATTCACTGTAAAAATATCCTAAATATCAGTTGTTCTTATCCAGCTGGTTCTTCCTCTAAATCTTGTTTTTTTTGCTTCAGGTATAACAAGACTGCAAATGAAAATAATTTTCCATTTCTTTTAGAATTAGAAGAGCAAGAAAGAGATTGTTTATTGTTGTTTATTGGGGTCACACACATTTTCCTGATATGATTGTTGTCTGTAATTTTTTTAATTATACATGATTTTGACCTTCAGATCTGTGAGCTAAGTAAATGCCTTCACTCTATATCATAGCCAGTGCCTAAAAATATTTTATAACAATGGAAAATGTATAGATACACCTGTCATAAAATGATGCATTGAATATTCATTGGCATAAGAAGTAAGAACATTAGTAACACATTTATTATGCAGAAAAGTATTCTAAGTTTAATTAATAGTTATGCTAGAAATTTATAGATATTTGAAAGTCTAAGCATGAACAATTTAAACTTATCCATTGATCCCCCTCTAAATAAATTTCTTAATTACTGTATCAAAAGTTTCAAACATTTTAAATAATTTGAATTATAACTCCCAACATTAGAATATTTAAGCAAGTATATATACATATATATCTATATATATGAAATACATACTATTAGAAAGGAAACTATTAAAATACAAAGTAATTATAATGATTTTTGTGCTTGGAAAAATTATACTCTTCTATGCTATTGTATTGTTGAAAATGTAAAATAGAGCAGACAGTATGAAAATAACATCATAGTTCCTTAAAAATGAGGTTGTAGAAGTTTATAATAAAATCAATCAATTCAGATTCTCATTGTATTTACAAAATGATCAAAAGCAAGATCTTGAAAAGCTATTCATGTTTCTGTGTTCATAACTGTATTAGTCACAAAGCCTGGGAATGAAAAACATCTGAGTTTATGAGTGTATCATCTTAATATATTATGCAATGGATACACAAAGGAATATTGTTCAGATATGAGCATCAATGAAGTTCTGAAACATGTATTATCCATCACCCACATGGATGATACAAGAAGAGAGTAGCCAATCATAGTAAAATAAACATAGTCATTCTATTTCTAGAATCTGCTGTTTTTATTAAAAAATGAAATAGAATAATGGTTAGTAAGGGATGGAAATTTTGGGAGGCTATAGAAGCAGAAGGAGAGGGAGCATTGGTTTATTGACTGTATTTTCTTTTATTTTTGATATTATATATAATAAAATTCTTTCTTCCCATTCCTCCCTTCAGATCCTTCTATATAGCCCTCCTTTATCTTTCACTTTACTGATGTCTCTTTCCACAGATAATTGGTACATGCATGCATGTTAATTACATACATGTATATTTCTAAATATAACCTGTAGAATCTATATAATGTTCCCTAATATGCATATGTCATGAGGGATTACCATTTGCAGTTGAATAACCAATTGGTGTGCTCTTCCCTGGAGACTATTTCTCCCAATCTTAGTATCCCTTGGTTTCCTGCATTTTCATTTAAAATTAGTTATCCTACAAACTCATGGTCTTCATTATGACATTTTCAGCATGTTTAAACTCCAATTCTGCATGATGGATGGGCTGGTAGATTATATAACTTCGGTGCATTTGTACTTATGAAACATACTAGAAGACATTTATAGCTCCATCTTTACATCTATTATTTGTTTTCAGGTCACATGTTTTTTTTTTTTTTTTTTTTGGTAGTGAGATAACTTCTCGTAACAACATTCCTGTTAGATATTGTCAGTCTACTCTATCTGAATTTTTTTCCCAACCTCAATGGAGTGCGTCCAGGAACGTCTGAGCAATAGAAAGCAGGGTGACTGAGAAACACTACTTCTAGGAATAGCAGTGAGTTTCCACTGAGCACATTCTACTCCTTGCCAGGCACTTGCAATTGCTCTGTTGATGCATTCTAAGTGTGTCTGAGCTAGACTGCTATGTGATCATTTTGTAGATCAAATGGGAACTGGGGAAGTTAGAATGATTAAAGTATACACTTTGTGAAAATAAACAGGATCCTATTTCAGAACTTCATCCATCTTTGCACAGTGGAGCAAATTTTAGTGAAACTAGAAATGGTAGCCATCTTTATCTCCTAAATATCTAACCCTTATTTTTATCCCCTTATCTTACTGGATTTTGTAGTCTTATCTTCACCTCCTTCATAGTCCTTCTTTTTACCTATGGTTGGTTCAGGTTTCTCCTCATTGGCTTTATTCCTATAACTTTTTCTTTCATTTTGTACAAATACTCTTTCTCTTTTCATTTTTTATTAGTTTTTTCCAACCCAAAAGGCTTCATTTTATCTCCTTATCTGGAAATAAAAGACTACTCTACTAACTTGACTCTTTACCCTTATACACTGAAGATGACTTTGCTCTGTACTAATAGCTATTAATTCTTTATTCCTACCATGTGTCTGAAAGGTCTCGAGTTCAAGGATCTTACTTGAGTATTCCAATACGTCTTTTTCCAAGAACTATACTTTGTACTCTAGATGTAATCATTTCTTCATATACTTTCCCATCCACTCTGTTCCAGAACACTTCTGCTTAAAATACTAACCTTTCATCTACTCCTAAATTCATAGACATTTTGTTTAACATGAACAATGAGACCTTCAGTGATCACCGGCTGTCTTCTCTCTCTCACGCATTATCTTACACGGAGTTCTCTTCCTATAACCGCTAAAATCCCCTTATTTGAGATGAAAATAGAATTTGTGCCCTGGCAATGTTGAAGCATGCATGGGCAGCCCATATATGGCAGTTCTGTTGAACTTGTCCATATTGGGTGTCATGGTATAAATTGGTGAGGACAACTGACAAGGTCTCTTCCTCAAGAGGGCAACGGTCTCATTACATATGGTTGTGAACCACCATGTGGTTCCTGGGAATAGACCTCAGGACCTTTGGAAGAACAGGCAGTGCTCTTATGCACTGAGCAGCTTCTCTATAGGAATCAAACCTGTGGCCTTCCCCATGATAAGCAATCACACTACAAATAAGTACACTTACAATAAAGTTTGCATTTTAAAAGGTGAAAGATTTAAGTGATCTGAAGAGAAACCAGAGTATTCCCTATGCATTTTGATGTCTTATTTTCATACATGATCTATACTGGGTTCCTAAACTAACCTTTGTAGCTGGGCATTTCTCTTCTACCTGCCAGTTCCCAAATAACCACTCAAAGGTTTAGTATAGCTTACGAACACTTGGTTGACTGATAGCTCAGGCTTTTTACTGGCTAACTCTTACACTTAAATTAATTCATATTTCTTATTTATGCTCTGCCATGTGGCTCATGGCTTGTTACTTCATTTTCTACATGTCCTGCTCTTTCAGTGACTTGCTGGCATCTCCTGATTCTGCCTATCTTCCTCCCAGAGTCCTCTGTGTCTGGCTGTCCCACCTATACCACCTGCCTGGCTAACATCCTGTCACATTTTTATGAAACAATGATAGTAATACATATTCTCAGTGTACAGAAGGACTATTTCACAGCCAAACTTGAATATACACTGTCATTCAGGAGAGTCTACATTTGGGATTCTACTCTCTCAGATTTCCAAGAAACTGACAGTAGAGACTTATGGAATATTTCACTACACTGTGTGAATATATGTCACTATGATTGGTTTCATAAAGAAGCTGACTGACCAACAGCTGGACATGATAAGGTTGGGAGAGAAATAAACAGAGTGCTGGGAAAAAAAAAGCAGAGAGAGAAAAGTAGCAAGCTGACACAGAGAGAAGGAAGATGACCATGCTATACAGTAAAAAGATACCAAGTCACAGACCAAAGAGTAGATAAAATATTTGGGCTCATTAGAAATGTAAGAGTGAACTAGTAAAAAGCCTGAGCTATTGGCCAAGCATTTATAATTGAGATTAATCCTCTGTGTGGCTACTTGGGAGCAGCTTTCAGGACAAAACCTTCTACCTACAGAGACTCTGTATTCAGGCCCAGCTCTAAATTCTTTAAAGATGTTGATTTTCATTCCACCATGCACATTGTACATACCAATACCTCTGCTGGGAAATTGTTTTGTCATTCTCTACACTATCTGTTGATTCATACAGCAGATCCCAGCTAAGAGAACATTTTCTGACAGGTCTTCTCACACCTTCCAAGAACAGTACATCACCATATAGGTCAGAATGTAACAAATAAGATTTAAGAATTACTATATTTTAAAATCTTTGGTCACGAATTAGGTATATGAGAAAAATATGAGGTTTCAAGTGAACATTCTTGAATATTATTAGCTAATGATAGTTTTCACAAAAGATATTGAAATACTGCCCCCAGTCACAACACAATTAAACCACGGAGTTAATGAGATGCTTTCTCAATAAGACTCCTTCCTCTTGGGATTAATACCCAAAGGAAGATCACAATTATTTAAAATCTCTTGTGTTATGAATTATTGCAGTTCTTAGAACCAAAGAGGAAATTGCTGCCAGAGAGCTGAAGCACCTTAGATGTGCAACATTCTACTGGAAACTGAATAAATGAGGAGGAATAATTATCAGTTCCAATTTACAGACAGAAGGATGGTGAGACTCCTTTCTTCTGCTGCAGGTACAGAGGGAAATAACACTCAATAACACCATCCATCATATTAGGCTTTCTATTGGCTCAGTAAGTACTCAATGTCTCCTTCACCTTTAGCAGAGTGCTCAGTCTCTCAGTCACTGGAGATATAATATGGGGGAAGAGGGCAGAGTTTTAGATAATAGATTTTATGATCTAATCTCTAATTTAAGGATTATACTGTACTGGAAAACTGAAATAAATATATAAAAATATGTCAGAAAATTTCAAAATATAACAACTGGAAAAGAGTGTTTTCTATGCGCACCTCTTCTCTTTCACACAAAGACGGTTCTAGAATTAGACTTTGCAGCCTGAGGTAGTGGCAACAGTAGCTTCTTTGTTCTACATGGAATGCCAAAGCCTTTCTTTAGGTGGTTTTTCTTTGTTGTTCCTCATGGTTCAACAATAAAGAAGAGAGAGTTAAAGGGAGTTGACAGGCAATGATACATTCTTACGTTCAGATATGAACCTATGAAACTGGATGCACCTTTCTTGGTGCAAAGCAGTAGAACTTCATACCATTTAAAATATCTGTGACTTCACTATCTGCCCTATAATCTTTCCTTCCATACAGTAGAAAAATAACAAACTTTTTTGGTGACATTTTTGAACTCCACCTACTTAGTTTACTTCTTGTGATATATGTTAACAAATATCTTTTAACAATGGAACACAATATGAATTGTGAGGCTTGCAATAAAGTGTGTTAATGTGCATGAGTCTCTGTGCATGTGTCTGTGTGTATGTTTGTTTTCATTTGTGTACGTGTAAGATGTATATTATGTGTCTAAGAAAGAGAATGAGGTAAAGTTCCACTATTATATAAGAAGCACTTATGGAGACTTCAGTTACTATGCTATTCTAAACATTTCTTCATACGATCCTTACAAATACACCATGTAAAATCACAAATCCTCAGTTTCCACGAGAAGAATAAGCAAATATTCACACTTCTATGTAAGAAAAAATGAGTATATTAATTCAGCTTCAGATTTAATAATGTTCAGACTTCAAGTTTAAAATCATGAAGTATATTCTTTTTGTTGTGACTTTTTCATAAATACTGTAGGTTCTGATTCTCATTACCACTGCACCCAGAACTTGGGTGCAATGTAACTGAAAGCATAACTTTTCATTAATTAACATTTTCTTGGAAAATTTCAAAACTATTCATAATGCATCCTGATTTTGCTCACTCCCTGCTCTTTTTTTGTCCCTCTGCCACCCTACCTTTCCACTATCATCCCTACTAGAGCAATTCTAGAGTGTTTTTATTCACTTTGGAATTATCATGAGCATCTGGAATGGTGGAATAGGATCATTTATATGAATACGAGAAGAGAAGAGACCAGCATTGGAAGCTACTTTCTGGGTGAGATTGTTAAGATATCATCTGCAATTGCTGCAAAAGTTATATTTTGAATGACATTGTTAGAAACACCATCTGCAATTTGTTGCCTAAATGACAAAATATACCCCATCATCAAGAAAGGAATTCTATCTGGAGCATATCTCTGTAAACACCACTGTCTTTTTAACTCCTACAATGGTGATTTAAAATCATCTAACACATATACATAATAAATTTTACCAAGAATTTCTTACCACAGATTCACAGGATTTGATTCTTCCGTAAACATGAGAAACCACACTATGGTGACAGAATTCACCTTGCTGGGCATCCCTGAGACGGAAGGCCTGGAGAAGGTCCTGCTCCTCCTGTTCTCAGCTCTGTACACCTTTGCCCTCCTGGGAAACTTCCTCATCCTTACTGCGGTCCTATCCTCCCAGCAACTCCACACTCCCATGTACTTCTTCTTGGGAAACCTCTCCATCTTTGACTTGGGTTTTTGCTCCACAACAGCTCCAAAGATGTTATCATATCTTTCAGGCCAGGGTCGAGGAATCTCTTTCCAGGGCTGTGTTGTACAACACTTTTTCTATCATTGTCTGGGTTGTACATTGTGTTTCCTGTACACAGTGATGGCCTATGACCGCTTTGTTGCCATATGCTTCCCTCTGAGATACACAGTCATCATGAACCACAAAGTGTGCTGTGCCTTGGCCACAGGGACCTGGATGAGTGGCTGTGTGCACTCTGTTATCCTAACTTCCCTCACTTTCCAGTTGCCCTACTGTGGACCCAGTGAGGTGGATTATTACTTCTGTGACATGCCTGCCGTGTTACTGCTGGCTTGTGAGGACCCCTCTCTAGCACAGAAGGTAGGCTTTACTAACGTTGGTCTTTTGTCTCTCATTTGTTTTCTTCTCATTGTTGTGTCCTACACTCGAATTGGGATCTCCATCTCAAAAATCCGCTCAAAAGAAGGGAGGCAGAAAGCGTTTTCCACCTGCAGTGCCCACCTCACTGCCATCATCTGTGTTTATGGACCAGTGATCGTCATCTACCTACAGCCCAATCCTAGTCCATTACTTAGTGCAATTATTCAAATTTTGCACAACCTTGTGACACCCACAATCAACCCAATGATCTACAGCCTGAGGAATAAGGATGTGAAAGCAGCCCTCAGACATGTATTTTTTAAGAAGTGTCTCAGTCTTGAAAAGAAATGAAAACATCTAAAATTGTAGCTGAATAAAGTCTGATTCACCATTTAAAAGGACAGTTTTGAATCTGCAACCTCGTTCATAAGACAAATTGGCATCCATAATATCCAAGTCATATTTAAATAAAATACAGATTTGTTGCGGGAGGTCTTTCCGCCCCTCCAACCAATAGCTGCTGAGATACCAGCCCATTGGGGAGTGGTTTCTCTCCATTCAAAAAGCTTCTACTTCTTCCGCTCGCTCTCTTGAGTTCCTGCTCAGCTGGCGACTAGACTCCCTTTCTGGTTGTGCAGAGAGCTGTTGTCTGGGATCGTGATCTGTAAGTTTTTCCTCTTTAAATAAATACTACCCTAGTAATAATAATTCCAAACTGGTGTGGCATTGTTCGTGGTTTACGCCTTCACCTGGCGCCCAACGAATGTTTGGCTTTTAGGACCCCCCCCCCCCCCCCCGGCTGCCAGCCGCAAGTTCGGCTTGGAGCAAGCGAGCCCTCCCTTCCTCAGCTGCGGCTTGTGCCTTGCGGCCCTGTGGCTTGTGCCTTGCAGAAGCCTTGTAGCTTGTGCCTTGTGCATGGAGCCAGCAGTTTAACTTAAATCATCACGCACTGGCCTTTCTTGCTGCAGTTCTTTACACCGTTTTTTGTTTAGTTCGTGACTTAGGCCCCAGTGCCGAGTCCGAGATACACTTGGCCTTCAGGCCCATAATATCCAGAGAGCCAGGACGATCTCTGAGACCGACCAGGTGGTGGTAGCATACGTCTTTAATCCCAGCACTCGGGAAGAAGAGACAGGCAGATTTCGGTGAGTTCGAGGCCAGCTAGATAATAGGTAATATGGCAGTTTTTGTTTCCAACATGACTTTCACTGTTGGGCTACCAATACAGTGGGTCTTATCATGCAAAATTTATATGACTATGAGGATAACTTAATTTACTGGTTACTAGGTTTTAGTTATCTTTTGAATATTCTATCATTTAGGAAGATTATGGTACTCTCAAGAACCACACTATCTTTACTAGAAACTCATGCAGGTCAGGAGATTCAGGATTCAAAAGAGGCAATAATAAAGACAATAATAAAAAGACTTGAAATGCTTGAAGAAATGATGGGAGCTGGTGAACAGAGTAATAAGGCACAAGGACAGGATACAAAGCCAACACCAGCTATTGGAACTGGCTTACCCAGGGTTTTAGCGGCATACCCTATACTTAATTCTGACAAAGCATCAACTTCTAAAGGCTCAAAGGGAGTCAGAGAAGCTAGATGGATGCCAATAGCAATGAATGATCTGAAAGAAATTAAACAGGCTATTGTTAATTTTGGCTTGCAAAATGCATATGTAAAGGAAATGATAAGGACTTGGGCTTCTAATGCTAGAGCTACCCCCTATGATTTCCATCAGTTAGTGTCTGCAGTTTTAGATAAGGGACCTTCCTTGATGTTTGGAATTTATTTCAGAGAAGAATCCAAACATATGGAACAGCAAGGAAGAGCAAAAGGTGTCGAGGTTTCCCAAGATCAAATTCTTGGTGCAGGAGAATATGCTGATCCACAGGTCCAAGCTCTTTATGACGATGAAGTACTGCGTCTATGTCACCAAGCAGCTTTAAATGCTTGGAATAGGATACAAGATCCAGCAAAAAGGGTTGAATCATATACCAGAATTAGGCAGGGACAGAGAGAACCCTTTATTGACTTTTTGCAAAGATTAATTAAGGCTCTGGACATAGGGGTAACAGACCCAGAATCTAGACGAATACTTCTTGAATCTCTAGCGTTTGAGAATGCAAACATAGAATGCAAAAAGATAATTGGGCCTTTAAAGTCTAGATCAGCACCTATGGATGAATGGATTCAGCATACGATGAATGTTGAGACATTTACCTATAATGATGAATCTTGGGTAGGAGAAGCGATTTCCACAGCAATGAGGAGACATCAAACTGCCAGGTGTTTTAATTGTGGTAAATTAGGACATCTGAAAAGGGATTGCAGGCACAGAATTTCTAGGAATAATATCTCCTCTGGGAATGACAAAAATAGGGGACCTAGACCTTCGGGTATATGTAGGAGATGCGGTAAAGGCCGTCATTGGTCCAACGAATGCAGGTCAACAACAGACAAACAAGACAACCCGATCCCGTCGGGAAACTCCTTGAGGGGCCTCTCGCAGGCCCCCAAGCCAACAGTGGCCCAGTCATTCCCAGTCACAGTGGAGAACGTGCATCACCAAGAAAATTAAAAGCTCCAATTTCTGCTGTAAAAAGTAATAATACAAGTGGTAAGAAAAACATATAGAATGGGGGCAGGGTTCTATTCTTATCTCCACAGGAAAACACTCACCTTTGAAAAATTCAAGGGACCCTGGATATTTGGATACTGACAGATGGAAAAATACCTGCCCAATAGGAAATATCAAGAAAACTGAATGGATAAGTAACACATATTAAACCATATTTCTAAATTTATAGAGCTGGTTTTGAAGTTGGACTCTGGCTCAGTCCCTCTCCAATTCCAAGCCTGTTAGTAAGAGAAAAACCCAGAGTTTCTGGAGTTTCTGTCTCATGTCAAGAGCCGTGATATGGGACAGAAAGAAATATGAGTTTAGAAAACATCTTTGCTTTTCTTCATATCTATCATACCTTTCATTGAATATATCTATCATGCCTTTCATTGAATATATGTATATATATATGCCTATATATGTCTATATGATTAATGTTTAAGTTTTTTTTCCTTTTTATTTCTTTTTTTTAAATTTATTTATTTATTTAAGATTTCTGTCTTTTCCCCACCGCAGCCTCCCATTTCCCTCCCCCTCCCCCAGTCAAGTCCCCCTCCCTCGTCAGCCCAAAGAGCTATCAGGGTTCCCTGCCCTGTGGGAAGTCCATGGACCACCCACCTCCATCCAGGTCCAGTAAGGTGAGCATCCAAACTGCCTAGGCTCCCACAAAGCCAATACGTGCAGTAGGATCAAAAACCCATTGCCTTTGTTCTTGAGATCTCAGTAGTCCTCATTGTCTCTATGTTTTTTTCCCAAGACGGTTTTATCCCAGGCTTTTTCAGACCCAGGTCAGCTGGCCTTGGTGAGTTCCTGGTAGACAATCCCCATTGTCTCCGTGTGTGGGTGCACCCCTCGCTTTCCTGAGTTCCTTGCTCGTGCTCACTCTCCTTTGTCTCCTGATTTGGACCTTGAGATTACTGTCCGGTGCTCCAATGTGGGTCTCTGTCTCTGTCTCCTTTCATCGCCTGATGAATGTTGATATTCAGGAGGATGCCTTTATGTTTTTCTTTGGGTTCTCCTTCCAGAACACCAAACAGACTGGATCAATGTTTAAGTTTTTTACAATAAACAATGAGTCTTTTCTGAAGTGACATTTGAAGTTTCCAGGAAGAAGATGGGGCCCCACAACAACAACTCTACCTGGTTGATATGACGTCATGATACTGATAGCGCTACTACAAGACCTGTTTTGGGTACCAGCTGCACAAGAAGATCCCAACTTGGTTAGCTGAAATGGTGCACATCTTGTACAACATTCTGGCCAGACCTCCACAAAATACTCAGAGACTATTTGCAATTTTATAAGACATTGATCTTGAAATTTAACCATCATTTTACTTTCACAGGATCCCCCAGAAAGAACGTCGCCCACATGACAGCTGGAATTCTAGAGGACGACGTCCCCTCTCCCAGTGAAGTTTGTCGCCGGGTTTAGGGACATCATTTAGGGGTTGGGAGGTTGGGGGAGGAATTTTATAAGCTCAGGGATCAAATTGAAAAAAAAAAAGAGGGATGATGGGATAATAGATTTGTAATTGTGAGTTACAATTTTTAGACAAATATATTGGTATTGATACTTGTATATTGATACAAAGTTAAATTATATTGACTATTGTATGCATGCATGTTTCTACCTCTGTTTAAAATATTTTTTATGTATTGACATATATTGTATCGATATTTACCATATTGCAATGTATATTTGTACATTGTTTATATTTGGAGGTCATTATCCTCATTTGTTACACAGATGTTTATTGTCTTAGTCTTTAAGTTAGATAGATATTGAGAATTATATAGATTAATAGTCATCTAAGTTTGCCATTTATAATTAGACTAATTAGGTTATTTAGATATATAGAGATTATACTCAGTATAGATAGATGATCTTCAACCTCTTCAAAGAGCTGTAGAAAATGGCCTTTAATCTAACTCAGAGTTTTGTGGTAGTGAGACACAATTGCTCCTGGCAACACCGCTCTATTCCCGAGAGAATGTTGAGCACCTAAAGACACTCTACCCGGAGCCTTTCTTTTTGACAGAACTGGCCTTGGGGCAAAGAAATGCCCATACCTTAACCACTGACAGAGATACAGAGTGTGCATCAATGGATAAAACAGGACTGTCATATCCTGCCAAGACAGGGTAAGATAGTTTTGAGAAGTTGCTTGCCTTTGAAAATGGTATATCAGTTATGTTAGGCCTTAGCCAAAGTTGGTTGCTTCAACGCTGCAAATGTGACTTTGGGTGATTGCCCAGGTAGCTAGTTGTCCCTGTGATTTGTTGCAGGTTTTGGAAGTTGTTTTACTGAACTTCCTAATTACCCAGGTAACATTATTTCCCTTCTCAGATCTTTGATGGGGTTGAAGACTATATAACTATAGTTACTTTTCTCTCATGACTTGGCCAAGTTATTTATTATACAAGTCCTAAGCTAGTTAGAATAGGATATTTGTACTTATTGTATATAATTTCGTAGTAGGTTTAGAACTCTCTTACTTAAACAAAAGGGGGAGGTGTTGCGGGAGGTCTTTCCGCCCCTCCAACCAATAGCTGCTGAGATACCAGCCCATTGGGGCGTGGTTTCTCTCCATTCAAAAAGCTTCTACTTCCTTCCGCTTGCTCTCTTGACTGCTGCTCTGCTGGTGACTAGACTCCCTTATTGGTTGTGCAGAGAGCTGTTGTCTGGGATCGTGATCTGTAAGTTTTTCCTCTTTAAATAAATACTACCCTAGTAATAATAATTCCAAACTGGTGTGGCATTGTTCGTGGTTTACGCCTTCACAGATTATATTAATTTACCACTTTTTTCATTATTTGAAGATACAGACTTATTTTATATCTCCATGTTTTTTACAATAAAATATAAGTGGCAAAATCTCTTAGCAGATCCAGTGTTGATTTTTCTTTTATTTTGGTGCGGGGAGACAGATAGGATTTCTTTGTATAGCCTTGGCTGTTCAAGCCAAGTAAACCAGCCTGGCCTCAAAGACACAAAGGTCTCCCAGGGGTGGCTACCAACTAGACCTCCTGTGCCGATTTTTGTGTTATGTGATTTCTCTATAACCACAACTATTCCTCAAATATTTGTTATTCTTCTAACTCTTTAAATGTGATCCCTCACAATGTAACTGTGCCTGCTTTACATGTTCCCAGAACATTTACTCTAAATTTTATCTACCAAGAATCGTCCAGTGCAAGGTCTATTTTTATAATTAAATGCTAACAACACATGCATGCTCCCTGATGGACATATTGTAGTCACCATAAAAGATGGATGTACTATTTTAGATTGCTGACAACACAGTATAGGATACAGCTTCAGTTAAGTTACAGTAGAGATTGTATGACTGAGAATTCGGTATAGCTTCCATTGTCTTATATTGTGATAGAGCATTACACTCACTTTGTAAGAAGATGAATATTCAGACTGTGAAGTGTAGTTCCTATTGCCTGTAAACCACTTTTTACATCGTCATGAAATAGAATGTGCTAAGCAAAACGACTGGCATTCGGAGACCACACGTAATAGAGTTAATGAATAATGAAGTCCCAATATAATCAATTATATTTCACTTATTAATTGGACTTCTACGGAGAACTAGCTCTCCTGAAGGGCTCACCTCACTTCATTTCATCAACAAAACATTCTGTCAAGCTTAGTAAAGCTCATACCCACTTTGTTGAGCTGTGAGCCTGACTTATGAGAGGAAGCCGACAAAATCTTTCATTCAGGGAAAGACATATCCTTTTTAGAGAAATGAAAAATATACCAAATTGTGAGGTTTCTCTTGGGCTAGGTAGCATTTATTGCCCCTACAAAGACTAAAATACTAATTGTAAAAGCATTGAGTATCTCAAAATTTTGGACTGTTTGGATAAATGGGAGTATAGATAGAGGAATTGTTTTCAAATGTTAAATAATAATGGGATAGAAGAATATTATTGCTCTATCCTTTACATATAATCCTAGTTAACTATCAGATAAAAACAATTTATCTGACACTTGCCTGGTGCCACTCAGAGACAAATACTGGGTATAATTCTAGTAAAGAATACTGTTTAATGAATAACAGGATTTTTTATTATTTATTTATTTATTTATTAAAAATTTCCACCTCCTCCCATCCTCCCACTTTCCCTCCTGTTCCCCTCACTTCCCCTCTCCCTCACTCTCCAGTCCTAAAAAAAGTCAGAGTGCCCTGCCCTGTGGGAAGTCCAAGGTCTTTCCCCCTCCATCCAAGTCTAGGAAGGTGTGCATCCAAACAGACTAGGCTCCCAAAAAGCCAGTACATGCAGTAGAATCAAAATCTGGTGTCATTATCATTGGCTTCTCAGTCTGCCCTCATTGTCAGCTACATTCAGAGAGTCCGGTTTGATCACATGCTCCTTCAGTCCCAGTTCACCTTGCCTCAGTGAGCTCCCATCAGATCAGTCCCACCTTCTCCGTGGGTGGACACACCCCTCACGTTCCTGACTTCCTTGCTCATGTTCTCCCTCCTTCAGCTCTTCACCTGGGCCTTGGGAGCTCAGTCCAGTGCTCCAATGTGAATCTCTGTCTCTATCTCCATCCATCACCAGATGAAGGCTCTATGGTGATATGCAAGATATACATCAGTGTGTCAATGGGAGAAGGCCAGTTCAGTCACCCTCTTCTCTGCTGCCCAAGAACCTAGCTGGTGAAATCCCCTTGGATACCTGGGAACCCCTCTAGAGCCAAGTCTCTTGCCAAGACTGAAATGGCTCCCTAAGTTAAAATATCTTCTTCCCTGCTCCCATATCCACCCTTCCTCCATTTCAACCATCCCATCCCCCTAAGCTCTCACCAATCCTCCTCTTTTCCCTTCTCTCTCTCCATCTCTAATTTCCCCCAACCCACATCTACCCCTCTGTTCCCAACTTTTGCCCAGCAATCTTGTCTACTTCCAATATCCAGGAGGATAAATGTATGTTTTTCTTAGGGTTCACCTTCTTATTTAGCTTCTCTAGGATCACGAACTACAGGCTCAGTGTCCTTTGTTTATGGCTAGAAACCACTTATGAGTGAGTACATACCATATTCCTCTTTTTTGGTCTGGGTTATTTCACTCAGTAAAGTGTTTTCTATTTCTATCCATTTGCATGCAAAATTCAAGATGTCATTGTTTTTTACCACTGAGTAAAACTCTACAGTGTATATGTACCAGATCTTCTTTTCCCATTCTTCTAATGAGGGAAATCTAGGTTGTTTCCAGGTTCTGGCTTTTACAAATAGTGCTGCTATGAACATAGTTGAACAAATGCTTTTGTAGTATGATTGGGCATCTCTTGGGTATATTCCCAAGAGTGGAATTAGAGGCTCCTGAGGTAGAGACTAGACATTAAAGCTCTAATTAACCCAATTTAAAAAATGGGGTACTGAAATGAACAGAGAATTCTTAACAAAAGACATTCAAATGGCCAAAAGACACTAAAGGTCATGCTCAACCTCCTTAGTGGATCAGGGAAATGTAAATCAAAACAGCTTTGAGATACCATCTTACACCTGTCAGAATGGCTAAAATCAAAAACACCAGTGATAGCTTATTCTGGAGAGGATGTGGAGTAAGGGGAACACTCATCCATTATTGGTGGGAATGCAAACTTGTGCAACCACTTTGGAAATCAGTGTGGCGGTTTCTCAGGAAACTAACAGAATTTTTTTTTTTTTAGTATGTAGGAAACAAGGGACAAAACCAGGGTGTATTACAGAAATGCCAGCAACAGGGTCCAAGTCAGAGTTTTCTGGATTCAAGGATAAAAAGCTCAACATTGAGTGCAGAGTTGTTGTTATAATCCTAGGATGAGGATGAGTAGGTTCATATCAGACCCTTTGAAACACTGCTAAATTTTGTCTTACTGACATTATGTATTGGAAAATAACTTTTGTGTATGTTCCACTAACAATTTTAGTCTGCCAATATCTATACTACAAAGTCACACAACTCACAAGATTATCAAGTCTTCATACTTCACTCTCAAGCTCTTTGGGTACTGTTTTAACTGTTACTGATTTTCTGAACTAGGTGATATAGGAATAGAAGAGTAACAATTTACCCAAAATTCTCAGAGTCTCACCTCAAGGATCCCATCATCCATATCTGTCCTTACCTATGTTCTTGGGCCACTTGCATTACTTGTCTTTCCATATCTGTGGTCACAATACCTGACAACACATATTAAGAAGGGTGGTCAATTTGTTTGAGCTTATAGTTATAAAGTCTACATTGAAAGATGACTTGATTCTGTGTGTATGGGGCTGTAATGCAATTATAAGTAAACCATGTGCCAGTGATATGTCATAGAAGGTATTCACTTCTTGACTGGCAGAGAGCAGAAGCAGAAAATGACAAGGCTTGTAACATGGTGCAAGCATTAAAACACTATCCAGTGAACTACTTCCTCAAGATAGATGCATAACCTAAAATTCCAACAAGGAGTAATAATATTAATGTATGAGGCCACATATTCTAAATTTGACAACATTGTCCTTTCACTCAATGTCTCAGACCCATCTAATAATTATAACTTCCCTTAAGTTCTCTATAAATATTTTTCTTGTTTTTTTTTGTTGGGTTACTTTTTATTATTAAATAGATTCTTCTCTTATACAATACATCCTGATCACAGTTTACCCTCCCTTCATTTCTCCCATCTTATTCCCCCTGCACTCAGTTTCCACATTGGTCAAAAGATCAAACCCCTGCTGTGATGATGATCTCTGTCTAGGCTCCAGAAAGTAAGCCCGCCCTTATAAATCCAAAATGACAGAGTTCCTATTTATAGAGGCACAAGAAACATTCAAATTCCAAAATGAAGAAAAGGAAGAACACAAAAGGGATTAGACTGAAGAAAGACTAAAACTCAACAGGACAGACACTAAACCTGTAGTTATATTAGCCCAGCATCTAGGGATCTCGCCGATTATGCATTTGATCCTGCCATTTTTGGTACACATGGCCTTTAAAAAAAACAAAAACAAACAAAAAACCATAATATTTTATTGATTCTTTGGGAATTTCACATCATGTACCCTAATCCCACATACTTCCCAGTCCCTCCATAACTGCTGCTCACTGATTCAGCATGATCTCCCAATCAAAAAAAAAAATACCAAACAACAAAAAAGCCACCTGGATCTTCACTCTTTCCCACACCCTCTTGTCCAATCATCCCCATCTGCAAGATTTTCATTGTAATGAGTCTTCGGTCTGGTTCAAGACCTCTGATACCATAATTCCTCTTGGATATCCTGCTGTTGCCATGAGTCACGGAATCCTGCAGTTAATGTTCATCCTTCCTCAGGACCAGAGCATTCAGGCACTCCAGCAGGCCATAGAAGGGGTAGATATTAGGGTGGGCTAACCCAAGGTTCAGTATGTAGGTCTGGATGATAACTGTGCAAGTCTCAGTCTAGGCCACCACCCATCTCAGAGAGGATTATAAAACAGGAGGAAATAGCTCTCAACTCACAATCTTATTTTGAGATTCCAGGAGGCAGGAGCGCCATTTCAGACTGAGATCTAAGTAAGAGCCAGTGACTGGCTGTTTTACTTTCCTGATCTTCAGGATAAACCTCTGTTTCTGACCCTGACCTTTTATTAACTGTGCTTCATTTGGCACCCAACTTTTTGTTTCATGAATTTACAGAAAAGCCATTTGTCTGAGGCTTTTTAGCCACCAGCCCAGGCCAGGGCTGAGATTGGAGTTACGGCTGTAAGAATCAGAACCCAAACCTGGGTACCTGGGTTCAGGAGAAAAACTAATGCTCCCAGCTTCCATCTGTCCCAGCTTAGCTTTCATGTAAAGATGGGAAATACACAGCTAATCTGGATGGTGTATGTTATTGTGTTTTCTTTGAATTATTTGACTGCTGAGGACGGACCAAGAGCTGCTAAAAGACATTTGATTATAAATGTTGCTGGATTAATTCTATTTATATATTTTAGAAATGCCTTGACTTCAAAATTTAATTCAAAAGATATGGTACTTCGGAAAAGAGGTTTTGCTTTTGTCTTTGCAGGAAGTGAGATACTGTGGATTCATTCTGATTAAGAAAAATAAAGTTTGATCAAAATGCCTTGACTAAAAAATTTAAGTCAAAAGATATATTACTTTAGAAAAGAAGTTTTGCTTTTGTTTCCACAGGAAATGAGAGCCTGTGAATTCATTCTTGATTGAGAAGAATAAGGTTTGATCAAAATGACTTGACTTCAAAATTTAAGTCAAAAGATATGTTACTTTAGAAAAGAAGTTTTGCTTTTGTTTCCAGAGGAAATGAGTTTCCGTGGATTCCTTCTTGGTAAAGAAAAATAAGGTTTGATCAAAGAAGACCCCCATAAATAATCTTCAATGGGAAAAAATAACCCAGATGATCCAACATTTCAGAGTCCATTTGTTGTAATTTCCTCTAAGTTCTACATCCAGAACAGCTTCAAGACGGTTGGCTGAAGTGATTCAGCCTCACAGAATACTTTCATTAGCATTTAGCCATAATCCTAATTTTTCTTTTGGTTGCCATAAGACTATGTCCCCAATCAGCATTAAATAGCCTAGAAAACTATGCCTACCTTCCCCTAAAGAATGCATTATGGATTTTTGTCTTTGTTTAATGTGTTGCTTGCATGTTGTTATGGACAATGGTCATGGGGATAAAAGCAAAAAAAAGGGGGGGGGAATTAGATTCAAGGTTCTTGTTTTGAATAATAATAAAAGACCAGGTGGTGATGGCACAGAGCTTTAATGCCAGCACTCGGGAGGAAGAAGCAGACAGATCTCTGTGAGTCAAGGTCAGGTGTTCTACACAGTGAGTTCCAGGACAGGTTCCATAGCTACTGAGAAACCCTGTCTAGAAAAACCATGAAGGAAAGAAAGAAAGAAAGAAAGAAAGAAAGAAAGAAAGAAAGAAAGAAAGAAAGAAAGAGAGAGAGAGAGAGAGAGAGAGAGAAAGAGAGAAAAAGAAAAGGAAAAAAAGAAAGAAAAAGAAAAAAGGGGATACAAATATGGTAAGATGGAAAGGTAGATTATTGAATCTACTCTGGAAAGAAAAAGGGAGGATATAGATATGATAAAATAAAAATGTAGATTATTGAATTACTTTATAAGAGCAACTATTAACTCTCAATGTTTTACATTGGTTTTACTTTTATATATTGTATACAAATTTTGTACATTGAAACAAATTTGAGATTAATTTTGTTAAAGCACATTGTACATATGTTTCTAATCTTGTTCAAGCAATTGTACCTATGTAGTTCATTTAACAATGTAATGCAAATTTCAAGTCATTCAAAATTATTATTACCAACTGTTTAGGATAATAAAAAATATAGGTTAGCAGTCAATCACCTAGTATAATTGAAGTTTAAGTAACATTCAGTATGTTTTCAAGGACAAACAAAGATATAATTTAGATAGACAGATCATCTTCAAACACTTTAGAGATCTCCAGTATATGGCATTTAAGATGTTTCAATAATCTAGGTTCTTTTTTTATGACAATAAGACATGTCTGCTCCTGGCAGCACCAATCTACCTCAGAGAAGATAATGGGTATCAACAAAAATTCACATGGAGTTTACTTTTTTTTTGACAAAAGTAAGCCACTGGGCAGGAAAATGCCCCTGCCTCAACTATTGATATTATGCTGTCCCAATTAGACAAGCAGGATATAAAATAGAAATGCCTGTCTAATATACTGGGTCTGTAGGCCAAAGAAGAATGCCCCAACATTGCAGAGGAACTTTGTGTGACTGTCATAGCAGCCAGCTATTTCTGTCATTACTCACATCCCTGCTTATTCACCTAATATTATTTCCTTTTTGTGTCTCTGAGGGAGTTGAAGATTAGATAGCTATAGTTACAGTTTACCAGATACAGAAGGCAAGTTACAATAGAAAGTAAATTAGGTATATATCTTTGGACTCAAAAAGATAAGATAGATATGAAGCATTTTCTCTGAATTTGTCAAATGCAAATTGTCTAGACATTGTTGATATGTTTATTGCCTGTATATAGTCCAAAAGCCCCATCAAATTGTAATCAAGTAAATGCACATATGCACACACGCATGCATGAGCACACACACACACATAAAACCAGAACAGAACTGTATAGATTTCACTTTATGCTCGGCAACTACTCATATTCATTTTTTTCTCTCTTTTTTTAAATCATTTTCATTTTTTGTACTTGTGTTTCCTAGATCCTGACTATCTTACAGAACAGGGGATTGTAAAGGTTTTTTGGCCCAACAAACCTCTCCTCCGACATAAAAATCCAAATCAGACCAAACCAAACTGAATTAGAAAAGGCCAGGATTAAATAGATGCCAGCGCTCCCAGGAAGTCCTTCAGGCTCCTTGGGGAGAAAGACCAGGAAACCACAGAGAGTGGGAAGAAAAACTAAAGAGGCCTCATGTTTGTTCTCTGGGGGCAGTTTAAATAGCTTGTGAGAATGGTCTTTCTTGACCCTCTCCGGGGAAGGGTCACCACCATTTGACAGGCTTTCTCGAAGGTGGAGTTTGGACTGAGGTAATTCCCAGGGGAGGGGGCTTGAAATGGAGCTTTCCACTCAAACATTTCAAAATCAATTTCAGGGGCTGCGGTGACACAATATAACAATCCAGCCTCCTTGGATAAAGGGGTCCCCAGCTCAAGTCTGGCTACTTCCTGCAGGTATGGGGTGACATGGGAGAAGGGAGAGTTGTGAGTTGATTGGCTCACACTCAGCAAGAGGTGCAGCTGGAGAGGCATCTGGTTTACTACCGTTCTGGAGACCTCAGGCATCTGTTCCTTGTGGGAGATGAGAAGGCAAGTGACTAGGAGAAAAAAACATACTGATATTATTGGCCCTATGAATGGGACTAGCCATGGGAGGGGTTATTAACTGCCAGAAAGAATGGGACAGAGAAATGCCTGGGTTGTGCAGGAGAGGCACTGGTGAATAAGGAGAACAGGTATGCACTTTTAAAACCAGATTTTAGTTGGTATGTGTCCTTTTGAGCGAGGAACATTGGTACCAATGGTGAAGTCCCAGGAGCTGGGGGTGTTGGTGTTGTCTGGAGGGCCCTTTGTAAATTGGTCTTGGCTCAGACAGTAGGAGTGACCTGTAAAATTTGCTTGAAAATGAGTGGGGTTAAAATAGGCTCTGAAGACTTAGTTTTTACCAGACCTGATTTTTAAGACAGCTGGAACAGTGAACCATGCATGACCCAGTTAAGACTTGTAAACATCATATTAAGGGCAATGTGGAACTGTAGAGGAAGATATTCAGAACTTACACTTCTTTAAGATATAACTAGAGTATAATTCATATTTACCTCTTAATATCTTTTAAAAAAATAGGAATATTCATAATTGTGATGAATACATTTATAGTTTAATAAAATTGGCATGCTATTATCTGGCACATTTTAAAGTCTTGTGATTATTTTGTAGTTCATTTACCATGATAGAGTACATATCCTGCCCAAACATAATTTAATGGAGGAGGTAGATGAGATAATGCATGTTTGGATGTGTGAGAAATACTTATTTGATAATGTATTTATGTTCTTTTATTGAATGATGACAATAGGGAGGCCTGCTGTGAAATAGCTTGCTAGCTGTTTCAGGAAAATGTCCTGTGGTTGCCTGGCAACAAGTTGCTACATAATTTTTTTTTTTTTTTTTGCCAATAGAATAAGCACATAAGCCGAGATGCTACTGAAAATAAGTAGAATAAAACATTCTCTTTTAATTAACATAAACCTTTATAGAAACACATATATAGATATGTACAGAATTATATATATATATATATAGAATATGCATATTATGTAGAAATTAAATAGAAATATATAAATTATACAGAAACATGATTACAACTTAATTCTTTCAAGTTCTGAGAAAGGGACTGAAATATATTAAATTTTAGCAGCCAGGGTGAGGAAGCCAGTAGAGAGGTGGTTGATTAAGTCCCTCAGTACACATAATTTCGGGGTTTTCCATTAGTTTCATAAAAATTCCAAAAGTAAAAGCAAATAAAACCTTCAAGTTCATTTTCCCAAGGAATCTGAAGTGTATATGACTTATGCTACCTCATTCCCAAGGTAATATTAATAAATAAACAAATAGAGGTAAGAAAAGACTCTTAGACCAGCAGAGCTAGCTGCATATAAGTCCCCCTAGGAGCTCCAGAATGCAGCTGTCACGTTTCACTATCCAGGCTGGAATGGGCTTTTCTATGATGCAGCTGCCCTTAAGTCATTTGCTTCTGGAAGTGACTGCTCATGCATCCCACTCTCAGTCATCCCCACCAACTGATTGGATAGGCAAGTTGGCCGTCAGTTATCTTTCTAGACTAGTGTCACATTGTGTTTCTCAATAACAGTTCTCCATGGACTTCAGATGTTGCACAACTCCCTCTTCAGTGTCCTCTGTGGAGTGAACAGCGTTTGTTTTGTGCTCCCATGGAATGCAAGCACACAGCTCTGCAATATTTTTATTGACCTGCATAAAAGTGAAACCGACCTTCTTGTGCTTTCTTAGCCACACTTTCATTTATTTATTTATTTATTTATTTATTTATTTATTTATTAAAGATTTCTGTCTCTTCCCCACCGCCGCCTTCCATTTCCCTCCCCCTCCCCCAATCAAGTCCCCCTCCCTCTTCAGCCCAAAGAGCCATCGGGGTTCCCTGCCCTGTGGGAAGTCCAAGGACCACCCACCTCCATCCAGGTCTAGTAAGGTGAGCATCCAAACTGCCTAGGCTCCCACAAAGCCAGTACATGCAGTAGGATCAAAAACCCATTTCCATTGTTCTTGAGTCCTCAGTAGTCCTCATTGTCTCTATGTTCTTTCCCCAAGATCGGTTTTATCCCAGGCTTTTTCAGACCCAGGTCAGCTGGCCTTGGTGAGTTCCCGATAGAACATCCCCATTGTCTCAGTGTGTAGGTGCACCCCTCGCGGTCCTGAGTTCCTTGCTCGTGCTCTCCCTCCTTGTTCTCCTGATTTGGACGTTGAGATTTCAGTCCGGTGCTCCAATGTGGGTTGTTAGCTGTTTTGAGGGTAGCAAAGTGCCACCCTCAAAACAGCTAACAAAACAGCTCAGGAACATTCTCAGAGTATTCAACTGAAAGTAGTTTTGATTGGGAATCATTATTGGGTTTTTCAAAGATTTTATTGCTTTACTATTAACAAATATTGTAAAGAAAAATAAAAAATATCATACCTGTAAATATGGAAAAACTACCGAGACATATTTTTTCACTGAAAATCCAGATATTTGGAAGGACCTGCTTAACCTACATACAGCAAATGGAAACAAAACCAAGAGTTTTATCGAAATTAAAATGTGTTGGTTTGTAAGGAAGATTTCTACTTTGCATATCTTAATATGTCACTTTCTGGATATCCTATGTTTGCCTCAAACAGTATTCTGTGTTCTCAATCATACCTAAAAGTTTTATTACTTATTTTTCAGCAGATGTTTATAAATTTATGGATACATGTGCTATATGGGTACATGTGAAAAGAACTCCAAATGAAAGAGACAATGAAGCCTGTGTATGACAAAGCTTAGGAGTGATCAGAGCATCTGATTACACAAAGTCCCTGTGGTCACTTCACTAATGTGAACTGTTATGAGGTAAAGGATACTTTACCGTAGTTCAATCAACACTGAGATTTAGTTCATCATACTAGAGAGAACATATGGGGAGTTAGCTATAGCTGTGGTAGAAACAGTAGTTATGGTGAACAGAGTGATATTCACTGGCAAATAAACATCTCAGACTAGAAAATTTTTAAAAAGTTGCTCAAGAATGAAGGAATAAAGATGACAGGTCTCAGAAAACTGCTAACATTGTCTGTGGTAGAGCTTCTTCTTCTTCTTCTTCTTCTTCTTCTTCTTCTTCTTCTTCTTCTTCTTCTTCTTCTTCTTCTTCTTCTTCTTCTTCTTCTTCTAGACTAACCTAATAGGATCAATAAAACCCCACTGTTGGGGGAAGCTGTTTGCTCTTGCCAGCTGCCTGGCTAGCTTAGTCCTGAAATAACCACACAGAAACCGCATTAATTAAATCACCGCTTGGCCAATTAGCTCTAGATTCTTATTGGCTAACTCTTAAATTTTAATTTAACCTATTTCTATTAATCTGTGTATAGCCATGAAGCTGTGGTTTACCAAGTAAAATTCCAAGTGTCTGTCTCTGGAGGTTGATGGTATTTCTCTCTGCCTTCCTTCTCCCAGCAGTCAGTCCAGTTTTCCCCACCTACCTAAGTTCTGCCCTGTGAACAGGCCAAGGGAATTTCTTTATTCATTAAAGGTAATCACAGCACACAGAGGGGACTCCCACATCACCCCCCTTTTTTTTTGTTCTTCAGTGGTCTGTGTCTGAATCCACAATGTGCATGATATTTCAATTCTCATTAGCACGAAAGACTCCCCACCCCAAGACCCCAACAGCAACCTCTGTGCACACACCCAGGGACTGAGAATAAACAGGAAAAAGCAACAATTGAAAGTGGCAGTAACTGATTCATTGTAGGATGTCTTCAGCTGGCATCCAGATATCTTCACCTTTCAGTTCATGTAGTCTGGGCCCTGTCTTGTGCACTCCAGCTGTGACCTTCCTGCAGTTTTGTCTTTGGTTTGCACTGATAGCAGACTGACACAGAAAGTGAGTTCCGTGAGTTCCATTAACTTTGGCTTTCTGTCTCTGATGCTTCTCTTCAGTGCTTGTGTCTATTATGCACACATTGGGATTACCATCCTGAGAATCCATTCAACAGAAGGCAGGCAACAAGCATTCTCCATCTGCAGTCACCTCACTGCCATCCTCTGTGCCTATGGACCTGTCATCATTATCTACCTGCAGCAGACAGCAAACCCCCTGCTTGGTGCTGAGGTGCAAATATTAAATAATATTGTCTCACCCATGCTGAACTCAATCTATTCACTTTGGTCCATTAGCTCACACTTTGTATTAGCTCCTATAACTTATATTAACCCATTTTCTTATCTGTGTTAGCCACATGGCTCAGTATTTTTTCCAGCAGGGCAGCTCACATCCTGCTTCTTCAGTATCTGGACAGGACTGTGGAGGGAGCTTCCTTCTTCCTAGAATACTCCTGTTCCCATTGCCCCACCTCAACTTCTTGTCTGGTCATCCCACCTATACTTCCTGCCTGGATACTGGCCAACCAGCATGTATTTAAAACATAATTCACAGAATATAGACAATTCTCCCACACCAATCTTTAGTGCCCAAATATTTCTACCGCAGAGCTGTCAGGTAAGAGCTCCTAATATTTCAAAAGGGCAGCAATCTCAAGCTGTGGTGGACTACACTGGGATACTGGAGAAGAAAGAACGAGAGCTAAGAATTTTAAGTTTTGATATAAGTATTTCATTATATATATGGATTGCATCCTATGGGAGATCACCATTAAATGTCTTTTCTCTTAGTGTTTTTTTTTTCTGTCTCTACTTTATCTTTGAATTAGAACAGATAGAATTTTGGTGAAACTCAAAGCTACCTCATCCCGTGTCAAAGGCAATGAGGATGATGCCAACCATATCATAATTGATGCAGTTCCTGGCAGAGTGCCACTTACATCATTTGAAATTGATTTACCAAGGACCACTTCTTCTGGGAGTGTTTCCAAGCGTATTGCCTCTCCACAATCATCTGCTTTAAAACTGAGTACCACATTTTGCTCTGAAACTAGACAAGATTCTTTCCACACTCCTTTAGTATGTACTTATTCATAACCATATCACCCAGGTGCTTCTGGTAGATCTCTACAATCATGAAATATTGGCAGTCACTGACCCTAGGTTACAGATGCAGTTCCAAGAAGTTATAGCAGTTCCCACTCCTGCGTCTCACTGTCTGCTTTATCTCTGATGTTGCCCTCATGAATACCTCCCTTAGCCCATCAGTTTCCCAACTTATCCTTTAACGGAAAACCTTCCCATCTACTGTGGAAATGTCCTAAATATCAGTTGTTCTTATCCAGCTAATTCTTCCTCTGAGCCTTGTTGTCTTACTTCATGTCTAATAGGACTACAAATAAAAATAATTTCCTTTTTTTTCAGAATAAGAAGAGCAAGAAGGAGGTTGTTTATTGGGGTCACACACATTTTCCTGTTATTATTTTCATCTGTAATTTTTTAATTATACATTATTCTGACCTCCAGATCTGCGAGCTAAGTAAAAGTCTGCCCTTTAGACCATAGTTGGTGGCTGTAAACTTTGTATAGCAGTGAAAAATGGATAGAGATGTCTAAATACTCCCCCCAAACACAACACAATTAAGCCAAGGTGTTAATGAGATGATTTCTCCATAAGACTCCTTCCTCTTGGGATTAATACCCAAAGGAAGAACACAATTATTTAAAATTTCTTGTGTTGTGAATTATTGCAGTTCCTGGAAACAAACAGGAAATTGCTGCCAGGGAGCTGCAGCACACTTTGATGTGCAGCATTCTACTAGAAACTGAAAAAATGAGGATGAATAATTATCAATTCCAATTTACAGACTGAATCATGGTGTGATTCCTTTCTTCTGCTGCAGGTACAGAGGGAAACAACACACAATAACAACATCCATCATATTAGGCTTTCTATTGGCTTAGTAAGTGCTCAATGTCTCCTTCACCTTTAGCAGAGTGGTCAGGCTCTCAGTCACTAGGGATATAATATGGGGGAAGAGGGCAGATTTATAGGCAATAGATTTTATGAGTTAATCTGTATTTTTTTTTTTTTGATTTTTTGAAAGAGGGTTTCTCTGTAGCTTTGGAGCCTGTCCTGGAACTAGCTCTTGTAGACCAGGCTGGCCTCGAACTCACAAAGATCCTCCTGCCTCTGCCTCCCGAGTGCTGGGATTAAAGGCATGCGCCACCACTGCCTGGCTGCTAATCTGTAATTTAAGGATAATACTGTACTGGAAAACAGAATAAATATATAAAAATATGTCAGAAAATTTCAAAATATAACAACTGGATAAGGAGTGTTTTCTATGCCCACCCCTTCTGTTTAACTCAAATATGGTTCCAGAGTTAGACTTTTCAGCCTGAGGTAGTGGCAACAGTAGCTTCTTTGTTCTACATGGAATGACAAGGCCTTTCTGTAGGTACTTTTTTCTTTGTTGTTTCTTATGATTCAACAGTCTTGAAGAGAGTTAAAGTGAATTGGCAGATGATGATACATGCTTATGTTCCGAGATGAACCTATAAAACTAGATGCACCTTTCTTGGTGCAAAGCAGTAGAACTTCATACCATTTAAAACATCTGTGACTTCATTATCTGTGCTATAATCTTTCTTTCCATACACTTGGACAACAACACACTTATTAGGTGACATTTTTGAACTCCACCTACTTAGTTTACCTCTTGTGACATACGTTAACAAATATCTTTTAACAATGGAACACAATATGAAATGTGAGGTTTGTACTAAAGTGTGTGTATGCGCATGTGTCTCTGTGCATGTGTCTGTTTGACTGTGTGTATGTCTGTGTTCATGTATGTACTTGTAAGATGTATAGTATGTATCTAAGAAAGAGAATGAGGCAAAGTTCTGTTATTATACAAGAAGCTAGACCTACGGATACTTCAGTCACTATATTATTCTATTCTTTTCTTCATACAATCCTTAGAATTATACCATGTAAAATCACAGACGTATGAATTCATACTTCTGTGTAAGAGAAATGTAGTGCATTCATTCAACTTCTGGATTCAGTAATATTCAGACTTCAAGTTTAAAATCATGAAGTATATTCTTTTTGTTGTAATTTTTTTCATAAATACTGTGTAGGCTCTGGTTGTCATTATTCTTGGTCCTAGGTCCTGTGTGCAGTGTGCAATGTGATTGAAAGCATAACTTTTCATTAGCTAAAATTTTCTTGGAAAAATTTAAAGCTATACATAATGCATCTTGATTTTGCTAACTCCACACTCTGTTTGTCCCTCTTCTTTACTATCTTCCTTTTTACTATCGTCCCTACAAGAGCAATTATAGGGTGCTTTTCTTCATTTTGGAATTATCATGAACATCTGTAATGGCGGAATAGGATCATTTATATGAATATAAGAAGAGAAGGGACCAGCATTGGAAGCTACTTTCTGGATGAGATGTTAAGATAACATCTGCAATTGCTCTAAGAGTTACCTTGTGAGTGACATTGTTAGAAACACAATCTGCAGTTTGGTGCCTAGCTGACAGAATATACCCCATCATTGGGAGAGGCAGTTCTGTTTAGAACATATCTCAGTAAATACCACTGTCTTTTTAGCTCCCACAATTTCCCAGGATTTGATTCTTCTATAAACATGACAAACCACACTATGGTGACAGAATTCACCTTGCTGGGCATCCCTGAGACAGAAGGCCTGGAGAAGGTCCTGCTCCTCCTATTCTCAGCCCTGTATGCCTGTGCCCTGCTGGGAAACTTCCTCATCCTTACTGCAGTCATATCCTCCCAGCAACTCCACACTCCCATGTACTTCTTCTTGGGAAACCTCTCCATCTTTGACTTGGGTTTCTGTTCCACTACAGTTCCAAAGATGTTGTCATATCTTTCAGGCCAGGGTCGAGGAATCTCTTTCCAGGGCTGTGTTGTACAACACTTTTTCTATCATTGTCTGGGTTGCACAGAGTGCTTCCTGTACACAGTGATGGCCTATGACCGCTTTGTTGCCATATGCTATCCTCTGAGATACACAGTCATCATGAACCACAGAGTGTGCTGTGTCTTGGCCACAGGGACCTGGATGAGTGGCTGTGTGCACGCCATTATCTTAACTTCCCTCACTTTCCAGTTGCCCTACTGTGGACCCAGTGAGGTGGGTTATTACTTCTGTGACATGCCTGCCGTCTTACTGCTGGCCTGTGAGGACCCCTCTCTAGCACAGCGAGTAGGTTTTACAAATGTTGGTCTTTTATCTCTTATTTGCTTTTTCCTAATACTTGTGTCCTACACTCGAATTGGGATCTCCATCTCAAAAATCCGCTCAACAGAAGGAAGGCAGAGAGCGTTTTCCACCTGCAGTGCCCACCTCACTGCCATCATCTGTGCTTATGGACCAGTCATCATCATCTACCTGCAGCCCAGTCCCAGTCCATTGCTTGGTGCAATAATTCAAATTTTAAACAATCTTGTGACACCCACACTCAACCCACTAATCTACAGCCTAAGGAATAAGGATGTGAAATCAGCCCTGAGGAACATATTTCTTAAGAGAAATCTCAGTCTGGAAAATAAATAAAAACATCTAAATCTTTGCTTAATAATGTGTGAATCACAATTTCATAGGTCAGATTGCCTCAACAACTTATTTCTCAAGATAAATTGACATCTATAGCTTCCAAGGCATTTTAAAATGAAATGTACATTACATAAATTTACCACATTCTTCGTTGTTTGAAGACACATATTTATTTTATATTTCCTTATATTTTATAATGAAACATAAGTGATAAAGTGTCTTAGAAAATCCTGTGTTGATTTTTATGTTCTGTGAATTTTCTCCAAGCACTCCTCTTCTTCCAAGTATTTGTTAGTCATCTAATCCTTTAAAGGATTAAGAGACACACTTACTTTCTGAAATAGACTAAATCAGAATTTCATATATTTTCCAAAAACAAGAAGGTAAGTTCAATTTTCTACCAGAAATTCATAAATTCAAACTAATTTAACTTATATTTATGGTGAACTCTTCCAAGCATACAATCTTATGTGATTTCATACTTGCTTCTTGTGCACATCTTCTTACTGAAATTAATCCTGTTTCTTGTTCTGTAATTTTATCCCTCAAAAGGCACAGATGTGAATTATTTCTCAATGGGTAGTCAATAAATCTCCTTTGTTGTTTTAAGCATTGTTTAAATCAGACAAAATAGCAATTAAATTGAATTACATTTATGCATTTTATGTGTCTAAATCAGGTAGTCTTGTAAACTTTCCATGGGATAACATGTATTTCTTCTCTTTTTATAGTAACATCTAAAAGGCATTTACATTTCTCTAATCACTATGCTTCAAAATACCAAGAAATAAATAGAAAAGTTTCATTTGTAGAACCTCATTGAAGCTTGCTGACAGCTTCAGGAATCTTCCCTGTGGTTGCCTGATCATAAACTGTTGTATGATGTTATGCCAATAGAATAGGAGCATTAGCTTAGATGCTGCTGAGAGGAAGCAGGGTAAAATATTTTATTTATCATCAATCTTTATTTTCTATAAGACTAACCTTTTATTCTTTCAAGTCCCCCAGTAAATACTGAAGTTTATTTAGTTTTAGCAATCAGAAGTAAGGAAGCCAGCAGAAAGATGCCTAGCTAAAACCTCGGCATACATGATTTCTATGTTTTCTTCTCAGTTTCATAACGTTCCTTCAAGTGAAAGCAAACAAAACTTCAAGTTCATTTTTTTCCATGAAAGTTGAAATGCAGAGGGCTTATGCTACCTTTTCCTGAGTTTACATTAATAAATAAATAAGCAATGGTTAGAAGAGACTCTCAGACCTGCAGAACTAGATGCTTCCGAGTCCCCCTAGGATGCAGCTTCCATGTCTTCTATCCAGGCTGGCATGGGCTTTTCTATGATGCAGCTGCCTTTAAGTCATTCCCGCTTCTCTAAGTCACTGTTCATGCATCCTACTCTTAGTCATCTTCATCAACTCATTGGATAGGCAAGTTTGCCTTCAGGTATCTTTTTGGACTACATTGAGTTATATTTCTCACTAATAATTCTCCATCGATTCCAGATGCTGTACAACATTTAAGTGTCCTCTGTGAAGTGAACCCTATTTTGTGTTCCCATGGTATGTAAACACACAGTTCTGAAGGTATTCCTATTCACTGGCAAAGGAGTGAAATCAACCAACTTATGGTTTCTTTTTTTTTATTCCTATAAGAAACATTTATTAAATTTACATCTGTTGAGAAATGGAAAGTCAGATTTTTGAAATAGAGTCACTGAGAATATTTTTATTTATTTATTTATTTATTAAAGATTTCTCTCTCTTCCCCACCTCCGCCTCCCCTTCCCTCCCCATCCCCCCAGTCAAATCCCCCTTCCTCGACCACCCAAAGAGCAATCGTGGTTCCCTGCCCTGTGGGAAGTCCAAGGACCACCCACCTCTATCCAGGTCTAGTAAGGTGAGCATCCAAACTGCCTAGGCTCCCACAAAGCCAATAGGTGCAGTAGGATCAAAAACCCATTGCCATTGTTCTTGACCCACCGACTGGGAGAAAATCTTCACCGGTCCGACTGACAAAGGTCTGATCTCCAAAATATATAAAGAACTCAAAAAACTAGACCGTAAAAGGCTGATCAACCCAATTCTAAAATGGGGCACTGATCTGAAGAGAGAATTCTCAACAGAAGAAGTTCAAATGGCCAAAAGGCGCTTAAGGTCATGCCCAACTTCCTTAGCAATCAGGGAAATGCAAATCAAGACAACTTTAAGATACCATCTTACACCTGTCAGAATGGCTAAAATCAAAAACACCAATGATAGCCTTTGCTGGAGAGGTTGTGAAGAAAGGGGTACACTCATCCATTGCTGGTGGGAATGCAAACTTGTGCAACCACTCTGGAAAGCAGTGTTGAGGTTTCTCAGGAAATTCGGGATCAACCTACCCATGGACCCAGCAATACCACTCTTGGGAATATACCCAAGAGAGGCCGTATCATACAACAAAAGTATATGCTCTACTATGTTCATAGCAGCATTGTTTGTAATAGCCAGAACCTGGAAACAACCTAGATGCCCTTCAATTGAAGAATGGATGAAGAAAGTGTGGAATATATACATATTAGAGTACTACTCAGCAGTAAAAAACAAGGACTTCTTGAAGTTTGCAGGCAAATGGATGGAAATTGAAAACACTATCCTGAGTGAGGTAAGCCAGACCCAAAAAGAGGAACATGGGATGTACTCACTCATATTTGGTTTCTAGCCATAAATAAAAGGTCATTGAGCCTATAATTCGGGTTCTTAGAGAAGCCAAATAAGAAGGAGAACCCAAAGAAAAACATATAGGCATCCTCCTGAATATCAGCCTTCATCAGGCGATGAAAGGAGACAGAGACCCACATTGGAGCACCGGACTGAAATCTCAAGGTCCAAGTCAGGAGCGGAAGGAGAGAGAGCACGAGCAAGGAGCTCAGGACCGCGAGGGGTGCACCCACACACTGAGACAGTGGCGATGTTCTGTCTGGAACTCACCAAGGCCAGTTGGCCTGGGTCTGATAAAGCCTGGGTTAAAACCGGCCTCCCTGAACATAGCGGACAATGAGGACTACTGAGACCTCAACTTACGGTTTCTTAATCACACTTTGTTACTTTCAAATAATGTTTGAGAAGGCTCCATTTAACTCTCCTATGGATTCTACCAGGTAGTGTGTGTTTCTCTGGGGTGTTGAGCTCTCCTTCATGATAATTAGAGATAGTAAAATGTTGTCGTTCCACAGTCATATTGACTATTATGTCTTTGGCCTGTTCCTTCACCTTCTTGGGCTCCAATTTCCTCCCTATCTGTTTTGCAAAACAATGCCTTCTTTATGTGCATACCATAAGGATTTGGTGGTATCCATTAAGCCATTGAGCAGCATTTGTAATGACGATGCCTCACAGAACTGAAAATGTCGTTTGGGAGATTTTTATGTAATCCCAATCATTCCCAGTTATGTTATTAAATCAGTGATGATCTGAAAATGTTAAGCACTTAGCAAAATGTCTTCACTTGGTGGATATCGAAGAAATATTCTATATACTATTGAATTTTCATTAAATTACAGCAGTGTTAATTCAACATATTAATTAACAATGATTTTCCAGTAATTAATCTCTTTTTTTCAAAGATGTATACACCCTAAAATTATCCCAAAAGAAATGAACATAGGCTAATTAAACAGCTCAGGAACCAAATTGCTCAGAGCATTTAACTGAAAATAATTTTACCTGGGGGTCACTCTTAGGTTTTGTCAAAAATTTAGTACTTTTACTATTAACAATACTCTAATTTGGACCTTGAGATTTCAGTCCGGTGCTCCAATGTGGGACTCTGTCTCTGTCTCCTTTCATCGCCTGATGAAGGTTAATATTCAGGAGGATGCCTATATGTTTTTCTTTGGGTTCTCCTTCTTATTTAGTGTCTCTAATATCACTACTTATAGGCTCAACGCCCTTTATTTATGGCTAGAAACCATAGTACATCCCATGTGAGAGAGCACTAGCAAGGAACTCAGGACCGCGAGGGGTGCACCCACACACTGAGACAATGGGGATGTTCTATCGGGATCTCACCAAGGCCAGCTGGCTTGGGTCTGAAAAAAGCCCGGGATAAAACCGATCTCGCTGAATATAACGGACAATGAGGGCTACTGAGAACTCAAGAACAATGGCAATGGGGCTTTTGATCCTACTGCACGTACTGGCTTTGTGGGAGCCTAGGCAGTTTGGATGCTCACCTTACTAGTCCTAGATGGAGGTGGGTGGTCCTTGGACTTCCCACAGGGCAGGAAACCCTGACTGCTCTTTGGGCTGACTAGGGAGGGGGACTTAATTGGGAGAGGGGGAGGGAAATGGGAGGCGGCGGTGGGGAAGAGACAGAAATCTTTAATAAATAAATAAAATACTCTAAGAAGAACTAACAAATCAACCTCTCCATCACATCTGTAGTTAAAAATTACAGGTAAGAAAAAATTCCTTGGAGGAATACAGTAGCCAAATACACCAACATCTGGAAAGACTTATTTCACCTACAGTCAAAGCAGGCAGAACCTGGAGTTTTATGCAAATTGAAATGAGTTGTTTGAGGCGGGTAGGATTCTTCTTTGGGAACCCTAACATGGCACCTCTTGGGTAGCCCATGTTTTTCTGGAACAGTATTATATGCTCTCGATAATATCTAAAATTCTACTTATTTATTAATGTATGTAAATGTACATAGATGCACATGTGCCACTTGGATGCATGTATGAAGAACTCCAACAGTAAGTGACTGTGACATCTGTGTGTGACGAAGTTTAGGAGTCACCAGAGCATCTGATTACACAAAATACCAGTGGTGTATTATGAGGTTAAATGTATTTACCATAGTTCAATCACCATTGAGTTTAGTATTAGACTAGAGAAAAAATATGAAGAGTTAGCTGCAGTTACTGTGGAAACAGCAGTTATGATGAGCAGAATAGTATTTGTGGGCAAATAATCATATCAAACCAGGAAATTTAAAGAGACTTGGTCAGGAAAAAAAGGAATAAAAAGGAGAGGTCTGAGAAATCTGACTGCAATGTTCTTTAGCATCCTGTGATTGAATGCACTCTGAAAATCATATTTCAAGTCTCATTATTAGTGACCACTTCTCCCAAATCCTCAACAAACATTCCTTTTGTGTACTCAGGGAGTGTGAATCAGTAGAAAAGGACAACAAATGAAAATAACTCATCACCTCTCAGTGGGATCAGGGCATTTTATCACGAATGAGTTTTGAGAAATGTATCATATAACAGGATTATAATGCCACAACATAGATCTGTATATCATGGGCAAATTTCTCTCTCTAGGAAATTGCTCTCATTTTTCCTCTCAAATATATAGCTTTAATAATCAGCCTTACTAGGTCCCATTCTTATGTATTTATTTTTTTCTACATGAGAAAAGCTTATAAAATATTACAATGTATCATAAAGCAATTAAAGGTGAACATTTAGGGATAGTAGTGAAAGTTCCCCGTATGTGATCACATGACTGATCATTTATGAGAACACTATTTCAAACATACCTCTGTATAAGAAATCATTTATATGGATATAAAAGTGAAATGTAGATTGATTTGATGTTTTGCTCTTTCTACCTGCTAAAGAAATGGCATTTATGACTCAGGTTGAATTTCTGTCAAATTATTTACTTTTTCTTATTGTTTTTTCTTTTATTTCTGAAAAGGAATAATTTAAATACTAATTTATGAACTTTTATGTTTCTAACTAACATGTTTTTATGCATAAGAAATCTTCAGTGTGTTCTAACTTTTATTTTCTCAGAGTCAAATCAATACATATTTTAGAAGGGGATAACAAAATAATGATGACTATTTCAGATTTCATACATCCCATTATTTTCTTTCTTTTTCTTTTTTTTTTGTTTTTGTTTTTCAAGACAGGTTTCTCTGTGGTTTTGGATCCTGTCCTGGAGCTAGCTCTTGTAGACCAGGCTGGTCTCGAACTCACAGAGATCCGCCTGCCTCTGCCTCCAGAGTGCTGGGATTAAAGACGTTCGCCACCACCGCCCGGCTCATCCCATTATTTTCTATTTATTTATTTATTTACTATTTACTTATTTATTTATTTATTTATTTATTTATTTATTTATCTATTTGTATCCCAACAGTTTCCCCTCCCTCCTGTCCTTCCAAGACCTACCCCTCCAACTGTGCTCTGCACCCCCTACACACTTCTCCTCCCATGGACATCAACAAAACATGACAAGTTGAGTTGCAGTAAGACTAAAGTGCAGCATACACCTCCCCATGCATTAAGGCTGGCAATGCAACTCACTATGAGGAATAGGGTCCCAAAAGCCAACAAAAGAGTCAGAGATAGCTCCTGTTCCCACTATTATGAGTACCACAAGAATACAAAGCTACACAGCTGTCACGTTTTTGAAGAAGGCCTACGTCAGTCCTTTGCAAGCTCCGTGGTTGTCAGTTCAGTCTCTGTGGGATCCTGGGAGTCCAGGATAGTTGATTCTGTGAATATTCTTGTGATTTCCTTGACCTCTCTGGCTCCTGCAATCCTTCCACCCTCTTTCCAGCAGGATTACCAAGTCTGGCTGAATGATTGGCTATAGATATCTGCATCTGTTTCCAATAGTCATTGTATGAAGACTCTCTGTTGACAGTTGAGCCAGGCACTGATGTCAGCATATCCCATAGGCAGGATAGGCTATAGGTCAGAGGTTATATAGCTGGGTTGGTTCCCTAAGCCATTTACTGGAAGTCTTACCTGGTCACAAAAGATGGTCAGTTGGAAGCTACTTCTTCCCTGTTGCTGGGAGTCTTATCTGTGGTAATCCTTGCAAATTGCTAGGAGTTTGCCTTGCACCAGGGTTCTACCTGATCCTGAAATTCACTCCTTTCCTGTTGGCTCCTTCTGGGTTTTCCCTCTACACCTTCCCACTTGATCCCACATGTTCCGATTCCCACCTCTTTCTAGCCCACTCAGAAAATCCTGTATAACAAGAACTCCAAGTCTTTGAAGAAAGAAATTGGAGGACATATCAGAAAAAGGAAAAATCTTTCATGCTCATAAATAGGTAGGATTAACATAGAAAAATGACCATCTTATCAAAAGCAATCTATACATTTAATGCAATCCCCATTAAAATTCTAACACAAAGACCCAACCAAGAAAGAGAATTACAGGCCTATCTCACTCATGAATATTGACGCAAAAATTCTCAATAAAATACTGGCAAACCAAATTCAAGAACACATTAGAAAAATTATCCATTATGATCAAGTGGGCTTCATCCCAGAGATGCAGGTCTGGTTCAACATACGCAAATCTATTAACGTAATCCACCATATAAATAAACTGAAAGAAAAAAACCATATGATCATTTCATTAGATGCTGAAAAAGCATTCGACAAAATTCAACACCCCTTTATGATAAAGGTCTTGGAGAGACTAGGAATACAAGGGTCATACCTAAATACAATAAAAGCTATTTACAGCAAGCCGACAGCTAACATTAAATTAAATGGAGAAAAACTCAAAGCCATCCCACTAAAATCAGGAACAAGACAAGGATGTCCACTCTCTCCATACCTCTTCAATATGGTGCTTGAAATTCTAGCAATAGCAATAAGACAACATAAGGGGATCAAGGGAATTCATATTGGAAAGGAAGAAGTTAAGCTTTCATTATTTGCAGATGATATGATAGTATACATAAACAACCCCAAAAACTCTACCAAAGAACTCCTACAGCTGATAAACACCTTTAGTAATGTGGCAGGATACAAGATCAACTCCAAAAAATCAGTTGCCTTCCTATACACTAAGGATAAAGAAACAGAGAGGGAAATCAGAGAAGCATCACCTTTCACGATAGCCACAAAAAGCATAAAGTATCTTGGGGTAACCCTGACCAAGGAAGTGAAAAATCTATTTGACAAGAACTTTAAGTCTTTGAAGAAAGAAATAGAAGAAGACACCAGAAAATGGAAAGATCTCCCTTGATCTTGGATTGGGAGGATCAACATAGTAAAAACGGCAATTCTACCAAAAGCAATCTATAGATTCAATGCAATCCCCATCAAAATCCTAACACAATTCTTTATAGAACTTGAAAGAACAATACTCAACTTCATACAGAAAAACAAAATGCCCAGGATAGTTAAAACAATACTGTACAATAAAAAGACTTGTGGAGGTATCACCATTCATTATTTCAAGATCTACTACAGAGTTATAGTAATAAAAACTGCATGGTATTGGTATAAAAACAGATAGGTGGATTAATATAATCAAATAAAAGACCCAGGTATAAATCTATACACCTGTAGACACCTGATTTTCAACAAAGAATCCAAATTATACAAGGGAAAAAAAAGCATCTTCAGCATATGCTGGTCTAACTGCATGTAGATGAATGTAAACAGATCCATATATATCACACTACAGAAAACTCAAGTCCAGTTGAATCAATGACCTCAACATAAATCCAGATATGTTGAACTTGATAGAAGAGAGAGTGTGAAATAGCCTTGAATTCATCGACACAGGAGACAACTTCCTGACTAGAATACTAATAGTACAGACACTAAGATTAACAAATAATAATTGGGATCTGGGCAGTGGTGGCGTATGCCTTAATCCCAGCATTTGGGAGACAGAGGTAGGTGGATCTCTGTGAGTTTAAGGGCAACGTGGTCTACACAAACTAGTTCCAGGATAGGCTCCAAACCTACAGAGAAACCTTGTCTCAAAAAATAAACCAAAATAAAACAAGAAGACAAATCATAATTGGAACCTCATGAAACTGAAAAGCTTCTGTAAGGCAAAGAACACTCACAGTCAATAGGACAAAATGGCTACATATAGAATGGGAAATGATTTTAACAAACTCCACATCAGGCACAAGGTTAATCTCTAAAATATGTGAGGAACCCAAAAAACAAACCTAGAAATCAACAAACCAAATAATCTAATTTAAAAATGGGCTATAGATCTAAATAGATAATTCTCAACAGAAGAATCTCAAATCGTTATGAAACACTTAAAGATATGTTCAACATCCTTAGCCATCAGAGATTCACAATAACTCTCAGATTCCATCTGACACCTGTCAGAATGGCTAAGACCAAAAACACAAGTGACAACTTATGTTGGAAAGGATGTGGGGCATGAGGAACACTCCTCCATTGCTGGTAGGAGAATAAACTTGTACAGTCACTTTGGAAATGACTATGGCAGTTTCTAGAAAATTAGGAACCAATATAAGTTAAGACTCAGCGATCCTACTCTTGAGTATATACACAGAAGATGTTCAGTCACATCACAAAAACACTTGCTAAGTTCTGTTCACAATAGTTGAGCTTTATACATAATATCCAGAAACTTGAAACAACCCAGAAATGTCTCAACCAAAGAATGGGTATTTAAAGTGTGGTACAGCCGTTAAAAACAATGACTTCATGAAATTTGAAAGCACAGTGAAAGAACTAGAAAAAAATCTTCCGGAGTGAGGTAACCCAGATTCAGAAAGTCAAACATGGTATGTACTAACACATAAGTGGATACGAGCTATAAAATAAAGGATAACAATTCTATAATTCACAGTCCTGGCAAGGTTAAGTAATAGAGGACTCAAGGAGTAACACTTGGATCTCCCTAAAAAGTAGAAGAATAAATAAAAGACATGTATTCCATTCTAATTTATATATATTTGCATATTGGTGTTCTCTATCTGCAATTTAATATTCCAGAATGCTTCTATTCTGTGATGATAATTATGCTCTTTTATAACAGTTTGGGTTTTTAAACGGTATTGAGTAACTCAATGAACTCTTAATTGGACATGTCATTTGGGCATCCCATTGTCTATAAAAGTATGGTTGAATGTCTCAACTTTTCCAGATGAGATGGTACAGTGGGTTCTCCCACCAGAATCCAACCATAAGAACAACAAATGTAATGTATGATATATAAATAAAGAATGTAGAACTAAGATTTTCTATGGTTTAGATGACTGTGAGTAATTCTAGGAGAGATGTATAATCATTAGGTTGCACCCTATGTCACCTTTTTTCCATCTAGATGGGTTTCATTGTTTTCTTACTTCATTTAAGGGAAATTTTTTCTCACATTTGATACTTTTTTTTTTGCTTTGTCTTGTTTTATACTATGGTTGAAAAAGTTTAGAGATTTGGGAAAATAAAAATGGAAACAAATCCCACAAGTGATGTCATGAAAATTAAGATCTGACATGGACTGGATTGAAATCCTCAGTAAATAGAATTTTCATAGTTTTTTTTTTTTTTTTGATTGCTGGGATAAAAATACAATGACCAAAGGAACTTGTAAAAGAAAAAGTTTTATTTGGCGTATGGTTTCAGAAGATTGGAGTCCTTGATGGATAAGCTAAGGAATAGCTGTGAGCTCCCACCTTGACCTACACCCATGAGTCAGGAGTGAGCACTAGGAATTGTACCTCAAAACCCAGGACCTAGTGAGAGACTTCCTCCAGCAGGACCATACTTCCTAATCCTTCAAAACCAGTCCCCCCAAGCAAGGACAAAGCTTAATATATGAGCTAATAGAACTCATTCTCATTTGAAATACCACAAATATCCTTGTTTTCCCCTCGGACTCTGATTTTTTTTTTTTAATTGAGAAATGTTTCTCACCTCCAGAGTACGTAGAGGTGTAGTTAATAAAATGCTGCTTGGAGAGAAAATTAATTAATAAGCATAATAACTGAACAAGTAGGACCTATTCCATATCACTGGGTGAGAAACCTGTGCAATGGTTTAGGTTGATAGTAATTTAATGCACTGGCAGCATAGTGTAGGGATAAAATCATGGCAAAGGAGTCTACAAATGGACTTGGGTCAGTCCTTGTTTTATCTGAATATGGCACAGAGAAAAAGACTTTACCCCACCTCCAAATGGTGCCAAAAGTAGAGCAGAATGACTGGTGATGATAGAGTCAATGCATTAAAAAGACCTGTGTCTGTGATCATTCCCAGTTATTTTTTTGGCCCACTCTTTTCTGTCATAAAGGACTTTAGAGCTACCATTGAGTGGCACATTCGCAGGCAATTTATTTAAGAAGGCTTTATTTCTAAGGACTTAAAAAGGTGTGTGTGTGTGTGTGTGTGTGTTTAAATCCTTACTTTATTTACTTATTTTTGAATTGACTTGAGTGGGTGAAAGTGTGAAGGCCAAAGATAAGACTCAATAGGTAAAGTACTTGTCATCAAACATCAAGCATTGTGCAGTCAACTTTCTTTTAATTAAAGCTATGATTGTGAATGATAAAGTAAGCTGGTTTGGTATCTTGAGGACCTTATGCTTAAAGTATTTTTAGGGATATGTAAACTTTACTTTATGGACATCAAATGAAAATTAAGTAAGGTGGTATATATAAAAATATCACCTCAGTGTCTGAAGAACAATTAGTGTTCTAAAAATATAACATAAGAATCTATAAAATGCAACTGGGAAAGGCTAAAAGGTATGAAGTAGAAGTGCATGCCAAGCACAACAGAAGCTGAAGTGGGCCAGAATTGACACATAGAGAGGTAAAAAAAGAATCAAAGGTCTTTTCTTTCTTTAATTACAAAATTGAACGCCATGTATCAAGACAAGAAAAACATCTTTTGCCATTTTATGAGGCTACAGATTACTTACCCAGAAAAGAATGGCAAATAAGAATATATATATATCACATGAAGTTGGGAGGGAACAGAAGCAGGCAGATAGGGGACAAGTTGGAGGAGCAGAAATTCGATCCAAATGCATTATAAGTGTGTATGAAATTCTACTTCTTCCAGAGGCTAAAAAGCCAAAGGTCAAGGCTCAGGCAGATTCAGTGTCCACTGATGCATGCCTCCTGGTTCTTTTGGACTTTTTTTTTTTGGACTTCTTTATAGCACCCATAGTCCCATTCCTGATACTCAGCCCTCATAACCTCACTGTTTCCCAAGACTCGGCCTCAGGCACCCCCACACTGGGGATTGGGTTTTATCAGGAGGATTTAGGGAGAGAGCAGTTTCCATCTCTCTCAGGATGTTTTAGGTTTGTAAAGGAGCTGGTTAGGACAAGCTTGTTCTGACTTCTCATCTGAAATCTGGCATAAGATGAGCTAAGCCACTGAGCTGAATTCCCTGTTGGGATGCAAAGTCGAAGCCTGAACTCTTCCTTGGGAGTAAGGATAAGGACGCCACACACAGAGTTCTCTATCCTAATACCTAAAATGTACGTGGCTGTCTTTCTACTCATGAGATCGCCTAGCTTTTTTCTCTGGCTTTTACCTGCTCGCTGTAGAGCTGCGAAAAAAAGAATAGTTATAGAGGACTGGAGAGATGGCTCAGCCATTAAAGGCTAGGCTCACAACCATAAATATGAAGAGTAGTTATAGAATTAATTTTGAGACATTTGTGATGATAGAGACAAAGAATTAGAAAATACTATAAATGTTTTCTCTTATAGGTTTGTTTGTTTAAAAGAATGAAACAGGAGGTTAATGGTAACAGAATAATTTAAAAAATTAATTATGCACTCCATATTTAATTTTTAAACACCTAAGCTAAACTGTGAAACACCCTTCTTAAGGACCTCTTTACTTCCTTGTTCCTCAGTGAATAGATTAAAGAGTTCAGCATGGGTGACACAATATTATTTAATATTTGCACCACAGCACCAAGCAGGGGGTTTGGTGTGCGCTGCAGGTAGATGATGATGACTGGTCCATAGGCACAGAGGATGGCAGTGAGATGGGCACTGCAGGTGGAGAATGCTTTCTGCCTGCCCTCTGCTGAACGGATTCTCAGAATAGCAATCCCAATGTGTGCATAAGAGACACAAACACTGAAGAGAAGCATCAGAGCCAGAAAGCCAACATTAATGGACCCCACCTTCTGAGCCAGTCTGTTATCAGAGCAAGCCAAAGGCAAAACTGCAGGAATGTCACAGAAGCAATGGTGGACATGATTGGGCCCACAGTAAGTTAATTGAAAAGTAAAGGATGTCAGAATGCTGGACTGAAGACCACCAACTAACCAGGATACTGTGACCAAACTCAGGCACACTCCAGGTTTCATGATGAGCATGTATCTCAGTGGGTGACAGATGGCAACATAGCGATCATAAGCCATCACAGAATAGAGGCAACCTTCAGTACAACCCAGAAAGTGATAGAAGAAGAGCTGGGCGGCACAGCCTTTGTAAGAGATGGCTGGGCTCTGACCAGAGAGATAAAATAGCATCTTGGGACAGGTTACTGATGGGAACAGCATATCAAAAATGGATAGAAGTCCCAAGAAGAAATACATAGGGGTGTGAAGGGTAGATGAGGAAACAATTGCTGTGAAAATGAGTAGATTTCCAAGCAAGGTGAAGAAGTAGATGAATAAGAACACAACAAAGAGTAGAGTCTCCAGTCCTTGTGTCTGAGGTATTCCCAATAGAACAAATTCATCCAGCAATGTTTGATTTCCCATGGTTCAGGAAGCTTGTTTTGGATTTTCCTAAACATGAAAATATGAATGTAGAGGTTAATTTACTGTCATGGTGTTTAATAATTTTTCCTTAGAAATAACAATGGGAGTTATTTCAAGGTCATTTGTGTGCTATAAAACATAATACTAACACAGACTTCATAGTAGAGATTTATTTCCTCTCAAGCATAAATAGGAATAAAGTAAAGCCTTAACATGCAGAAGCAATGGATGAGGTAAGATGACAGAGTTCCAAATAGAGGAGTGACATGGTTTAGCTAATTCCCATAATTCTTTATTCAGAATTAATACAAAATGAAAATCCAACCTGGAAAATTGTTCCTCCTCTTTCCTTTTAAAGCACTTTAAATTACTCAATTGCACTCAGTGACAGCTTTTGAAATAGATGGCTGAGCTCTGACCATACTAAATGTTCATTAAAGTTGAATTCAGGTTGCCCCCTTCTAATTTGAACTATGAGTTATAATAAGACTACAATTTGTGTAGTATTTACCTATTCTAATTTCACATACACATGCATATATTTGTGTATAAATGTAGACTGATGCATACATGCATTGTGTGTAGGTTGATTGGGACATTTACTCATATGAGAAGGTTCATTTGCATGAAATGAACTTATAGTGAAACTTTTCACTATTATTAGATTGTTAAATTCCATAGAATTTAGCAGCTATGGTGCATTTTGTGGGTTTTAGATTTTAGTGGATTTACATGCTATGTTAAAAAAAGAAATATAAAATATTTTATAATGTTAATAATCATTGTATATTAAATTCTGAAAGGTTATTGCATTAAAACAAAAAGTCTGGACTTCTTGGAAGCTTAATCATTTGCAAATGTTTTATTTACCAAAGAAATTAGGGTAAGCATGTTTAGTATGGCCCAATATTCCCAGTAGATATTAGGACATAGTTGGATAGTGTTAAATAAAGAAAGAATGTTCAGCAGAGGACATGTAGAATGCACTCTTTTTTACATATATCCCCTTGTACTGTCATTCAGTCTTCATGTCATAATTTGCTTTGTTTAATTTGACCAGAAATAGGCAATTGAATATGCTGAAAACCCAAATGTACCTCTTGGTAAGTGTGATAAGAAGGCTGTTGAAATGCTTTTATTTCAGTGTTCTTGGAACTCCGACAGGAACAGACCGTGTTTCACATTGCATTTTTACCTTACCCATCTTCATGAGATATAAATTATGTAGAATTTATCCAGTGATCATTGCTATAGTGTCTAACTCTTGTGTTCATTTTTGTCTGTTCTTTTCTTACAATTAATGATTACTGTGTAAAAAAATTGTCTTTTAAAATCTTGGAAATGATAAGTTAATACCCTTACCTTCCATAAATGATGTTATGGTGAGACTGAGTCCAGCATCTAAAAAGCTTGAGGTCCCTAAAACAAAGGCTGCAGTTTTTAATCTAAATCTAGTCTAGTAAAGTGTTTACTGAAGAGTTGTGACTTTCTTCTTTGCTCAGTGGATGCATCCCTGAATGACAAATTGGAAATTTCAATGTGGACAGAGCTGGACTATGTGTTCCAGGAAGACACCTTGTCTATCACAGTTATTACTACAGCTCTATAATATAATTGTGGTGTTACCTACTTGTTTTGATACCAAATTTCTGAAGACTAAAAAATGATTACTTTTACCCTGGAATCATATCCAGGACTTTGAAACAATGAACTTCAGAACCACAGCATTCATCTTCTGTCCCCAGATTTCATACCTACTAGAGAATATTAAGACACTCTTCACCTTGTGAGGCATTTGATTCTTGAGCAAGGAGAGAGGCATGTTTGGGATGAATGCCCAAATATCTTCATAGTTGCTGGCAAGCAATCATTGTCCATTGGTAAAGGGAAAAACTTGATAATAGTAAGTAGGGTGAAGAGTAAATGGAAGAAAATGGAATTTCTTGAGGACATCCACATGAGAACATCACGATTATTGACAACTTACATAACAACATGAAAAAAGGAAAAAAGTATGAATAGAAATTAGTGTAAAAGTATCTGAAATACATACATACCTGAAATCCCTACATACATACATAGAGCACGTAAGCTACATTTAGAGTCTTCATTTTACTTAATAAATTATTAAAATATTACTGTAATTTATTTTTGCTATTGTGTGAAGTCTATAATGAATGTTTATTGCATTGAAGTAACTGAATCATGAATATGTTAGGGTTCTTGTTAGAAGAAAGTTAATCTTCTTCCTGTTTATTCTTTAAAAAATTTACTATTTCTAATGGAACATCATCTGGGATTGAATTCAGTTTGGGTATATGCAGCATTGTAGAGAAGAGGTCATGGTCACTGGTTGTTCCAGAATTCTGGAACAGTCATCTCCATATATAAACATCATTAGAGTTTTCAGGACAACTTAATTTAGTCTCAGTAAGCATAAAGGGCAAACAGCAAAACTGCAGTGTATGTGTATGAATGCATTTCAGGGAAATAATATTAACAAAAATGTATAGAGGATGTTGAAATGTAATGAATGATATGAACCATAAAATGTAGGACACAATGGGGAAGAGAGTATCATTGAAAACCATGATAAAATTAAAAAAGACCATTGAAAACTTTTAGAATTATTCTCTATAGAGTGCTTAATGTGTAATGGTTATTGAGTTTTATGCATATTATTGGTGATCTCAGATAATATCACTCTCCCAAAATCCCTGTTAAAAATAAAAATATGATTTGCCTTGGCTATGATGGAATTCTGATGCTGCCAGAAGGAAAAGGGGAAGTAATGAGAAGAGATAAGAATTTAAGGAGAGCAGGTTTACTTTAAATGTTAACCATCCTAGCCATTTGTAGTGTAGAAGGGTCCAGGAATATTATTTTACATCTCCACCCAAGGCAAGGGGTCGGGAGGGAACACGCTGGTTTAATATTGGCATGAACACCACGAAGTAGGAATGCTTCTTTAGGAAACCTTTTGTTCCCCATAGAGATAGCTGAATTTTGTTGAGAAATATAGCAAGTAATAGAAGACTGGGGACACAGGCTTAAGTGCATATAGTATCCCCTACAGCTCACATGAGACTAACCTCTCAAAACATTCCAACACTGTGCGATATAAATGACACTAATATCACTGATGTGCAAAAGAAAGCATAAGCCACCACGCAGCCAATTCTAAAGCGGCATATACAAGATTCATGCTAAGATTACAAATCAAACAGAAGAAAGCCCATGATAAATGCCTTAGGAAATTAGCACTGTTTGCAAACTGAGATGCTGATTGCCAGCGTTTTGTAACATTTTCCCTTACAAATTCAAGCATAATTTTAAAATAAACATAAAACCCCAAAGCTTCTCACTGATTCTATACTCACCACTAGGCCAGCTCATAAGAATCACATATGTCTATAAAAAATGGTGAGTCAAGTAGCAACTTAGGAAAACTCAGCGTTAAATTGGATATCATTTCATAAAAGACAGAACTCAAAATTAAAGCACTTTTTTCAGAAAGATTTTTTTAAAAAGGTCTAGTCAAAGTAACTTAACCAGAATTATAAAACCCTGATTTTAAAATTCTCATGTGTTGGAGGGGGGAGGGTAGGAGGAGGTGTGGTGTGTTTGCATGTGGCCTGTGTGTGCACATATGGAGGACAAGGATCAACTTCAGTTACCTTGACTATGTCTCTCTACCTTAATTTTTTGATATAAGGTCCTTCACTGACTAGAGCTTGGTGTTTTGATTCGATGGCCATCAAGCCCTCAGTATCACCTTGTCACCATGCTCCACCTACTGATGCTGGGTTTTCAGGTGTGCATCATCATACCCATTTTTTAGATGGCTGCTGAGAATAAGAACTGGAACAATTCTGACTCTTGATTATATAACTATAGGTCCATGATTTATAACTTTTATACTCAGGTTCTCACCTTAAGCAAGGACAAAATTGTACATCAGAAACTCAAGCCAAATTCCACAGTCAAATTTGCCATTTCCAGCAGGTTTTTGAGAGTAAAATGGAATGTTGTGACTGTTCAAAGCAACACCATGAGAGTAAAAAGGGAAATCCATGTCTGACCATTGAGTGACCATTACTTTTTCTCACTTGATCCTGCTCTGTGTCACCTGATACTGGTATTTTTATTAATTAATTAATTAATTAATTAATTTAGTGTATGCTACTATAACGTGCTTTGTAACTGCATGGGTATTGCAGTGAATACATGAAGTGCTGTTGTAAGTCACACCTGATTTACACTAAACATCCACTTAACGAACTTCACTAAAGTGGAACAAAACTCACTTCACAGAGTCGCTGGAAAGATTTAATGCGATGGATGACCTTGAAATGTTCTTACGCACAGGATCACACTACATAGTGAGTCCCCTGGTTTCATGACATGGTGGGAATCCCTTACTAAAGCATTTGTGATGGTGACTGACTGAAACAAAAGTGAGTATATTAATCCTGAATGAGATTACCCAGAAAGAAAGAATAATGCCTGAAAATATGCAACTAGAAAACAAGCTTTTGAAAATACTGTATTTCAGGTAATAAGAAAAAAGGCAGACTTTTATGAATGAATGCATCCATCTTTCAGAAAATTAGCAAGACAGGCCTGAGCATTTGTCTTATGTATCTTTGGTAAAGGTCATTATTTTTTCCCTTTGAAGGAAAATATTTAACTAAACTCTATAATGGCAATCTTTTGTAGTACTGTGGAACATAAAAGGTGATTAATTAACAATGAATAATGATCCAGTAAAAGTCCTCATTCCTCCATGTTGTAAGATGCTAAGTGGCACCAGGACACTGGTCATTACCTTGACAGATAAGGAAGCCCAAAATAAGAACTTACCTATAAATCCTTGCATCCCAGGACTTCCATAGTGTGAAAAACAAAACTTAAAAGAAGGAAGGGAAAAAGATTTAAACACTTACTTGGTTACAGATAATAATAGCTCAATGAGGAAGTTAATCTTTCCCTTCTTCCAAAAGAGAAGGGACTCTCACCTCACCAAGTGTTCCCCTCCCATGATGCCAGCATTGGGTTTGAGATTTCTTTTTTTTTTAACTTCAAAATCACAAGTGGCCTCATTTTTATTCAGGACAATGCACAGAAGAGTGTACTACATCATTGGTGACAGGATGGTGTGTTTTAGTGCAAGGGAAAAGATCCTCTGTGTTTATAGGATTTTAAATGATGTCATGGTCCCTCCAGAACCTCATTTATGTTATAAGACTCAAGAGTAGAAGTCTTCTGAGCTCAAGGAGTGATTCAACACTTATTACACAACGGTTCAATAAGGAAGATAATCCCTAAAGAAATTGACAAAGAGTGTGTGAACCCCTTGTGACCACCCCACTTTCTCTTCTGTGTAAATGCCTCATTGGACCACCTGTTCCCTGGGAACCTCTGCAAGTTGCTATGCCAAATCTATTGTTTTTCAAATTTGCATCATTCCCTAATCTCTTGTGGCTCTAATTTCCTTTTGATTTTGACTTGTTATTGATATCATAACAGTTCTAGGGCAGGCTAGTAATGTTAAAATTGATAGCTGTGGACTTGGCTCCATTTAGGTTTTCTTTCATTATATCTCTCAATCCTGAAAGCATATATACATGAAGCTTTATACAGACTGAGCAGGCTGTATTTATGTATTTAGGGATATATATATATGAATATATATATATATATATATATATATATATATATATATATGTACTAACAATGAAAAAGAGGCCATGAATTTGAAAGAAGGTCGTTCACAGGATAATGACATATTATAAATGGTGACTGAAGTTTATTTTCTGCTGTTTTATCTTTTTCCTGATACACAGAGAAAGGTTGCCTTAGTACAAACATTTGCATTTGTTTTTTCAAACCATTATAGATCCTCACACTTCATGTCCCCTTACCATCTATGTGCATGCTATGTGAAATTGGACATACAATTTAAAAGAGAAAAATTAAAGGAGAACATACAAATTAAAAGAATGGTCAGGATGCCCATGGGTTTAAGTGGTAACAAAGTTTCTACACTCTGAATGAGCTACTTCCCAGGAATGTCTGCTCCATTATTATTATCACAGATACTGAACTAGAACCACTTGAAGGAGACTCTTCAAAACTCAGCTGTCTTGCAGTTTTCTCTTCCTAAGAGATAATACATTTGGGGGAGCAGACAGCAGAAGAGATTTGTTCAAGTCCTCTATTTTTGGGTAGCAGCCCAGATTCACTGTTTACAATATAAGACTTGTAACCTTATACCCCATTGAAACAGAGTGGCCTCTAGTTAAGCAAAGCTGCCTTGGCCATCTTGGCTTACACCAGCTGCCTGCAGGCTGTGCCTGGACCCTAGATCTGCCTGCCATTCTCACTGAAACCTGTTGCACTACCCTTGTTTTAGTCAGTGTCCTATCACTGTGAAAAAAAAAAAGCCACCATGGTAACAACAACTCTTATATAGGAAAGTATTTAATTGGGACTTGCTTACAGTTTCAGAGGCTTAGTCCATTATCATTGTTATTTATGACATGTAGATGAAATTAACTTGTATTAATAGAAAATGAGATTATCTCTAAACAACATTGAACATGGAATTAATGGACTAGGTACTGGGAGATGTGGTAAGGCTTATATCCATCAGTGGGGAAACTGAGATCTTCTTCTGCTTTTATTTTTTTTTCTACCTGACTGTATTAGTAAAAAAATTAAGAATTATTATGCTTAGATGGAAAGTGGTGATACACACTGTAATCCCAGTATTCAGGAGGCAGAGACAGGTTGATCTTCATGAGTTCAAGACCAGCCTAATTTACAGAGCAAGTACCAAGACACAGAGCACAGAGAAACTCTCTAGAAAAACCAACCCCTCTCAAAAAAGTAATATTGAGCTTAATTCTACCAGATGCTGTTCTGGGAACTTAATACTAGGCTTTAGCTTATTTGTTTCAAATTTCTATTATCTAAGGTAGGTCCTACTTGTGTTGTTATTAGTGCATTATTAATAATACTATTCAGTGTGTTAGTGACATTCCTACTACTGTGATAAAGCACCACGACTAAGGCAATCTGTGGAAGAAAGAGTTTATTTAGGGTGTATGGTTTCAGAGGGTGAGAGTACAGGAGGCTGAAACAGAGCTAGCAATCAGCAGATGGCTGCAGAAGCAGCTGAGGACTCACATCTCAGACAGGATGCAGAGATAAGACTCAAAATAGGTATCAGTAGTTTATACCTCAAATTCCAGCTCAGTGACTTGTTTCCTTCAGCAAATCCTTGTCTTCCAATTTTCCCCAAAGAGCCACCAACTGGGTACCAAATATTCAAAGGCCCAAGACTTATTGTGGATCACATATTCCAATACATAATGGTACAGAGTGTGTGTTATTATTCCAAAAGAAAGAATGGGAATATAGTGAGGAATACTGGACCAAAGGAAGATTGAAAACAGCCGGGCAAATTCCATTTCTAGTAAATGTAACCACGAGCAAGTTCTTAGGAGGGTAGAAAGCAGCTATAACCTTTGATGAAATATTACAATGGGGTGGTCTCCATCCAAATGTTAATATTGTTCTCCTCTGATACCGCTTGTTCTGGGCCTCCATATTCCACATAGCTCAAAGCACTACAGTCTTCCAAGATCCTGGTATATGTTGAATTAAGCATTTATAACTTAATTCTTACAGCATTCAACCATATTTTAAACCCAAAGTCACAAAATCTACATTTCTTTGAAAAAAAAAAAAAGAGATATCTGTCACGACAATAGCCTACTTCCAGGAACCAACTTCTGTATTAGTAACTTTTCCATTGCTGAAATAAAACACCATGCTCAAGGCAATATAGAAAACAAAGCATTTGTTTGGAGCTCACAGTTCCAGAGTGTAGAATCCAAGATGGCAAAGCAGAGGTAGCAGTTGGCTGGAGTAGTAGCTGAGAGCTAAGATCTCAAACCACAAACAAGAAGCAAATAGTGGGCTCAAACTCATGCTAGTCTTATGAAATTTTGAAGTTTGTTGTTAGTGATGCACTTGCCCCAGCAAGGTTGCTTCTTCCAATCCTCCCCCAAACAGTCACCAAATGAGAACCAAGTAATCAAATTACTGAGATTTATGGGAGACATTAAAACTACCATAGCGGTCTATACATAAAAATTCTGAAACTTTCAGATGATTAGCACTGTGGCTGCGTCAGTCAGCACTGAGTTAGATTCAATGCTAGTATAACCTGTCTCCAGAGCCTCCAAAACAACTCTATTTTTTCTTTTTATAGTAGAAGATATAGACTTAAGAAAGTTATTGAAGTCAGGAATGGAAAACCAGGAATGAGAAACATGTGTTTATTTCAAATATCTTCAAACCAAATTCCAAATATTAAGGGCATTCATTGACTCTTTTAATATTTGTGGGAAAAATTGTTCAGTACAAGACAGGTACCAAATCATGAAGAACAAATGTTGAATTATTCAAATGTGAAAAGTGATAAATTGAACTGAAGACTTTTTTATTGAAAATAAGTTTTTCATAGAATATATAGATCATAATATCCCTTTCATCATCTCCTCCTCAAACATCCTACTTTTGTTTTCTTTGTATCTCTCTTTAGGAAGAAAAAAGAGAAACAAAATATGAACCAGAATAAAACAAAACAAACAAAATAAAAAGAAGCGTGGAAAACATAAGAAACATGCGCACGAAGAGACATATACATTCACACATACTCAAAATCATTAAAAACCCAAATCAGAAAATACAGTATATGAAAAGATCAGTAAAATGAAAAAATCCAACTAGAGCATTGTGAGATGAAAATAAAAATTCTCCAAAACTACTATTATGTTTGTTTTGTGTTGGCCAACTACTGCTGGACATGTGGCCTGCCCTTAACTGTGGTTTGTAGACTCCATGAGACTTCTCTAGAAAAAACTATTCTTTGCTTTTGTTTTTGTGAGCAATTGAAAATTGGAGAAAGCTTCTGTGTCGCAGATGGATGCTCGTGTCCACTTCTCCCCTCAGTACTGGGAATCCATCTGTCTTAGATCTGTGAAGACTCTGTGAATGCTGCCGTGGTTTCTGAAAGTTTGTATGTCCATCAGTCCCATTGTGTCTGAAGGCAATGTTTTCTTGGTGCCATCAGATCCCACCAGCTCTTGCAATCTTTTTGCCTCCTCTTTCACACAACGCCCTGAAGCACCATGGAAAGGACTTGTAGAGACATGCCATTTAGGATTGAATGTTCTAAGGTCTCTCACTTTCTGCATACAGTCCTGGGTCCTGCATTAATTTCCACCTCCTGTAGATAGAATCTTCTCTGATGATGGCTGAAAAGGACACTGATTTATATAAAAGAATATTAGTAGTCATTTCATTGCTACCTTTCTTTAGCAATTTGATTTTCCCTCAGGTCCATGTTCCCTCTAGTCTCAGATATTTGGCCAAAAGAGCAGTGTCAGGAGTGGGTTTCATCTACTGATCAGATAGTAGTTGGTTACTCCTATAATATTTGTGTTACTCCTATACATTACAGGAATGTATCACACACAAAGGTAACCACTGAATATCAAAAGATTTGTAGCTTGATTGGCATTTACAATTCTCCTCTGATAGCAAGCAGAGTTTCTTCCAATACCACAAACATTAGTCTGTACTTAAGAAGTTAGGCACTGGCAGGACTTCTCGAAGTTCAGTTAGATATGTAGATGTTGTCTTCAGAAACAGGGACTTACTATCAATAAATACGTAGTAATAAATAACATTGGCAATAACCCGAATTGTTTGGGGGTTTCCATGGAGCCTCTAAGGCGAACAACAAAATTAGAACCCATTCCTGGCACTAGAGGTTTACTTGGTGGTGAGATATGTAATGCTGGAGCTTTGTTGTCCTCAATATTTGGTGATTTCATGTAGTTTTATTCCACAGATGTGTATATTTCAAGGAGCTTGTATTGTAGCAGGTTTCCATATAACCTCTCAGATGGTACTTAGTTTTAGTTTTCCCTCTCTTTATTCCCTTCATCATTCTGCTTCTGGCACCTTGTTTGTTTAATGCTTTTATTTTGGTGCCCCTCCTGTCTCTTCATAACTATACATTCTATTTCTCCTTCTTTGAGCGATACTTCCCTCCCCCATCATCCCTTTCTTTGTACCCCACCTCTGTGGGCATGTGGATTATAGCATGCCTACCAAAGCCTTAAAGGTTATTATTCATATAAGATGTAATTTATACAATATTTGCCTTTCGGCATATGATTTTTTTCCTAGAACCAACCATTTACGTGGGATTTTATGATTTCAGTTTGTTTGGTTTTTCTTAAACAGATGAATAATATTTCATTGTGTAAATGCAGTATATTTTATTACCGATTCACCTTTTGATTCACATATATGTTGTTTATAGTCTCTGACTGTTATATTTTTAATATGTTGATTCCATTAATCCATGGGTATAAGAGATCTTCTCATCTTCTGATGTCTTCTCCAATTTTGGCGTTTAAAGACTTGATGATTTACTATACAAGTTTTTCACTTGCTTAGAGTTACCACAAGGTATTTTATATTATTTGAGGCTATTGTAAAGGGTTTTGTTTCCCTGATTTCTTTCTTAGTCCATTTGTCATTTGTGTATAGGAGGGCTCCTGATTTTATTTTATTTATTTATTTTTTAGTTAAACTTGTATCTAACCATTTTGATGAAAGTGTTTATCAGCTATATGAGCTCCCCACTGGAATTTCTAGTGTCACTCATGCATACAAAAGCAATCTCCAGATAAAGGAAATCCCCATCAAAATTCCAACACTTTTTTTTTTTACATTCCTTGAAAGGACAATTCTTAACTTCATATGGAAAAACAAAGAACCCAATCCTGAACAATAAAAGAACTGCTGGAGGTATCATGATCCCTGATTTGTAGTTGTACTACAGAGCTATAAAAATAAAACTCACAGAGTATTGGCATGAAAAAGAACATGTTGGCAAATGGAATCTAATTGAAGGGCCAGACATAAATCCATATACCTATGGAGACCTGGCTTTTGATAAAGAGGCCAGTAGCATACACTGGACAAAAAGGAAAGAGAAGAACAATTCCACAGGCACTAATATCAAAATTAATAAATGAAACTCATGAGACAATTAATAAATGGGACCTCAGAAAACTGAAAATCATCTATAAAGCAAAGGAGAGTGTCAATTGGAAAAAGAGGCGACCTTTGGAATGGGAAATGATTTTGACCAACTCCATATCTGGAGGTCTAATATCCAAAATATATAAATAATTTAAGAAACTAGATATTAAAAGCCAAATAATCTAATTAAAAATGGAATACAGATTAAGGAATAATTAAACAGAGGAATATCAAATCACTGAGAAACAGAGAAATGTCCAACATCCTTAGCCATCAGGGAAATGAAAATTAGAACTATCTTTAAGATTCTACCTTACACCTGTCAGAATGGCTAAGATCAATATCATAAGTGACAGCTCATGTTGAAAAGAATGTAGAGCAAGGGAAATTAGGCATCTCATTAAAGACGGTGAGGAACAACTGTAAGATTCAAAGGGGATGAAGGGCACCACGGAAACAAGGTCCACTGAATCAACTAAGCAATTCTCACATGTGCTCACAAAGGTGGAAACTGCAAGCCGAGGGACTGCAATGTTCTGCAATTGGTCGTCTAGGTATATGTTATTGCTGATAGCTTGGTGTTTTTGTGGCACTCCTATCAGTGGGAAAGGGTGTGTCTCTGGCTTTTTTGTCTATTCTTCAGATTGTTTTCCTCCTATTGGATTGACTTGTCCAGCCTTGATAAGAGAGTTTTTGCTTTGTATTGTATCTTGATTTGTTCTTTTGGGCTGCTATCTCTTGGAGTTCTGCCCCTTTCTGAAGAGGGAAACAGAAGAGGAGTTGATCTGGGAGCAGAAAGAAGGAGTGGAGGGAAGGAAAACTCTGATTGGAATGTATTTTAAGAGAGAATAATCTATTTTAAATTTGAAAGGGGGTTTTAATATACTTTTTTCTCTAGCCACTGCCAGGAAAGGAGACTTTCATATATAGTGAATGAGAATGATTAGAAACAATACCTGGTAAACACATATGTACAAATGCTTCATGACTATGTTAAAATGATACCCTGAACTGATAGAGAAAAAATAGAGAATATGCTTGCATTTACAGGCACAGCAATGGACTTTCTGAACAGGGCCCTGGCACCAAGGAATTAAAATATGTCAAATGGGACCACAAGAAACTAAAAAGCTTTGATAAAGCAAAGGACACGATCATTTAAGTTAAGAGGCAGTGTCTCAGTTGAAGTTTCCACTGCTGAGATGAAACAAAATGACCAAAAGAAACCTGGGGGAGGGAAGGGTTTATTGCACTTACACTCCCATCCCACCTTTAAAACTAAAGACAGACAGGGCAGGAACTCCAGCAGGGCAGGAACTTGGAGATAGGGGGTTGATATAAGGTCAGAGAGGATAGCTGCTTTCTGGCTTTTGGCCATAGCTTGCTGAAACTGCTATTATGTGGCAATAGAAGTCACCACTCTAGGGCTGACAGCACCCAAGACTGTCTGGGCCCTCATACATCAATCACTAATTAACAACAAACCTCTAGGGCTGCCTAAGCTTACGAAGGCATTTTCTCAAATGAGATTCTCTCCCCTCAGATATCTCTAGCTTTGTGTTGAAGTTAACATAAAAACTAGTTAACACAGGCATCATGAGAAAAATGAAAACACTTTAGCAATTCTACCTCTGAGAGAGGATTAGTATCAAGAACATACTTAGAATTAAAATCATTGCCTAAACATCAATAAAACAAATGAAAAACAAAAGAACGTAACTAAATAATGAGACATAGAATTATACAGAGAGGCCCTAAGGCTTGAAATACAAATGGCTGAAAATTATTTTTTAAAATACTCAGTCATCAGGGAAATACAAATTTGAACTTTTTACAATGATTAATTCAGTAAGAATGATGTAAAATATAAACAAATGAAACAAAACAACAGCAAAAATCCCAAAACAACAAGAACCAAATGATTACAAATGCTAATTCAGTTGTGAGGGAAGAGGACATTTACCCATTGCTATTGGTGCAGTCACTGTGGCAGCCAGTGTGGAGGTTTCTCACAAGGAGAAATAGATCTAGCACAGGAGAAACCTATAGCATTCTTGAACATATACCCAAAGGACTCTGTGTCCTACAACAGGGACACTTGCTCATCCATGTTTAGTACAGCTTTTTTTTTTTTCACAAAAAAGAGGGATAGCCTAGATATCTGTCATGGAATGAATAATGGAAAGTAAGATGTGATACATTTAAAACAATGAAGAATTATTCAGATATTTAAAAGTTATAAAATTAGCAGTTAAATAGAAATATCTGGTAACAATTATTCAGTGAGAGATAATTCAAATACAGAAAGAAGATTGCCATGTTTTCTCTCATCTGTGAATGTTTGCTTTGAGTCTTTCGATAGGTATGTCGGATATATGCTAGAAAATTCATAAGGGGTCATAAGTGGGGACTTTCAAGGGAGAGAAAAAAGAAAACAGTGGAATAAAAGGGAAAGGGGAAATAATGGATCAAGAAAAGTTAAATGCAGTAGGGGCAGGATTTACAGAGTAGAAGAGGGAATGCAAGGAGGGTTAACTAACACTAATGCAGGCCTATTCTAATGATTGCTTAGCTGCTTGATTTTCCCAGCTGACCTCACAGTTATCAAACACTAGGACTTCTTCAACCTTTCTCTTTCTAGTTAAGCATGAAGTTACTCATCAAATGGCACCTCTCTGAGTTTATTCTTTTAAAGAAGCAAGACCCCATCTTTTATTCCTTTTTATTTAATTTAACATTTCTCATTCATTTCACATCCTGATGGCAGTTTCCCTTCCCTTCTCTCCTTCCATTCCCTCCCCGTACTTTCTAGTTCCCCCTCCCCATCTACTCCTTCTTCATCTCCATTCAGAAAGAGGCAGGCCTCTCATGTGCTTGAACAAAGCATGACACATCAAATTGTGGCAGGACCAGGCTCCTCCCCTTGCATCATAGATTGTTATGACTGTCTGAGCAGCTAAGACTAGACATTGGAGAAATGGAAGAGCAGATCCTGAGAACATTGAGGACGGCTTGCCATGGACTAAACAAATAATATGAAGCCTCTTTAGTCTCTTGTTTATTTGAAAACAGCATTAAAAAAGAGTGTTAAGGAGCTTAAGATTAGGACCCTGCAAAAGCTGCTCTGCTTTCTGGGAACTCTTGCCAAAGTAGCTTCAAGGTCTTCAAACAAAGATAGGGTTGCTGGATTAGCCTGGTAGGTTCTGTGACTATTCTCTGACTCTGACAGAAGCAAGCAGAAGATAACTGTCTCTCTGTGCTCCATTGTCTTCTGTCACCTTCTTACCTGTGTTTTTCTCCTTTCTTTGCCATTGTTAGAATGAGCAACACAGCTGCTTTATTCCCACTGCATATAATCAAGTTGCTAATGAATTCAGTCATAAAACTAGTAGCTTGTTAGACTGAATAGCATATGTCTCATTAGCAGTTCATTTTATCTGAAAACAAAATAAAAAATGCTAGACGGTCAACCAAAGTCAACCCCTAAGTCCAAGTAGGTACAAGCTGAAAAGTATATAAGTGATACTTTCCTTGAATTTAACCATAAGATCTGCTTAACCATTCCTTTAAGCCCTGTTTTAATGCAGTGTCATTTGGTTCAATGTAACATGATTACTGACAAATAAAATCACTTCTCTCAACCTTTAGTAGTCCTTAAGTGAATAAATTGATTAAATATCTAATGCTATTCAAAAGTAGGATGGAAAGAAAAGTGGACAGGTGGCAGGCTCACATTGTTCTGTCTACAGAAGGAGTGCTCCAGTCTCACCTGCAATGTTCACTTGAGAATACAGGTAGATCTGAGTCAGGTACCTGGTCCTGGAGGGTTAATTCACCACTTCTCTCTAGATGCCAATTCTTTGCATCTTAGTCTGTAATAGTGTAAATTTAAGATAGTAATATCCATGTTCTTAAACACAAAATAGTTTCAAGTAGTCTCTAAATCTATTCCATTAAAGCTGAAGGATACCTAAGTACTCACTACTGATGTTTCTTTACAATTGTTCAGGTGTGAAGCACCGTGGGTGTAAAAGAGTCCACAGTGATGATTTTACCTCCTTATTCCGGAGGCTGTAGATCAATGGATTTAGCATAGGGGTGACCAGGTTGTTTAGAACCTGAATGGTTGCATCCAGCCTAGGGCTTGGTGTTGGCCTTAGATATATAAAAATCACTGGCATGTAAAAGAGCAAGATGGCAGTGAGGTGAGCACTGCATGTGGAGAAGGCTCTGTGTCGGCCCTCAGTGGAGCGGATCTGTAGGATGGAGCGGACTATACAGCTGTAGGAGGTGAGGATGAAGAAGAAGCAACTAAGGGGCATGAGACCCACACTGATGAATCCCACCATCTCCAGGGCTGATGTGTCTGCACAAGCCAATTTCATCACCACAGGGATATCACAGAAATAATAGTCCACCTCTTTGGGGCCACAATAGGGTAGCTGGAATGTGAGAGTAGTTAGAAATGTTGAGTGAATGCAGCCAAAAATTGATGTTCCCATAGCCAGAAAGGCACATACTCTATTGCTCATAATGATTGAGTAGCGTAGAGGGTAGCATATGGCAACAAAGCGGTCATAGGCCATCACAGTGTATAAGAAACACTCAGTGCCACCCAGGAAATGGTAGAAGAAGAGCTGGGACACACAGCCTGCATAGGAGATGGCTCGGCTATTTCCTGAAAGGTAGAACAGCATCTTGGGAGAACTCACAGAAGGGAAAAATATGTCACACACAGAGAGCTGGCAGAGGAAGAAGTACATGGGAGTGTGAAGCCGAGTGGAGAAGGCAATTGCAAGGAGTATAAGTAGATTCCCCACCAGGGTGAAGATGTAGAAAGACAAAAACAGGACAAAGAGTATGGTCTCCAGACCCTCTGTGTGTGGGATGCCAAGAAGAATAAACTGAGTCACTACTGAAAGGTTCTTCATAGCTTTGAGAATGTTTGACCTTGCAAAGATTAAAAGTCAGCAGTCTGGTCATTGATATCCATTAAGAAACTGTTTCTTCTGAGAGCTTTGAGTATGCTTTAAGAAGCAGCAAATTGTTTTCTACTGATCTGCAAAAATAAGATGTCTATAAAAGTACCAGTTACTATAGATTCACATTTGAAAGTTGATCTACCAAGCCTTTAGAAGAGATGCTTCATGAATATCAATGATTGTCTTCTATTCCAAGAGCTGAAGTTACAAGACCTGGTCAAATATTCTCAAATTAGACACTGCTTTACATAAGTCTATATTCTGAGAACATGTCTGTTGATTCTTGATGGTGTGTGTAAGTAACCTGCTGTCACTATTCATTATCCTCTGCAAAGCAATAAGAAAAAATTGTTTGAGAAATTATGACATTTAATAGTAATCCTGACTTTGATTCTTCTTAACTGTTGTAACTGAGACAATTTACACAATGTGTTTTATAGTCATTTACAAAGTATAAGACATACATAGTCTAATAGCAATATGTCAACATCAATGTGTTCTTATATGATGATAAAATTTCTAAATTGTCTGAAAGTTCCCAGCAAAACTATTATGAAACTCTAAGGTAAGGTCATTCTTAACTTTATGAAGCTACACCTCTGGAAATGTTAAGAAAGAAGGGAGGGGATGAAAAAACCTTCTTTACAAATGTTGAATGTGGCTGTCTCCCATATACACAGCAGAGGGACTGTCTCTAAGGCAAGCTCTCTCTTGTGTTAAAGAAGGTCAGCATGAGCCCCAGTAATAACAAGAAATGTGGCATACCTGAGATGAGATATGGACTGTAGATACCCCCAAATCCCACCACTAGGGTACTTGTTTTCAAATATTCATTGTCAATCTCCTCCAAAGAGATACGAGGTACAAAATTCAAAAGGAAGGGGATTTTAAACACAACATTGAAAAATCCCCAAGCTTCTTGTAATTCATTTTCATGCATTGGTCATTAAATAAGAATTAAATATCCAAACGTGGCTTAAAACTAAGAACCAAGATGAGCCTATGACAGCATTTGTACACTGGTCGTAGATGTAAAGTATAAAACTGATAACAGAACATGTAAATAGCTATTCTTTCCAGACCCAAAGATAAGAGAGAAAGAGGGAAAGCTGACAGCAATAAATGAGTTACTCTTTTCAGTCACATATACTTCCTGAGTTCTGGACCACACAAAATAACTCAAAGCTGCCTACAAGCTCAAACAAGAGAATATTAATGTTAAATGTTTCTCTCAGGAAACATGAAAGGACGAGTACTGCTTTCCTGACCAAAGCCCATACCACTGTGGGAAGAAAGCAACTTTGTATCTCCTACAACAAAAACCGCAAATAAAAAGGTCCTGAGCACACAGTTCTTACTCTCCTGATCTATTCACCTTGTCTTTTTGTTATGTTTCTTCTTACTTTAATTCTCCTTTAATGAAAGTGAAACTTTTTATTAACCCTTCTTTAATTCTCTCTCTCTCCCTCCCTCCCTGCCTCCCTCCCTCCCTTTCTCCCTCCCTCCCTCTCTCTATCCACTCCTTTCTCTCGCACTCTCTTTTCCTCAATAAATGGTCTTAAAGTTCTCAGTGTCCATTTTTATTTTCTTTTGTCAATGAGAGCAAAAACTTGTCAGAGTGACTGTTCTGGATGGGATACAATTTAGTTTTTAAGTGTCTTCCATTACTACTGGTTTTCTATAATTATTTGCAAACATTGATTTTTTACTAACTTAGGTCTTTTTTTTTAAAGAAAAACAAAGCAATGCTAAACAAGATTCTATATAAATAATAATTAAATGATATTGACAAATTCAAATATAAAAACCTAGTAGCTCTATTTAGTATCCATAAACTATAAATAAAAAGAGAATCCCAAGGCACCCATATTACTAACTTATTAAATCAATTGCTTTGTACAGCTATTACTAATAAGACACAATACCTATTAACTCACTGGCAATTCATATGCTTTCAAAACTCAAATCATCTTGTAAAATATTTTTTGAATTCTATTGTTGCACTGTAATGCACTGGATTCTTGATGCAGATGTACACACGATACTATTGACTAACTTTAGAGAAAGAAGGTAGATATATAGGACAGAATATCCACTAGCTTTTCTAATTGTTTCATGTTAGATATGAAAAAGAATTTAGTTTTTATCTGTATTCTCAAGGCAGGATCTCACTACATAGCCCTGGTTGACTTGACTCTTATGTAGTTAAGTTTCGTCTCAGACTCACAGGGATCCTTCTGCTTTTGTCTCTTGAATGTTGACATTAAAGGCAAACATTGTCATGCCCAAAGCTTTATCCATTTTAAAATGACAATTATTGAATTGCTATGGAAGAAAGGATAATTTAATATAGTGAATGGGATATGTTTCTCTCTAATTTATATTTATTCCACTGGAAGTGTCGTCACTGTTGGCAATACACTTTTTTTTATTACTTCTCTTATTTTTAAATCATAATATAATAGCATCATTTCCCTTTCCCCCTTTCCCCTCCAAAACCATCCCATTAAACCCTCTTTGCTCTAATTCAAATTCACAGCATCTTTTTACATTGTTGTTTCATGCATATATGTATACACATACAAAATACAAAGTATTCATTCTATATCATGTTACACGTATGTGCTTTCAGAGCTGACTGTTTGGTACTAGATAGTCATATGGTGTGTTCTTCCCTAAGGAAGTCTATTTCTACCTCTCTCTACTCATTCCTTAATTTTACTATATAAAAGGAGTATGTGTACTTATATCACCTCCTCCTCAAATTATATCACTGCAGATTTGAAAACTAGAGTGCTGAGAGAAGGTCCCCAGACCTAACAGAACTTCTGTGCTCTTTACTCTTGGCCTTTATCTGTTCTAAATGGAAATAAGGCAACTCAAGTATTAACCAAAGATAGAGTAAAAGCAAGATACATATAAAAGGTAAGGTACTGTGTTGAAATGGAAAATACAGTGCTCTGTGTTAAGGAAAGACACGGGACAGACTGGCAGAAAAGGGTTATGTAAGTCAAAATCAGAGTAGATGACTTAGGAGACTGAGAATGTTTCCACTCACTACTCCATTAATAATGAAAATAACACTGGTCATTGCATACGCAGGCACATACCATGTAGTAGATACTTACTGTTTTCCAAGGACTGGTGAGCCATTCATAAAACCTGATTATTTTAAAAAAATATTTATCCATAAATATTTCTATTGTAAACCAGATCTGCAGATAGAAAGTTGACTTACAAATACATCAAAAATAGCCCTTTTATTTTTTTTATTCCATATCTGTCCTTGTAATCTTTAGTAAGATCTGTTCTCTTTTTGTCTCTGCTTCCTGAGAAAGCCTTTTCTATCACTTGGAATTGAAGCACTTCCTATAGGACTTTTATGGTCACCTTATACAAAAGTGAAGGAAAACTTTATGTCTCATTCTTCCCCAGTAATTTTCAGCCTTTTTATTTTAAAATTGTGTGCCTGTGTGTGTATGTGCATGCGTGTGTGCATTGTTGTGTGTGTTTGCATGTACACACACACATGCACATATGCATGCACCTACCATGGTGCCATGTGTTGATCAAAGGACAATTTATTGGAGTTATCTTTCTCTCTCTCCACTCTATTGTTTTCAGGGATTGAATTCAGGTGATCAGGTAGGCATCTTTACTGGCTGATTCATTTCCATGGTCCTCATTTTCTATCTTAATTTTAGATTTTAACTGAAATATTATTTCATCTTAGAAATCACATAATATACATTTTCTTCCTTTCAAACATCATATCTTGATATAAACTCCAATACAGGAACTTTTAATCTAAAGTTCATAAAAATTCTAGACAGGCTGAGAGCTGAGCTGCTAAAAGAATACCGCTAAATATAGGAGCCAGGCTAACAAGGATCAACACATTCCACTGAGTAAAATTTAGACTGTAAGGAGAGACACAGTAACATTCTGAAGAGAGGCTGAGAGCACTTAGTTTTCACAAATGCTATTCATATCTAAAAAGTTCCAATTCCAGTGGCATCTCCAAATTCTTCCTTGGCTAAGGAAAGACCTTCAAAGTTCCTGGTCTTTGTTTATGCTCAGAGACCATCATGATGTTCTGTGACTCCATAGGCTCATTGGATTTTCCTATTGATTTAAGGGAAATGCATTCCCTAAGGATCAGGAAGTCTTGTGCGTTACCTGTTATTGTGAAAAGCAAAGGCTGATATTGAGACCTTGGCAAAAGTTCAAGTACTTGTTCTGTAGACCTGGAAACATGACACCATATTAATAAGTACAATGACTAAAACTTACATTTCTTATTTATGATCAGAACAGTGAACTCCAGTCAAGAAGCTTCCATGCCCACTTATGAATCAGGTCTCCTGAGGCTTATGCAATCAATATCAGAATACTCTCTCCCTAGATTGCTAGCACAAAGTATTCTTTTTCTTAAAAAACAAAAACACTTAAGTCTTATGTGGAGTTCAGGGATAGCTCTGAGGGAGCAATTAGTTTGTCAACTCTATTCATCATCTGTACATGAAATTATGGTGATGATATCATTGTAAACAGATGTTCCAAAATGGGAAATGTAGTCTTCCAATATTATCTGCACTGTAGAAAACAGGTCAATTCCTATATTATTAGTTCATCTGAAATGCTGTCCCTCTACTTGGCTGCCTTTTGTTAATACTCAACTACATCATTTATATTATCATCTTAAACAGTTATCCATAACATTCCAAAAGTTTAAGAGTAAAGGTAATGACTTTAGATTATAGAAAGGATTTTACATTAAAATTGTTTTCTATCACAAAAGTTTGTTCCAAAATGGAAATAGACATTAGGATACAATCAAAATGTTAAAGTATGTCACAAAAAAAAGTTTGTAGAGGCCAAAACTTTAAAAATGTATATTTATAAAAATCTTCTCAAAAAGAAAAGTTTTTTTTCCTTTTATTAGAATAATTGCTTATTGTCTCTCCTGAATTTCTAGTTAAGAAACTTAGTCTTGACAGAGTCTAGGATCATTTACCAATTTGTCCTTGTTGGGCTTCAGCTAAGTGTTACACATCAGCTAAATTTTAAACCACAATTTGTTATTCAGTTCTGGTGTAACTGACCTTCTGGGTGTTTGACAATCACTTTTGATTGTTGAAAAGCCAAAATCAATGAGAATCTACTGTGACAAGTCAATGTTTTAGGAGTCGCCCCTACACCAGCTAGATTTCAGGGAAAGATGAGACATCTTCGAAAGTAGCCTGAAACTGAGAGAAATCACCATCTCAAAAAAAAAATCTCTTGATCAGAGAGGCCATATAGACACCAGAAATATGACTTTACTCTGCGCAAATTCCTCAAAGGTCTAGGGGGTGAATATAGAGGCAAGTATCTTCAGTGCTTCCAACGGAAGCAGCATTGTTGACAAAACCCTGACTCATCCCAGTTAATGGCCTAATTTGTAGAAGTAGTGTGAGTAACAATAGGCAGCCACAACTGACCTTAGGAACAAAGGGGATGTAGTTAAGATACGGACAACAACCTGGCCTCAATGAATGAATAGAGAACCAACAGCACAATGATCTCCAGTAATACTTACCAATAACAACCTGAAAACCCAAAAACTAGACTAGACTTGAGAAAGGGAGGATAAATGACAAAATGAATCAGAGCTTACAGACCTTCTTACAAAACTCTTAGTATAGGCTACTGATAAGCACACAAGACAACCACAGCCACACCAAATGTAACATAAAGATAAATTTTATTATTTAAGCTGTCAGAGGTTATAAACTTAGTTTATATTTTATGTCCTTTTTTCCTTTTGGGGATACTCTTGTGACTTAATGGTTATAACCTCATACTATCTCATTTTAATATATTCCTGTTGACAGAGGTTTCTGTCATGCCCAGTCCCACAGCTGTTTAGTCCCAAAGAAAACACAAAGGCCTACATTAATTAAATAATTGGTTGGCCGATTGACCATGCTTTCTTATTAACTAAGTCTTTCATCTTAAATTAACCCATAATTCTTGCCTGTGTTAGCCATGTGGTTTGGTACCTTTTATCAGTGAGGCATTATAATCTTGCTTCCTCTACATCTGGGTGATGACTTTAAACTGAGCCTTTCCTCTTCCTAGAATTCCTGTTCTGGTTGCTCTGCTTATACATCCTGCCTGGCTACTGTCCAATCAGCATTTTATTAAACCAATACAAGTGACAAATCTTTACAGAGTACTACATATTCCATCATTAAATTTTACCTCAAAATCATTCACTTTTATGCTACTATACTCTTTTGTTTCCTATAACAGTTTAATAAAGCAGATAATGAATTTGATCATTTTCATTTTTTCCCAGCTATTCCGTTCTCTCTTGCTGAAACTCTTCCTCTCATCAGTCCTCTTCTTCCTACTTTTATATTAGTTTTTTTGTGTGACCCACTAAATTTAACTATGGCTGCTTGCATCAGCATATGTGGAAGGTGATTCTTTGTGTTCATACAGCAATAGACAACAGTGACTGCAGAACTGAAGAAAACCATGCCATATTTCCTATGACCCATTGACTACTCATAGTCCCTTAGGTAAGTGTGAGACCTCATGAAATTTCCCATATCCATGATTTAATGTTGAAAAGTACAATCTTGTACAAATATCCAGTTCTAATGAGTTTATGAGTGTCAGATTATATTGAGAAGATATGTTTTAGAGCATTCCTCCCCATCCTCTGAGTGTTATATATTTTCTGTTTCTTCTTCTGAAGTGTTCACTGAGCTTTATTGAGGATGATCCAGAGGGCCTGCATATGACCCAACACTCATTTTTATCCTCAGACCTTTAGCTACATGAAATCTCTGCATTACCTACCACCCACAGCCAAAAGAACACCTAATTTTTGACAAAGAATCTAAAATTATACAATGGAAAAATGAAATCATCTTCATCGACTAGTGCTGGAATAACTGGATGTCAACAGGTAGAAGAATGAAAATAGATCCATATCTATCCTCATACACAAAACTCAAGTCCAAATGGATTAAAGACCTCAATATAAATACAACCACACTGAACCTGATAGAAGAGAAAGTAGGAAGTAGCCTTCAATGCATGGACACAGGAGACTACTTCCTAAATATAACCCCAGTAGCATGGACACTGAGAGCAACAATAAATAAATGGGACCTCTTGAAACTGAGGTAAAGCAAAGAAAAGAGTCAGTAAGACAAAAAGGCAGCCTACTGAATGGGAAAAGATTTTCACCAACCTCACATCATACAGAGGACTGAACTCCAAAAAAATATAAAGAACTCAATAAATTAGACATTAAAATATCAAATAATCTAATTAAAAAAAATAGGGTACAGATCTAAACAGAGAATTTTCAATAGAAGAATCTCAAATGGGTGAAAGACACTTAAGGAAATATTCAATATCAGTCATCGGGGAAATACAAATCAAAACGACTCTGAGATTCCATCTTACATCTATCAGAATATCTAAAATCAAAACACCAATGATAGCTTATGCTGGAGAGGATAAAGAATAAGGGGAATGCACCTTGTGGCAAATCAGTATGGTGGTTTCTCAGAAAATTGGGAATTAAAGGACCTCAAGCACAGCATATACCCAAAAGATGCTCAATCATACTACAAGGACATTTGTTAACTATGTTCATAGGAGTATTTTTATAATAGCCAAAACATGGAAACAATCTAGATGCCCCTTGTCTGAAGAATGGATAAAGAAAATGGGATACATTTACACAATGAAATACTACTCAGTGGTAAAAAACACTGACATCTTGAAATTTGTATGCAAGTGGATGGAACTAGAAAAAAAATAAATTCTGAGTGAGGCAACCCAGACCCAGAAAGATGAGCATGGTATGTAATTACTAATATGTGGATACCAGCTATAAAGCAAAAGATAATGAGCCTAGAGATTACAACCCCAGAGAAACTCAGTAACAAGGAGAACCCTTAGAAAAACATATATAGATTCCCTCTGGGAAGGGGATATAAACAAGTCCTTTTGAGAAAACTGGGAGCATGTGGGTGGGGGAAGAAGGGAGTACAGAAGGGACAGAAGATGGGAGAAGGGGACGGGGAGAAGATCTTGAAGAAATGGGATAGTGGTGACAAGGGAAGAACAAAGATGGAGAGCAAAGGAAGAGATATCTTTGTGAGGAAGCCATATGAGGTTAGCAAGAAACTTAGCACTAGAGAAATTCACAAGAATCCACAAGAATGACCCTAGATAAGACCCTAAGCAATGGTGGAGGGGTACCCACACTGGCCTTGCCCTGCTGTCAGATAGACAAATATATTAAATGTCATCATAAAACCTTTATTCAGCAACTGATGGAAGCAGAGGCAGAGATCCACAGCAGAGCACTGGGCTGAGCTCCAAAACTCCAGTCGAAGAAATGTGATTATGATCAAAGAGTCAAGACTATTATAGGGACCATTGAAACAGCTTACCTGAGCTAATGGGAGCTCACCAACTCCAGCCTGACAGTAAAGGAACCATCATAGGACCAAACTAGGCCCTCTGAATATGGGTGATAGTTGTATGGCTGGGGCAGACTGCGGGGCCACTGGCAATGGGACCAGGATTTTTCCCTACTGCTTTTACTGACATTTTGGAACCCATACTATTTGGAGATATAGTAGGCAGGGTCTTGGTCCTTCCTCAGAGCAATGTGCTTGAGTTTGTTGTCTTCCCATGGGAAGCCTTACTCTCTCTGAGGAGTAGATGTGGGGGCAAGTTGGAAGATGTAAGAGGAGGAGAGGGAGTGGGAACTGGCATTGGTATGTAAAAGGAGAAAAGATAGATTTGTTTTAAAAAAATATAATATAAAAATTAAAAAAAAAACATTATGGACAGCCCTTGTCTCACAGTCTACTCTGTTTATCTCCTGTCCTCCAAGACGCCTTGTCCAAGAGCAGTCTATGCCCCTGAGGCTGAGACAAACACAGAAAAAGGAAGAAAAAAAAAACAGCTAAGGGTACTAAGAACAATGGACATGAGAGAATAGCTATATTATAAATCAATTTCTATCAGGGTTACTATTCTTTAGCCCATGATATAAAAATTCCAAAAGTGTGAAGGAGATACTGGAAGCTCTTTGATATAATGGTCTCCTGGGGACATTTGGATCAGGAACTATACCCTAACATTCATCATGGCCTCTCAGGTCCTTTCTATCAGATATTGTAAACACCTAAGTTGATGATTGTTGTAGGAGCTGTGGGCCTCTTCCCACAGCCCGGCTCCCAGCTGCCTGCTAGCTTATGCCCCGAAATAATTACACGGACACTGTTGTAGTATGAGGAGCGGCAGGGCTGTGTCCCCGGCGGCCCACATGGCTTAGCTCGGCCGCCCGCATGGCTTACTTATGCCCCGAAATAACCACACGGAAACTGCATTCCTCTAAACACTGCTCGGCCCATTAATTTCAGTCTCCCATTGGCTAGCTCTTGCACCTGGACTAGCCCATTTCTGATAATCTGTATAGCACCCCAAGGTGTGCTTACCGGGGAGATTCTAGCCTGCGTCTCTCTGCAGTGGGAACATCATGGCGACTCCTGACTCAGCTTCCTTCTCCAGAATCCTTTCTGTCTACTCCGCCTACCTAATTTTCTGTCCTATCAGGGCCCAGGCAGTTTCTTTATTGAACCAATGAAATCAACAGATTGATATATGACACTCCCACATCACTTCCCCTTTTTCTGTTTAAACAAAAAAGAAAAGCTTTAACTTTAACATAGTAAAATCACATATAACAAAACAGTTATCAAGTAAGAATTACAGTTACAATATTTATATCTATTTTATCTTTTATCATAACTAAGGAAAACTATAACTATCCATTCTTCAACTCCATCAAAGACCTAAGTAAATGAGAAGTAAGCTACTTACAAAACTCTAGAAATCACAGAGACATCTCGCTGCCTGGACAGTCACCCAAAGTTCCTCTGTACCGTTGGGGCATCCATCTTTGGCCTACAGGCCCATAGTTCTCAGCAGACATTCCACAAAGCAGGAAATTTCAAAGGCAGTCACTATCTGCTTGTCCTGAAGAATGTCTTGCAGACTCTTTCATGAATCAGGAACCCCGAAAGATCATCTCACCTGTAGGCAAGTTCAGTAGTCCTCTCTCTGCGGGTTCTCTGTGTCCAGTTTATGCATCAGTCCAGGCAAGAGCAGTTTCTTGCCCAATGGCTATCAAACTCCATTAGGAGCCTCTTCAATGCCCATCTTCCTCTTGAAGTAGCTGGTGCTGCCAGGAGCAGACGTGTCTCATTGTCATGAAAAACCCTAAGTTATTAAAATATTTTAAATGCCATATTCTGCAATCTTTGAGAGATATGAAGAATGTCTATCTAATTGAAATATATCTTTATATATCTAGAAAATCTAACATGACTACAAGATTGACTATTATTTACGATTATTTAACAACAACCTATATTTCCTAATTATACATTACATTTTAAAAATGAACTACACAATCACAATACCTAATCAAGATCAGAAATACATATACATATAACAAAATTGACTTTAAAATCCACACCAATGCAAATTATTTATATCTATATCATATCCCCCTTTAAATGTAAAAGAACATTTATAAACAGTATTTGGGAACATGGGCGCAGTTTTTCCTCTCCAAACTGCTTCCTGCTGAATGGGGGCGCCGTTAATTAGGTCTTTCATGGTATAACCTGTGTGCCAGGGTCATCTCAGTTGGCAGTTGAGTGAAGTAATTTTTTGAGGGTGTTTACAGCAACCTTTCAGGAGGGCGTGGTCTATCATACCAAATCGGAATAGAAGAAATCCATAGGGTCTGGATTTCTGTGAAAACAAAAGAAGACCCTTTCCAAAGCATCATATCCTTAGACCCAAATTCTGAAGTCATGTCCTCATGATATCCATTCTGGTTCCACTTGGCAGCCCATATAATGAAATGTCTTTCTGTACTTAGCTCCTTCACAGTCAAAAATTTTAAACAAAAACACAATGTACATAATCCAGACTCTCTGTAAATTTTCCATTTTTACGTGGCTTATTTTTACTTTATTTCTCTTAATGTATAACTATCTGTACTCTGTCTCTTTAAAGACTTTATCTTTTTTTAAAGGCATTAACTTTATTCTCTCTCTCTCTTATATATATATATATATATTTATTTCTCTCTCAAGCCCACGTACATTTATCCAACATTGTGACTCATTTAGTGGTCTGTCTGAATCTGTTTTATTGTGAATCTGTAATTTTTTTTACTATCCAGGAGCATTTCTTAAAATGTTAAGCACTTCTTAAAAACTTAAGTTGCACCATGTAGGGGTAATATGGTATTGCCTGTGTCCTGTAAAGTCTAAACCTTAAGTGCGCTGTTATCACAGTAATTACGGTAGTTCCTGCTTGAGACCAGCTCAGTTCATCATGGCGGAGCTGAGCCGCCCCTGCCTCAGAGCCATTTGGTGCCCCTGAGCTGCGCACAATTCCAGGCACACAGCAGTCCACATTGCCATCAAGCAAGCCGTAGAGCTTTAGTTCAAATGCTCCATTCAAAAGCTCTGTCTCCCCCAGGAGCCAGACAGAGATCGTAATGGTGGCACAGCCTAGAAAGCCTGCATTTTAAAACAGCCAGTCTTTTCCTGCTGCTGAGTCAGGACAATTTCTTTGCAGTACGCAACCCAGAAACAGCAAAAAGCTGTCTTAAATTTTCTCTCTGTCCTTTTTAAGCCTTCTCAGGTTTTACGTGGATTTAGCCCATCACGTCTGGTCGCAAATTTGTTGAAAGAGGGGCGGCCGGGCAGTGCTTGGCCCATTTTATCTAGCCTCTTCTAGGCTAACTCTCGCACCTGGACTAGCCCATTTCTAATAATGTGTGTAGCACCCCAAGGTGCGCTTACTGGGAAGATTCTAGCCTATGTCCATCCTGTGTCGGAGCTTCATCATGTCTGCCCCAGAGAGGAGAGCTATCGAGTCTGAGCTCACTTCCTCTTCCTCCCAGCATTCTGTTCTGTTTACTCCACCCACCTATGTTTTAACCTATGAGGCCAAGCAGTTTCTTTATTAATTAACCAATGACCTTCCTCCATCAGATGATGTTTTTCTGTCTATCTGATACTTTGAATTTGATCTTTTACTTAACATTCTCACCCATGGGGAGGCTGTGTTGTGCCTAGGAATCTAGGTCAGGAACTCTAGTAGGCCTCATCAACTAGGCTCACCTAGTCACATCTGAGGAACATTCTAAGTTCCAGATTTGATGATATTTTGCTGCCTACCTGCTGTCTGCTAACTGGTCCTTTACTTTCACCTCTTGAAGACTTACTAAATTCATTCACTTGCAATCTACAGCAGAGCTATCATAAATAACTGCTAAGTAAAGAATGGGAATCTCCTTCTATCACTTCCACCTTACTTGGGAGACAGTTTCTGTAACACAAAAAATAAAAACCCAGAGAACAATATTGAAGTTCAAGCCGGAGATCAGAAAAGCAAAGCAGTCAAGCCACTAGAGAGGTCTCACCTCTACAAATACTCAGACCAAAGAAGCAATCCACCAAACCTCTGACTGCACTGCTCTCCCAACAGAACTGAGACTGAACCCCTGAGATTCTGTCATCCCATCTTCTATTCCTTTCTAATGCTGGGATTAAAAGTGTGCCCCACCACCTCCTGGCCTATATGGCTGACTAGTGTGGCTTGCTTTGCACTCTGATCTTTATGCAAACTTTATTTTAATAAACACAAATAATATACCACTATAAGGTTCTCACTGAGCTTGGAGATAACCCACTCACTATCTAGACAGGCTGGCCAGTGAGCTTCAGGAATCTTCTCTCTGTGTCTGTAAATTCAGAGATTAGAGGCAGATCTACCATAACCATTTTATTATATAGACGCCAAGAATCCAAATCCGGGTCCTCAGGTTTTCATGTTTGTAATTTACCCAGCAGGTCATCCCCCATCCAAAATCTTTTCTACCTTGAGTTAATTTTCTCAAATATTTTGTCACAGTGACAGAAAAGAAGAAAGAACACTTATTGGCATGATAATTTTAAATCCTAGCTATTCTTTATTTTCAACCATAGCAAATGTTCTTTTCTAACACTTGCCTTGAGCCTGGCTAGGAATCTCATAGCACAGTCTAACTCTGAGGACTCACAGCCAACTTACAAGGTGTTTAGAGCTTATGTAGAAACACTAATCTCATAGTATTATTTAAACCAAAATACTTAGGAAACAGAAATAAAGGCATGTAATATAGTCAAAAACATAAACTGAATCAATTCATGATCTTCATAGCAGTTCTGAAATGGGCAATGTAAGACTTTGGTCTAATTCTTTGTGATATTGCTGTGTTTGTTGTATTGATATTGATTTTCAACTTTCTTTCAATTCCTGCTCTTGTGAACATAAATGTTACTACTATGATCCTCAATAACAAAAGAACAAAACTGAGTGGATAACAATAATGCAGATTATTAATTTAAGCATTGCCCAGGATTAATGCTACAGGGCTACTCAAGACTATGCCACCTATTTAATTGTAATTTCTCTGGAAAACTTCAAATTCATTCTGCATATGAATAAAATAAAAGATGTATTAAAGAAAACACGTTAGGGGACCATAATAACTTCTCACAGAGGAAGGGATGAAGGCAGACGATGAGAGCCAAAAGTGCTTGAAATAGATAAGCAAGGTTGTGGGGAAGTCCTTTAATGTTATGACAAGAAAAATGAAGGTAAAGATAGAACCCAAAAGCTATCTAAGCCAAAGGGAAAGTGAGGGAGTTGGTAGTAGCTAGGAAACATGCTTGATCAAGGGTGGCATCCTCAGAAGCCAAAGACAGCTGGGGTCTCAGGTAACTTCAGGAGATTACTGCCAGCTTGCACAAGCATCGGGATGGACGAACCTGTGAGGAGGGGAAACAGGAGTCAGACCTATGGGACAGGAAAGAGAGGGTGTTCTTCAGCTTTCCTTAACTATTCCTTTCATCCCCTTCAGCCCTGATTTACCTTCCTGCACTATCCCTGGTCTTTCCCCTTTCTTGTTCTGATGCTCCTTTAGTCTATCCTGTCCACAGGAACAGGGCAATAAGGATACAATAAACACCCAGGAACACTGGTTACATCTGTAGGGTTAATTTTGCTTGGCTAAGTATCTACATCTATGTTCCTTCCCTCTGCTCAGCTTGTTCCATCCACTAAATACATATTTCATCCTAATCGTGAAAAGGAAGGATTATCACAGGGAACATACAATGCTCTAAGATAGGATGGTAGGGGCAACAATGTGGTCTGTCTAGCACTCACCCTCTGCCACACATACAGACATAGTTCTTAAGACACCTCTGGGAAAGAAGGGAAAGGAAGGAGGGGGCTGTGCTCCTACCTGCATGGTCATGAAGCCAGGCCACAGCCTTCCTTTCCAGAAGCTCCCACTCACACTTCAAGTCCTTGCCATTGCCATGCAGCCAGAGGACAGCCAGTACTGTGGCCCACACTGTTGGGTCTCCATCCTTCAAAAAAAAACAGAAACTTTTGTAATGTTCCAGGCATTATAGCAATCCACTCAAGAGAAAGTAGATTTACTATCAACTTCCTCATCAATTTAATCTGATATATATAATTCCCTACCCACTCCTTACCACACAGACTAATAAATCCTCAGGATTACATTCCATACCACTTAGAAAAGTACTAGGTGTGTGGTGTTTCTGTATCTTAGTTACCCCGCCTCTCTCGCTTTGTGTGTGTGTGTGTGTGTGTGTGTGTGTGTGTGTGTGTGTTGATAGGATGCTATCAAAACCATGGTAACGCATTCTAGACTACTGCTGCAACCTGCTCTTTGAGACATTTTAAACACTTATTATTTTACTCTGCACAGTCTCATTACATGTCAATTTTCCCACTTGCTTTAATCTGTTTCATAAGAGAAACACTTAAGCCAGAGCATAAAACTTCAAAAATATGTTTCTAAGGACTAGATGCAAAAATCATACTGATTTTTAAAATGTATTTTCTTTTTTCCCACAAAAATAATATTTATATTTATTATTTGGGGGTTTTTACATATACACCTCTGATGTGGCATTCCCCTCAGTATGCTGTGAACATCATTGGTTAATAAAGGACTGTCTTGGGCCTGGGCAGGGCAGAATAGAAGTAGGCAGGGAAAACTAAACTGAATACTGGAAAAAAGAAGGCAGAGTCAAAGGGATGACATGTAGCTATCGCCTAGAACAGCTTAGCCCGAAACTTGCTGGCAAACCATAGTCATGTGGTGATACACAGATTAATAGAAATGGGTTAAGTTAAGAAGTAAGAGCCAACAAATAAGAAGCTAGAGCTAGTAGGCCAAGCAGTTATTTAATTAATACAGTTCCTGTATGCATATTTTAGGGCTGAGCAGCTGGGAATAAACAAGCAGCCTCCTATCACACTAACTTCAAAATCCTACCATGTCTTCTCTCCCACTCTTGTGATATCATCACCAAAAGAAAATAAACAAGTCCAATTCCTGTTGCCTGTATACTCACTGGAACATGGTTCCATTTCCAGTGGCTAGTCCTTTAAAGAAAACTGAGTCCTTTCCCACTGGCACTGTCAGAAGCCATCAGTTATGGAGAGCTACACATCAGCCTCCTTATTACAATTTTTTCTTATTCTTTTTTATTTTTACTTTTAAAATAATCTTATTTTACAAGCCAATCCCAGTTCCCTCTCTCTCCAGTCCTCCTACTCCTCTCACCTTTTCCCCACCGCACTCCCATCTACTCCTCAGAAACAGTAATTCCTCATTTGGAGAGTCAACAAAGTCTGTCACATCACTAGAGGAAGAACCAAGGTATCTAAGCTGAGCAAGGCATCCCTTCTTAGGTAATGGGCTCCAAGGAACCAGTTGATGCACTAAGGATAAGTACTGGTTCCACTGCTAGTGGTTCCACAAACAGTTCTTCTCAATGGCCTCCTGTTAAAGCTGTTTCTTTTTGTTTGGGTTGGGGGAGGAAGAGACTTTGTCACAGAAGTTTTCTGTGTTTCTCATTTTCAACTGTGAGTCTTCAGTTATCAATACCACTGTAAAAGGAGCTCCTTTGCCCTTTACAGTCAGCTGGAGCATAAGGCATGGATTTCCACATGATTTCTGGTGACAACACCAACCACTGACATTCACATGGTCTCAGACTTTAGAAGGTGCCACAGACTTCAGTGTGGATATCAATATGGCCTCAGGGCAAGATGGGCCACAGACACTAATATGGTCCCTGGAGGCAACCATACCCATGGATATCAGCATTGATTAGGTGGCAGCACAAACCATGGATATCCACATGGCCTTCAGTGGTAACATGGGCCACAGATTTCAACAGGGCCCCCTGCAGGACCATGAAACCCAACCTGATCTTAAACACACTGGCACCAGAAAAAACTCCCTGAACAGAACACCAACCATGTGGGCACTAAAACTGGAAATTAAGAAACGGGATCTCATGATACTGAAAAGCTCCTGTAAGGCAAAGGGCACTGTAAATAAGACAAAAAAGCAGCCTATGGAATAGGAAAAGATCTTTCCCAGCCTCATATCTGACAAAGGGTAGATTTCTAAAATATATAAAGAACTCAAGAAATGAGAAAGCAACAAACAAAATAATCCATTTAAAAAACAGGTAGAGATCTGAATAGAGAATTCTCAACACAGGAATTTCAAATGGCTGAGAAACACTTTAAAAATGTTCAACATCCTTAGCCACCATGGTAAAACAAATCAAAACTGCTCGGAGATTCCAACTTATACATGTTAGAATGGCTAAGAACAAAAACACAAGTGACAGCTTATGCTAAAGAGGATGTGGACCAAGCGAAATACTCCACCATTACTGATGAGAGTGCAAAACTGTACAGCCACTTTGGAAGTCAATATGGCATTTTCTCAGAAAAAGAATGGGAATAGATCTACCTCAAGATCCAGCTATGCCACTCTTTGCATATATGCAAAGGATGCTGCATACCACAGTGATATTTGCTCAACTATGATCATAGCAGTTTTATTCATAATAACCAGAAACTGGAAATGACCTAGATGACCCTCAAGCAAAGAATAGATAAAGAAAATGTACATTTACATTATGGAGTATTATTTAGCTGTTAAAAACAATCATATCAAGAAACTTGCCGGCAAATGGATTGAACTAGGAAAAAAAAATCATCCGGAGTGAGGTAACCCAGACCCAGAAAGACAAATAGGATTTGTACTCACTCATAAGTGGATATCAGCTATAATGAAAAGGAAAACCATTCTATAACTCACAGACTCAGAGATGCTAAGTATCTGGGAACACATTGGTCTCCCTGGGAAGGAGAAATGGAATAGATTATTTCTTAGGTGTACTGGGGGCAGGTGGGAGTGAGAACAAGAAGGGACAGGAGGGATATGGTATGGGTAGAGGGGAAAAGTACTAAAAGGGATGACTTAAAGGGGGAGCATTTTGGAGTCAGGTCAAAACTTGGTGCAAGAGAAATTCCCAGGAATCTACAAGGGTATCCCTAGCTAAGACTCCTAGCAATAAGGGATATGTAGCCTGAACTGTAACCAGTCAAAACTTCCTGTGGATGGATTGTGACACCACACAACCTTCAACCTACTATTTGTCCTGCCTACAAGATATGCTGGAGCAAAGGTGGCACTGGAATTGTGGGAGTGGCCAACGAATGACTGATACAGCCTGAGACCAATGCCATGAGTGTGATCTCACCCTTGACACTGCCTGGAATGCCAGGACCCCGAGTCAAACTAGCCCGAAGACCTAGGATAGAACCAAACAGGACTGGGAAAAAAGACAATGTAATGATGCCTAATGATATTCTGCTATGCTCACAGATTGGTGCCTTCCCCAATTGTCATCAGAGAGACTTCATCCAGCAACTGATGAAAATAGGTGCAGAGATAAACAGCCAAACATTAGACAGAGCTTGGAGAATCCTTCCAAAGACTGGAAAGAAGGATTTTTTTTTTGAGTCAAAGGAGTCAAACCCATAGAATCAACTAATCTGGAATCATAGGAGCTTACAGAGACTGAACTGACATCTAGGGAGCCAGCATGGGATTGATTGACATAGGACTACAAGCTAATATATATGACAGTTATGTAGCTTGATCTTCAGTGGAAGCAGGAGCTGTCTCTGGTTCTTTTGCCAGCTCTCAGGCAAATGTCTCATACTGATTTGCCATATGAAGCCTTAATAGGATGGGAGGTGCCTAAGTCTTATTACAACTTGATATACCATATTTTCTCTGAATAGAAACTTGTTGCAGGAGGTCTTTCCGCCCCTCCAACCAATAGCTGCTGAGATACCAGCCCATTGGGGCGTGGTTTCTCTCCATTCATAAAGCCTCTATTTCCTTCCGCTCGCTCTCTCTTGACTTCCTGCTGGTCTGGCGACTAGACTCCTCTTTCTAGTTGTGCAGAGAGCTGTTGTCTGGGATCGTGATCTGTAAGTCTTTCCTCTTTAAATAAATACTACCCTAGTAATAGTAATCCCAAACTGGTGTGGCATTGTTCGTGGATTACGCCTTTACCTGGCGCCCGACGAACGTTTGGCTTTTAGGACCCCCCCCCTCGGCTGCCGGCCGCAAGTTCCGCTTGGCGGGAACGAGCCCTTGCTTCCTCTGCCCAGTGCCGAGTCCGAGATACACTTGGCCTTAAGGCCCATAATATCCAGAGAGGCAGGATGATCTCTGAAGCCGGACAGGTGGTGGTGGCATACACTCGGGAGGCAGAGAAAGGCGGATCTCTGTGAGTTCGACCGGACAGGTGGTGGTGCACGCCTTTAATCCCAGCCCTCGGGAAGCAGAGACAGGCGGATTTCGGATTTCGGTGAGTTCGAGGCCAGCTGGATAATAGGTAATATGGCAGTTTTTGTTTCCAACATGACTTTCACTGTTTGGGCTACCAATACAATGGGTCTAATCATGCAAAATTTATATGACTATGAGGATAACTTAATTTACTGGTTACTAGGTTTTAGTATTTTTTTGAATATTCTATCATTTAGGAAGATTATGGTACTCTCAAGAACTCATGCAGGTCAGGAGATTCAGGAGATTCAGGAGATTCAGGATTCAAAAGAGGTAATAATAAACAAAATAATAAATAGACTTGAAATGCTTGAAAAAATGATGGGAACTGGTGAACAGAGTAATAAGGCACAAGGCCAGGATACAAAGCCAACACCAGCTATTAGAACTGGCTTACCCAGGGTTTTAGCGGCATACCCTATACTTAATTCTGACAAAGCGTCAACTTCTAAAGGCTCAAAGGGAGTCAGAGAAGCTAGATGGATGCCAATAGCAATGAATGATCTGAAAGAAATTAAACAGGCTATTGTTACTTTTGGCTTGCAAAATGCATATGTACAGAAAATGATAAGGACTTGGGCTTCTAATGCTAGAGCTACCCCCTATGATTTCCATCAGTTAGTGTCTGCAGTTTTAGATAAGGGCCCTTCCTTGATGTTTGGAATTTATTTCAGAGAAGAATCCAAACATATGGAACAGCAAGGAAGAGCAAAAGGTGTCGAGGTTTCCCAAGATCAAATTCTTGGTGCAGGAGAATATGCTGATCCACAGGTCCAAGCTCTTTATGACGATGAAGTACTGCATCTATGTCACCAAGCAGCTTTAAATGCTTGGAATAGGATACAAGATCCAGCAAAAAGGGTTGAATCATATACCAGAATTAGGCAGGGACAGAGAGAACCCTTTATTGACTTTTTGCAAAGATAAATTAAGGCTCTGGACGTAGGGGTAACAGACCCGGATTCTAGACGAATACTTCTTGAATCTCTAGCGTTTGAGAATGCAAACATAGAATGCAAAAAGATAATTGGGCCTTTAAAGTCTAGATCAGCACCTATGGATGAATGGATTCAGCATACGATGAATGTTGAGACATTTAGCTATAATGATGAATCTTGGGTAGGAGAAGCGATTTCCACAGCAATGAGGAGACATCAAACTGCCAGGTGTTTTAATTGTGGAAAATTAGGACATCTGAAAAGGGATTGCAGGCACAGAATTTCTAGAAATAATATCTCCTCTGGGAATGACAAAAATAGGGGACCTAGGCCTTCAGGTATATGTAGGAGATGCGGTAAAGGCCGTCATTGGTCCAACGAATGCAGGTCAACAACAGACAAACAAGGCAACCCGATACCATCGGGAAACTCCTTGAGGGGCCTCTCGCAGGCCCCCAAGCCAACAGTGGCCCAGTCATTCCCAGTCACAGTGGAAAACGTGCCTCACCAAGAAATCTAAAAGCTCCAATTTCTGCTGTAAAAAGTAATACTAGTCTAAATGGTGAATTACGTGTGGAGGATGAGTCAAAAAACCCAGTAGGACAGAGTAAACGTATATTTTGGCAGACTTCTATTAACGACCAAAGACCAAAGCTAAAAGTCTGTATAAATGGCACTTTTATTGAAGGCTTATTAGACACAGGTACGGATGTAAGTATTATTACCCCAGAATCTTGGCATCCAAATTGGCCTCTTCAAGAGGTAGATGTTCAGTTTCTGGGAATTGGAACCCTATCTCGTGTAAAACAAAGCACAAGATGGGTTGAATGCATAGGGCCTGAAGGGCAAATAGGAAGACTAAGGCCATATATAGCCAATATTGCAATAAATTTATGGGGCCGTGACCTGCTACAACAATGGAATACCCAGATTAACATTCCTGCAGTTCCAGGAACTCATAATTCTGGGAAAGATATGATGAGGTATTATGGAAAAAGGTCACCAGCCATTCAGGCTGTACAAGAACATATAGCAAATACCAAACCTTTAGAGGTACCAACAGCCCTACCTTTAAAATGGCTAACTGAGAAGCCAATATGGATCAAACAGTGGCCTCTAGCTGAAAATAAATTACAGGCATTGGAACAGCTGGTGCAAGAGCAATTAGATGCTCACCATATTGAAGAATCAACCAGCCCTTGGAATTCTCCTGTGTTTGTTGTAAAAAAGAAATCTGGTAAATGGAGAATGGTGACAGATCTAAGAGCTGTCAACAAAGTAATTCAACCTATGGGCCCACTACAATCTGGAATTCCTTTGCCTTCTCTATTACCAAAAGGATGGCCTCTTGTAGTTATTGATTTGAAAGATTGTTTTTTCACTATACCATTACAAAAAAAAGGATAGAGAAAAATTTGCCTTCACGGTGCCTACTTATCATAATTCTCAGCCTAATAGGAGATATCAATGGACTGTCCTCCCACAGGGTATGCTCAATAGTCCTAGATTGTGCCAATATTTTGTAAGTAAGCCATTGGAAATAATTCATAAACAATTTCCCAAGTCCATAATTTATCATTACATAGATGACATCTTATTATCAGATTCAAATAAAGATACTTTAGAAAGGATGTTTGAAGAAGTAAAGAAAGTCTTGCCTAGGTGGGGATTACAAATTGCCCCTGAAAAGATTCAAAGAGGAAATTCTATTAATTACCTAGGTTACAGAATAGGGTTGGAGAAAATTAAAACACAAAAGGCACAAATTAGGAGAGACCGGTTAAAGACTCTTAATGACTTCCAAAGATTGTTGGGAGACATTTCCAGTCTACGACCAGCTGTTGGGATAACACCTGATCTAATAGTTCATTTAAACAAAACCTTAGATGGTGATAAAGATTTGAATAGTCCAAGAAAACTGACAGCTGAAGCAGAAAAGGAACTGACAATGATTGAGGAAAAATTACAAGAAGCACTTGTGGATAGGGTGAACCCAAATCTTAGCTGCATCCTAGTCATATTGCCTTCCAGAATCTCTCCTACAGGGATTCTAATGCAGAGGGAAGATATTATTTTAGAATGGATATTTATACCCAATAAACCAAGTAAAAAATTAAAAACTTACGTGGAAAAAGTCTCTGAACTAATTATAAAAGGTAAGCTGAGACTTCGTCAACTAGCAGGTATAGACCCAGCAGAAATTATAGTGCCTTTTACTACTGAAGAAATAAAAAAGTTATGGGAAGACAATGAACCATGGCAAAGAGCTTGTGCTAATTTTTTGGGAGAAATTAATAGCAACTATCCCAAAAGTGGTAGACTTAACCTTATAAAGAGAACTTCTTGGATTCTTCCTAAAATTGTACGTGATGCTCCAATAACTGGAGCCCGTACGTTCTATACTGATGCAAATAAATCAGGGAAAGCAGGTTACAAGTCAGATGAATTGAGTAAGGTGGAACAAAGCCCTTATAATTCTGTCCAGAAAGCAGAATTATATGCCATTCTTATGGTGCTAAGGGATTTTAAAGAACCTCTTAATATAGTTACAGATTCACAATATGCAGAAAGAGTTATCTTGCATATTGAAACCGCTGAATTTATACCAGATGACACAGAGTTGACTTCATTGTTTATCCAGGTACAGGACATAATCAGGAACAGGCTTTGTCCGATGTACATAACACACATCCGGTCCCATACAGGTCTGCCTGGTCCTCTAGCACAAGGCAATGCTGAGATTGATCAATTATTGATTGGAAGCGTGTTGCAGGCCTCGGAATTTCATAAAAAGCATCATGTCAATAGTAAAGGCCTAAAGAAAGAATTTTCCATTACTTGGCAACAAGCTAAGGACATTATAAAGAGATGTCCTACTTGTTCTTTCTATAATCAAACACCGTTGCCTGCAGGGAGTAACCCAAAGGGTACTAAGAGAAATGAAATCTGGCAGATGGATGTGTTCCACTTTATGGAATTTGGTAAATTAAAATATGTACACCACACCATAGACACGTATTCAGGTTTTCAATGGGCTACTGCCCTGAGCTCAGAAAAGGCAGATTCAGTAATCACACATTTATTGGAAGTTATGGCCATCATGGGTATACCTGCACAAATAAAGACAGATAATGGTCCAGCATATGTATCTAAGAAAATGAAACGCTTTTTTGATTATTATAATATAAAACACATTACAGGTATACCAAATAATCCTACAGGTCAGGCAGTTATAGAAAGATCAAATCGTACTATAAAGGATATGCTGAACAAACAGAAAGGGACCGAAAATACCCCCAGAAATAGATTACATAATGCTTTATTAACCTTGAATTTTCTTAACGCTAATGAGAAAGGAACGACAGCAGCAGAAAGACATTGGATAATGGAAAAGTCTGCTGAACAAAATCAACCGATTTATTTCAAAGATGTGCTGACCTCTCAATGGAAGCCAGGAGATGTGCTACGTTGGAGAAGGGGTTTTGCTCTTGTTTCCACAGGAGAAGAAAAATTGTGGATACCATCAAAATTAATAAAGTTTCGATTTGAAGAGGAGAAACCTCTTGGAAAGGAGAAATGACAACTCATCCACAACGATATTCATACAGGTGGTAAGAAAAACATATAGAATGGGGGCAGGGTTCTGTCCTTATCTCCACAGGAAAACACTCACCTTTGAAAAATTCAAGGGACCATGGATATTTGGATACTGACAGATGGAAAAATACCTGCCCAATAGGAAATATCAAGAAAACTGAATGGGTAAGTAACACGTACTAAACCATATTTCTAAATTTATAAAGCTGGTTTTGAAGTTGGACTCTGGCTCAGTCCCGCTCCAATTCCAAGCCTGTTAGTAAGAGAAAAACCCAGAGTTTCTGGAGGTTCTGTCTCATGTCAAGAGCCGTGATATGGGACAGAAAGAAATATGAGTTTAGAAAACATCTTTGCTTTTCTTCATATCTATCATACCTTTCATTGAATATATCTATCATGCCTTTCATTGAATATATGTATATATATATGCCTATATATGTCTATATGATTAATGTTTAAGTTTTTTTCAATAATCAATGAGTCTTTTCTGAAGTGACATTTGAAGTTTCCAGGAAGAAGATGGGGCCCCACAACAACAACTCTACCTGGTTGATATGACGTCATGATACTGATAGCGCTACTACAAGACCTGTTTTGGGTACCAGCTGCACAAGAAGATCCCAACTTGGTTAGCTGAAATGGTGCACATCTTGTACAACATTCTGGCCAGACCTCCACAAAATACTCAGAGACTATTTGCAATTTTAAAAGACATTGATCTTGAAATTTAACCATCATTTTGCTTTCACAGGATCCCCCAGAAAGAACGTCGCCCCCATGACAGCTGGAAGTAATTCTAGAGGACGACGTCCCCTCTCCCAGTAAAGTTTGTCCCCGGGTTTAGGGATATCATTTAGGGGTTGGGAAGTTGGGGGAGCAATTTTATAAGCTCAGGGATCATTTAAAAAAAAAAAGAGGGTGATGGGATAATAGATTTGTAATTGTGAGTTACAATTTTTAGACAAACATATTGGTATTGATACTTGTATATTGATACAAAGTTAAATTATATTGACTATTGTATGCATGCATGTTTCTACCTCTGTTTAAAATATTTTTTATGTATTGACATATATTGTATCGATATTTACCATATTGCAATGTATATTTGTACATTGTTTATATTTGGAGGTCATTATCCTCATTTGTTACACAGATGTTTATTGATGTTTATTGTCTTAGTCTTTAAGTTAGATAGATATTGAGAATTATATAGATTAATAGTCATCTAAGTTTGCCATTTATAATTAGACTAATTAGGCTATTTAGATATATAGAGATTATACTCAGTATAGATAGATGATCTTCAACCTCTTCAAAGAGCTGTAGAAAATGGCCTTTAATCTAACTCAGAGTTTTGTGGTAGTGAGACACAATTGCTCCTGGCAACACCGCTCTATTCCCGAGAGAATGTTGAGCACCAAAGACACTCCACCTGGAGCCTTTCTTTTTGACAGAACTGGCCTTGGGGCAAAGAAATGCCCATACCTCAACCACTGACAGAGATACAGAGTGTGCATCAATGGATAAAACAGGACTGTCATATCCTGCCAAGACAGGGTAAGATAGTTTTGAAAAGTTGCTTGCCTTTGAAAATGGTATGTCAGTTATGTTAGGCCTTAGCCAAAGTTGGTTGCTTCAACGCTGCAAATGTGACTTTGGGTGATTGCCCAGGTAGCTAGTTGTCCCTGTGATTTGTTGCAGGTTTTGGAAGTTGTTTTACTGAACTTCCTAATTACCCAGGTAACATTATTTCCCTTCTCAGATCTTTGATGGGGTTGAAGACTATATAACTATAGTTACTTTTCTCTCATGACTTGGCCAAGTTATTTATTATACAAGTCCTAAGCTAGTTAGAATAGGATATTTGTACTTATTGTATATAATTTCATAGTAGGTTTAGAACTCTCTTACTTAAACAAAAGGGGGAGGTGTTGCAGGAGGTCTTTCCGCCCCTCCAACCAATAGCTGCTGAGATACCAGCCCATTGGGGCGTGGTTTCTCTCCATTCATAAAGCCTCTATTTCCTTCCGCTCGCTCTCTCTTGACTTCCTGCTGGTCTGGCGACTAGACTCCTCTTTCTAGTTGTGCAGAGAGCTGTTGTCTGGGATCGTGATCTGTAAGTCTTTCCTCTTTAAATAAATACTACCCTAGTAATAGTAATCCCAAACTGGTGTGGCATTGTTCGTGGATTACGCCTTTAGAAACTGAGGAGGAGTGGATGGGGAGGGTCAGAGGGGAGGAAGAGGAAGAACTGGGATCAAGGAGGGAGGAGATTCAGTATCCAGAGTGTAAAATAGTAAAAATAATAAAAAATAAAAATCATTTTCAAATTTTCAATTGAACTTTAGATAACATGTGATATTTTCCTACTTTACTATATGATTTTATTGAATTGAATTCATGGCCTCCTGTATGCTTGAATTGAGTTTTTCTTGGTGATCTACTTATCTAAGTATTAGAAGATTTTTTATTGTTAAAACAGACATCATTTTGACAAGAAGTTAGCATGAAATAATTTTGAAGAAATATTCCTATATTTTTACACTAAATATTTAAGTCAGTTTGTATTTTCCAGCATAGATGCCTCTATTGAACAAATTCATATCTCATTTGTATTATCTATATTTCATAGGCTCGATAGCCATCTATGACTAAAAGATAGTGTACAAGTAGTATGTCCATAGACTGTGTGAAGTTTAATTAATTGTGTTTCATACTTTAATAATTCAGAAGTATACTTATTTTTTTATTGCTTGGCATCTGACTTTTATAGAGGAGATTTTTTTCCAAATAGTATTAGAAGATCCAGAGGGTAATCTTAAAATTCTAAAGAAGGAGTACTTTATCCAGCTTATTTGAGAACACAAATACAACAATATTAGGGCTGTTACTGGAATCTCCAAAGAGAGGGCATTTTAACATTGACTCTAGTTCTGCATTCACTGGTGCAGAGAGAGTTCAGCTTCTTAATGTCCAGTTTCTTCATCTATACATAGCTTCAAAATTAGAACCTGCCTTAATTAACTGCAATAAGGAAAAATAAGTATAATAATAAGTGTTTAAAAACTGTCTGGTATAGTGTGAAGATAAAAACGTTTATTTTTCAACTATGTCTTGGGGAATATGATTAACACAGAAGAGCATTTACTTTCCCTTTGACATCCATGAGTCTGACCATGCCTTCCTGCAGCTAGGCCATTAATTCCATGATTTTTATGCTCTGGCTTAAGTGGAAATAATTGCATCTTCTATATATCACACATTCATTTCAGTTTGCATTATCTGTGTTGTTTATTTCTTATTTCGCAGCCTGACGCTCGTTCATTCCGATTCCTATTATGATCCTACCATCCCAAAGCTCAAACCGTTTCCTTTGTTCCACTTTACATCTCACCTTGACAGGGTTTTCAGCCTTGATGTCTTCCAAATTAGTGCCCAAAATCTTGGTCAGATTCTTGTCCAGCTCCCAGGAGCCATTTGCCTTTTGAAGTGAAATCAGCTGTAGAACAACACTTTCTTCAAAACCTTTGTAAAAGAAATGAAAGAGAGATGGCATGGGGACTTATGGATCACAGCACACTGGAGGAAGTCTCCTGAAATAAGAGGCTATAGAGAGATTTCTGCAAGAAGTCCACCAAGTGTTTCTAATCTGTGATGGGTGGCCGGTCGATCTGGGTTCTAAACACAATGGTAGCAGAATCTGCTGGGGTCTGGCCCTGATGACTGGTGAACTGTGTAGGCAGAGATTGCCAAGGGGGCACAAAGAGGTTGCTTGACTACAGAACGTTTAAAGATATGAAATGTTATTGTAAATTAATGAAGCTAGGTCCATTCTGGCAAAAATATGGCAATATCATATCTCATGTCCCGCATGCTGCCTCTAATAAGTCATGCCCTATCTAAAGAAAGTTCCAGAATAAAGAGCACCTTCAGGGACACAATCTGAGGAGATTTGAACAGTAGTTTCCTTGGTAGAAAAATATGAATTTTTCATCATTCTGGCAGAACCTTCACTCATCGCCAATGGTACACAAGATGCATAATCTGTGACAAAAAAAATTAGAGAGAATTTTTTTTTCAAGAAAGAAACTCCATCAAACTGTAGAAGTATCTAATAAATCACCCCCTAGGTAAAGAAAGTTTCAGAATGAAGGGCACCTTGATGGAGACAATCTGAGGAGAGTTCAACGATAGTTTCCCTGGTAGAACTTGACTTGTACCTCATTTTGTCAGAATTTTTAAGACTCAAGAATCGTCGACAAAATGCAGGAGCTATGACAAACAAATATTACAGAGAAAATGTTTTCAAGAAAGAAATTCCATCAAACTGTAGAAGTATATCTTCATAGAACTCTAGGGATGCTAACCATTCAGTCTAGGTCGTCGATGTGAGGCTTTTGATGCACCCAGGTCAGGTAGACCGAAACCTAAAATACACAAAACACAATGGAGACTGAAACATCCGCTGTGTTTTTCAGCAAGCAAATTTTGTAAAAAGAAAAATGTATTTCAGACATGTACCCTTCTCTCCGTATCAGTCTCACTCACTAACCTCAATGAGCCATTCTCCTGTGTGGTCTCCTCCAATACAGACAGACACTCACCCTCTGAGCCCTCTTTGTACTTCCTATTGAGTTTCTGAAACCCTTTACTTGTGTGTCATACCTTCAATGCTGAAGGATTCTTCCAGATATTCCACAATTTGAAAAGATCTTTTTCTGTCTCACAAAGCTATTTTACATCTGTCCCTTTCAAAATAAGCACAACTGTACCCTAAGTGTCCAGGTTCAAGATTAGATTGCAAATTTTCTCATCCCAAGAATATTGTCTTCTTTCTCACCTTGGTTATCTTCTACACGTCCTCACTACTATCAACTCTCGACTACTAAGTCACCTCCTACCAGTACCCAAAGTACCCAAAGACACACTATGTGCTGATAGTGCACTCCAAGCTCTTCCATAAATGTGAAAACTTTAATCTTATATAGTAGCCTATGCAACATCTTAATGCATAGATCTTGCCTTCCTCATATTCAGTGATTATGGCTCTAATAGACCCATCCCCGCCCTCTCTCTCTCTCGCCCTCAAGTCATTGGTAGCATTCAGAATTATTTTCTATCAGAAATATTTTAATCTTACTTTTAAAATATAACACCCATGTTTATTGTACTTTAACTTAGGGTTTCTTGTTTTAAAACCATTCTTTTTGGCATGACCTGCACTTTCTAAGTCCCCAATTCTTCATTTTGTTCAAATACATCAGCATCCTTCAAATTTTATATTTCATTTAACTTAATCTTCAGTCAAGCAAATCTTCCATCATAAATATCTGCAATCACACCTATAATTTCTAATCATGAGAAATATATCAAAATCCCACATTAGAAATCACTTCAACCCTCTACCCACTTCATTCTTAAGCCAATGTTGATGAACCTGCTGCAAATTATTCGGAAAACCCAATATTCTAATTCAGAGCTTCTGCCTGCTGAAAAAAGGCACCAAATGCAACTGGACCCTCTGCAATCCCAGAAAAATGATGCTATAATTTTGTGTATTTTGCTTTGTTGTTTTTCATTTCCTAAAAATCCCCTTTATCTCCTCCAGATCTCCTCCTTTCTTAAATCCCCTCTTCTACCACTTACATCATCAGATGCAATATAGTCACTATCTGTGTGGCTACTCACTAACCATCAAAACAGAAGTCAGATTCAAATTAAAAGATTTGATTATTCAATATTTATGATGCTTCTGCATTGTAACATGTTCTGATATTCTTCTGTATGTCTATAGTAAATCTCTGTCCCAGTTGGACACAATCTACTTCTCTAGAAAATTTAAGGCAGTGTAAATCCTAGGTGTAGAAGGAAGAAGAAAACAACAAATTCAAGAAATGTTATTAAATTTAAATGTATGAGTTTCTAAAACTTATCATTGTTTATATAATGTACTTACATATCTGATAATCATTATAAATGAGTTTAAATTTGGGTAAAACTTACGAGACCTAATTGCACATCCCATTGTAGGCAAAGAATCATACAAACCTGGTGTTGGAATCACTCTGGGAGTCAGAGGCCCCTGCACTGGCTGATTGAGCTCCTTGTTTATGGCAATGAAAGCTGTGAAGGAGCTGAGGACCCCAGACTGAATGCTGATATTCACCACATCCTTCTCGTCTCCTTTTGAAGTCTGATGGGAGCCCAAGTCCTTGGTCTGAATCAATGATTTTGCAGCCAACCGATGAACGGTGAAACTGAAAGAAAACACTGGAGAAAATTAAAGAAAAGCAACTGCAAATCAAGTACTAAGGACTCTTAATAGCTAGTGATTGCATAGAGCAGGGATGGTTAGAAGAAGATTTCAGATGAAGGAATGAGGAAGACAAGAGCTTAGAGGAAATAGCAGACTTCAGTGATAGGAGTGCCAGAAACATCATGAATGACAGAGAAAAAATAAAGTGAGTGTGGTGGTTTGAATAGAAATGACCCCATAGACTCAGGTGTTTGAATGCTTGGCCAATAGGGAGGTGTGGTCTTCTTGCTGGTGTGGCCTTGCTGGTGGAAGTGTGTCACTATGTTTGTGGTCTTTGAGCTCTCAGATGCTCAAAACCATGTAACCAACCTATGCAACATCTTATTTAATCCAGTTTGGCATTCATTCCCTGCTGCCTCAAATCAAGATGTAAAATTCTCGGCTCCTTCAACTCCATGTCTGCCTTCATGCCACCATGCTTCCTCTTATGACAATAATAGGCTAAACCTCTGAACTGTAAGACAGAACTATTAAATGTTTTCCTTTATAAGAAAAGCTAGGACACCATGCCATGATCAAGGTTCCTTCACCACAATAGAAAACCTAATCAAGTCAGTACATGAAAGGAGAAGAGAAGAGAAGGGTGAGGTGGGGTGTTGTAATAGGGAGCGGCGTGGCTGTGCCCCTGTACCTGGCCGCCCGCATGGCCCAGCTTAAGCCCCGAAATAATTACACGGAAACTGTATACCTTTAATCACTGCCTGGCCCATTATTGGCTAGCTCTTACATATCGACCTAACCCATTTCTGATAATCTGTGTCGCACCCCAAGGTGTGCTTACCGGGAAGATTCTAGCCTGCCTCTGTCTGGAGTGCGGGCATCATGGCGGCTCCTTCTGACTCAGCTTCCTTCTCCCAGAATCCTCTTCTGTCTACTCCGCCTACCTAATTTTCTGTCCTATCAGGGCCCAGGCAGTTTCTTTATTGAACCAATGAAATCAACAGATTGATATATGACACTCCCACATCAGTGGGGATGTATTGATATTGAGAAGCAAAGCTTAATTCTTACCTAGTATTTGCCTTGGGCTGTAGGGAAAATGTCACCCTGTTTTTAAGATCCTTGCCTTGAAGGGTATACTTGAGGCATACTTTTCCTGAGCTCTCCACTTTCTACAAATAAGAGACAAGCAGGAGTGACAAAACAGACATACAATCAGGAAAATGGTGAGCACTAGGAAAGCTCCTCAGCTCAAGGCAATGCCACACTAAGAATCAAGCAGTACAGGGGATAATATAGACTTGGCATGAAGGAAACAATGAGACACTGGCTGCTTGCAAACTCACATATCTTGCTAAAACCTCAAGCAATGGTTGGTGTTATATAAAACTGCAGACATAGTGTTTCACTTAGTAAAAGAATGATCAAGAATAGTTACTCACAGGCATAGTCCCAGTCAATTGGGCATAGATGATTAACCTCTGACCCCTAAAGATGACAGTCTGCTTTGGGGAAATCATGTTAGCTGACAGGCCAGCTGGCAAATCCCATTCCAGAGAGATGTCATTCACTGAAGGGTTTAGAGCAAACTTCAGAGACCCAAGAGCCTGTTGGAAGACAGAGGAGCCAGAATTATAGACAAGAAAGATAATAATGGTGGTCATCCATTGAGTATTTAGCAGGACCAAGGATGCAATGTATGTCTTATCAAGTCACAAGTGGTGAAAGAAAAATGCAATTCTTTCTCTAATTATATGTATGGTAAAGTAACATTTGAGAGATGTAAAAGTCTAAGTGGAAGTGAGGGCAACACTTAAGAAAGAAGACTTCTGCAAAAGTCAGTCAGAGGAGGGATAGGAACAACATGGAAAGAGAAGCTTAGAAATATCAGAAATTGATGTGGGAATGTCATATATCAATCTGTTGATTGGTTAAATAAACTGCCTTGGCCCTGATAGGTAAGAACATAGGTGGGTGGAGTAAACAGAACAGAATGCTGGGAGGAAGAGGAAGTGAGCTCAGAGACTTCACTCAGCTCCTCTCAGAGCAGGACACACGCGATGAAGCTCTGACCCAGGATGGACATAGGCTAGAATCTTTCCGGTAAGCGCACCTTGGGGTGCTTACACACATTATTAGAAATGGGTTAGTCCAGGTGCGAGAGTTAGCCTAGAAGAGGCTAGATAGAAATGGGCCAAGAAGTGTTTAAATGAATACAGTTTGTCTGTTGTTATTTTGGGCATAAGCTAGCCAGACGGTCAGGGTGCTGGGGGCGCAGCCCTGCCGCCCCTATTTACTACAAGAAATATAGTGGTTTTCATATACAAATCAAGGAATGTGAACTTATACCTGTGAATCTATCACTCTCACACCTGCCTATCTTTTCCTTTCTGTCTTTTTCATGAAGAGTAAATTTCTACCTGATCTATTCATAGTATAGACTACAGACTCAGAGCAGCCAAAGCTTTCACCTTCTCTTTCTAGTCTTGAAAAGAAAAACCACAAACTCTTTATTTATCTTCTCTCTGGCTTTCCAACTACAACAGTTAGATGCCAGTCTTTAGATATTGTAATGAACCCTTTCTAACAAAGTACCAAGTAGATTCACTAGTGGATAGCCCCAAACTTATGAAAGTGTGTCCTCTGGAAGAGTGGAGCATCTGCCTTTGCAGCAGGGTTCCTGTTGCGCCTCATACTCACTCTGGACATGCAACTCTGGACACTTGGCCAACTCTCACCTTGGTCTGCATCCTGTCCTTGCCTGTGATAAACTGTGCAATGCCCCCTGATACCCGGGCGATGCTTTTGATTAAACTGGTGGAGGCTCCTTCTCCAATACCAAAAGAGAAACATCTGCAACATTGAAATGATGGTTAGATACAGGTTTTCCATGGTAGAATTACCAGTTAACATGGACAAAAACTCAAGAAGACAAAAGATACTTACCTGAAAGTCAGTGCAAAGGCATATTTAGAAATCAGATCCTATTTCTACGGGTTTTAATAAATGCTTAAATAAGTTATATAATTTAATGTCACAAGTCTACTATGAAGAAAGGTTCCATTTCATTTGTTAATGAAGATCTGGAACTCAAAAACTTTGCAAAATCTGTCCTAAGTCCTATTTATTTATCTTTTTAATCTATGAGTTTCCTCTAGTAAAATATATAGTAGTCAAATAAATAAATGAAAATGTAAACAATTTAGAAAATATAAATAGTCAAGTAATGCACAGACACATTGGCTGATACATTCAGTATCTGTTTCTTTAATGTCAGCCAAAAGCCCCAAATTTCATGACATGGGGCCTTAAAATTAGTGTTTTCAATATGTAAGCATGAGGATCAAAGTTTATATTGTAGTTTTATTTCCTCTCAGTAACTTATAAAGATGTCACTATTGGTTTTAGCATTTTTAATTTAATTGATAGAACAGACAGATTAGTGGAATTTCCAAACATTTGTCACGTGGAAGACCTAGAGGTGAAACATGTGGCTTCTTAAGAGATTCTGACATTAAAGAACTCAGATACAAGGATCAAGACAAAACACTGTGAACTATACTCAGAGAAATACTAGACTAGGTTATTCAAGCCAGAGCGAACTAGAGACCTATAAACAGTAATTTTAAAAATTTGTGTAGAAGCAGACAACTACCAAGAAAATAGCTCCAATGCTGTTAAGATAATATGAACTTATGAGCCACAACTTCGAAATGGAGAAAAGCAAAGGGAAATGAGGCTGTATATGCTGTCCACTTACTAATTGAAGCAAGTGTGGATGGCTGAACACCTAAGCAGTTTCAGAGAAGGTACAAAATTGAAGCTGATTTGACTTAAATTACTACAGCATGTGAAATTGCCTTTCCACAGAAATTGGACAACTCTGTCTACTTAAAGAACAGTACAGTTCATGAGACTCTGCTTTGCTTTCTGTAGAGTTGGAGTCCAAGATCCCTTCTAAATACACAGTATCACGTGTCTTTAGCTAACTCATATTTTCCTATATAAATTAAATCTCCAGTAGATGGCTCACGATAGGTAATACAATCACTACAGAGACCAAAGAAAGTCCGTCATTATGAGACTCAATATATAATATTCTGGAAAAACACACTTATATAACTTGAATATGATTACGTGCAAATTGTGTGTACATATAAACAAACTGGTGAGATAAAGAAAGAAGGTGAGGTATATGGAAAGACACACAAACCACAAAACTCAGTAGGATAGCAAATCAAGGAAATTTCACATAATCCATAAAAATTTTATTTGAGCTAGGTTTAAACAAGTGAGTTGTGGAAAGAGCAAGAAAAGATTGATAACTGCCTAGCTCCAGACCTGAGATGGATGCACAGGGACCACACTGTGATAACTAATCTACCCAGATAACAATGATTTGAGTAACTTTCTATGTTAAATTACCAGTATCTTTATAAAGAAAATGCAATCAATATATCCTTTAGAGATTTGCAACAATAAGGAACACTGACATTGTGGTACCAGTGTTCAATGGAAAACTACTTTTTAAAATTTTATAGAAATTAAAGGATCAGCTAGTTAACTGGAAAGCCCTTGAGTCACTTCGTCCCTTTAGATGCATGAGATCCCATGATATCATGTGGAACATGTTATATATGGTGCTGTTTACTTACGGTCCAGTCAGAAACTTAGAAACCACACTCTCCCCATACCTGTGCTTCTTGCTGTTTAACTGAACTGTTTTAATGACACTAAATGTGTCATCAACTTCTCCATCTGTGAAGACAAAGAGCTGAAAAACAAAGAAAAAGATTCATTCATCAAGTTTCTGTTGAGTTCATCAGAGGACAACAGCATTGGTCCTCATGGTCCACAACTATTTCCAGTCTTTGTAACTTCTTCACACGGGGCTGAGGACCCTAGAGCTCCACTGTCATTTACATGTGGCCACAGACACTCTTGACTGGGAAGAGTTTCATACCCTGGAAAGTTTAACATCCTCCCCATGGACCTTGCATCTTAAACTTTTGAGGTACCACAAAAGACTGTAGACTCCATGCCCTGAAGGAATAGAGGAAGAACACTGCCTCTGATCTGTTTTCTCTTCATTCTATGGCAGACAGTTTACATTTACACACTATTTACACAATTATATTGGGAGAACTGGTTAGTGGAAAATTTCACGGTTTTTTTCCTCTCAGCTTGGTTCTAAAGCTCACCTGTAAGGGATGTCCAGGAATGGAGGGAGCTTTGTAAATAGCACAGAGTGGTTTCAAGATTTCAGTGCCTCCTAGGTCTGCTTTTAAATGCTTCACCCTTTGCACTGCCTTCTCCATTGTTTCCTGAGTGTACTTCACACTCTCCCTTAGAGAAACAAGCATGTCTAGTCACATGACAATAGTGCACATTGCTATTCCTATTGCAAAATTACTATCACAAAAATTGTTCCTGAAACCCCCAGTGTTGAGGACTACTCTGCACTAGTCAGATTAAAATTACAGACCCTCCTTTAAAGTACATTCTTTCACATCCATAATCTTCCCACAAACTTACGGAAAGAATTTTTCATAGGAAGATCCAAATCCATAGATGTTGAAATAACACCCCATAGGCAAACTCTTCAGCAACAGCAGCAGAGTTTCCTGAGGGTGAGAGAAGATGAGGAGATGGAGTGAGAGAAAGCTCTACCAAACATCCAAACCCTGGTCTAATTCCTAATGTTATAAAAAGACATCATCTTTTGTCACCTTTCATTTCAAGGCTGAGATTAGAGTGGCCATGCTTGTTACTGCTCAGATGAAGAATGGACCTACAGCTATGACTTGACCATACACATGCCCTTCCCAACCATCACAATGAATAATGAAGATTCTGGCTTTACCTTGGCAGCCTCTATGCGTAGCTGAGAATTCTGGTTGTTCATGGACAATTCCATACTTCCTGAGCGGTCCATGAGGAACACAAATTCTCCACAGGCCTTTGAGAGCTCCACTTCTGGGATGTCTGGATAGAAGCTCACCATTACAGAAGGAGCTCCCATGAAACTATCTGAATAGAAAGGAGAAAATCCTATAAGGTACAAGAAAATTCAGGTGCTCTAGTCTCCAAGAACCAATCATCAATTCAATATAGAACTGAGAAAACTCAAATACAAAGTTTGTTCTTTTTGTGCTGTGTGCAAGAGTAGCGTTATTTTGAATATGTAAAGCGCATTTCTCCCCACACTGAGAGACAGATGGTTTTCATGACACTAGCATTCTTCTGAGAAGCCAGATGCTCATGAGAATGATGGAATGGATGTCCACACTCTTTAGAACAGGGCCATGTAGGCAGTAGACTGTTCTCCATTTATAGTGTAGGCTAGTTCTTTCAAACCAATTCAAATGGTTTCACTTCATAAGTCAGAGCTTCCTTGTTTATAATTGAGCACCTCTGCTTCTTATCCCCAGTTTCATCTTCTGAAACAAAAGGGTAGTAATTAGTACTATAGGGTTGTTGTAAGTTTAGGTGATACAATATGCTTACAGAATTCAAGGTAGGGCTTAACTGACACTGAGCTGTTAATTATAATTTTATACATTTTTCTTCTTTTGAATTTGTGAAATTTAATACCTTAAGTTTATCATATTATTTAGTTTAGAGTGCTATGTCTCATGTTGGTATCATATTAACGATTTTACTGAGCCAAGCTACCTCTTAAGCTTCTCTTGTATTTCCAAAGGGTATGAGAACAGGAATATACCTGGGAAAATACATGCCCTGGGAAACAAGGATTAGAAATCACAGATGGAAGAGATTATCAAGACTAAAATATGACCAGTTATGTCCCCTGATAGCCTGTCTGGACACCTTATCACGGAAAAGAGTTGAAAAATTTTCATGAGACCAAGGGGATGGCAGCTATTACATAGTAAGTCACAGAATCATGAGGTTCTATATCATGGATTAAAACATTCCTGACTGAAGATCAAGTCTGAGTTTAAATACTTCATGAGAATCCAAAACAGAGACCAAGAAAATCAACAGCAACAGATAGAGAAGAGCTACTGGGAAATGAGGAAGTTACAAGAATCCCAGGGAAGCTGGAATTCCCCTCAGTGACCTCAGAGAGATTTGGCCAAATAATGAGGGCAGTAGAAAAAGCCCCTACGTGTGGTTCAATGTGAGGTCACCTTTACAAATATTGAAAATGTTATATGTGCAGTGGTTGGGTATGGAAACTCAGCTTCTTGGTAAAGTCCTCACAGGACTTTGACAATTACAGCAGCATAAGCCCAAGCCCAGCTGTCACACTGTGAACACAACTGGCCCCCAAGGAACTTTTATATATCCAACCTGCAAATAAAGATTTGCAGCAACTTTTTGGGGTTGTGTGATGATCCCTGCACCCCAGTGCAGAATGGGTAGGAAAAGTCAAAGAGATAAACCACCCATGTGGGCTGTGCCAGCTTTAATAAAAGATAAATGCACTTATAAGGAAATGTTCTAAGTGAAGAACACTAGATGTACATAAGAAACAAAACTCACTGACAAGCTGAATTAGGTCTATGAGAAATTCAAGTATGTCAAAAAGAAAGAGATTGAGTTGGATTCTTGTGATTTTTATTTTTCAAAATTCAATTTCTACAGGGCACAGAGGACCTAAAATTAACTCTGTGTTTAATTTGGTCATTCCTATTATTACTAAGACAAAAATGAAAGAACCGGCAGCAATATTACAGCCAGCTGTGGTGATCTAAAGAATAAAACAAGATTACTTAAAGTAAAATTATTATTTGTCTAAAAAGAACTACTATTTGCATATTGTCTGGATTATAATACTGCTATTTTCCTAATCCAACTATTATTTTATAGTAATATTAGTAATGAAAGCTAATTTTCAATCCCATTATTTTGAGACCTCCTATGTAAAATTTTCAATCTAAAGTTTTTGTTGTACATTATCATAGTAATGACATTATAACTTATTATATAATGGGTGGGATGACACAAGTAGTGACTGAATTACATTTTTCATCACTTAGTAATGTTGGATATAATATAATTATAATATCAGTCGATATCACCTGCATATCAGATAGGCATCTACATTTATTTGAGAAGAAATATTGTAAATATTAGAATTATCAAAATGAATATTTTCTTTATTATTTGCACACTAATTGTTTCAAACCAGTTGGAACAAAATGATTTGTTTTAATACCATTTGACACTGTAAACTCACCACACAATGTAAATCATGAGACTTCATCAGATTTGGACATCACTGATTCTCCTATATGAGAAGTAGTCACAAGATTATATTTATTTGTCATTTTTGGAAGACCAGTCATTGCCACATGGTAATAATGGGTTTTGTGTATTTTCTTGTTAATTATTTAGTCATATTTCCCTCTAATTATCTAGTAATCTATGCAAATTAGCCTATAGTCCATAATCACCTGATTACCTGTGAAGCTCAATCATTATTCCATGTGAGAGTGAAAAGTCAATTATCTTAATGACTATATTCTGATCCTGCGTGAGGTAGAAAAACCCAGGTTAACTTGGAGTTACATCATAGAAAGAAAACAAAGTGGGAGACAGAAAATACCTGGCTTCATGTCCTGCATCCCCATCTCCACAGCTACACTGGGGCTGTGCACTTCATTGTAGTAAATCAGGAGTTCCACATCCCGGTCAAACTTGTGTCCTTCAGCCAAGGAAACCTGAGAAGGAAACCAGCAGAGAAGCCATGTTAGAACTGCCAATGGTCACTTCCTGAGATAAGGTAAGAATTTGGGCTTCTTCCATCTGAAGCACAATCAGAAAAAACAGGAAAGACTTTATGGAAAAGGGTCTGCACTTTCCCCAGAGCAGGGAAGGTAGATATTGTGTCTCTCCAAGCATGGCCAGATGATGCAAGGGAGATGCAGGAAGAATGAATGACGATCAACTCAACAATGAAGACAGAGGAGACTGACAATGGTGTTCTCTTTTTGTTCACCTGGGCAGATGTCTTGTCATCAGCCAGGTACTGCATGGGACTCAAGGAGCAGTTGGACTGGACCCTCTCAATGCCATGCTGGGAAGTGATGGTAGCAACCATGCTGAGTGTGTAGGGAAGTTCCTCCAAAGGGATCATGGGAGTATTTATATTCAAGGAACTCTTCGCTGACTGTTCTATAAAAAAGTACATTAATTATGTTTCCCATGACAACAATTTCCAAGACAAACATAATTTTGTATATTTCTCCATCCTTTCTATGTCTAGTTTTCGAAGGCAGAAATGACTTACCAGAGAGCTGGTATCTTGGATTCAAGATGGCTGGGAGCACATAGCGCAGGGCCCCATCTGTCTCCAGAGGCAGCTCCTGCACATACCTCAGGGTCACTGCCACTTTGGCCCCAGGCTGGAGGTTCCCCACATTGCAAGAAAAGACATCCCTGGAGTAGTCATCCTCTTCCAATAAGTAAGCTTGGTAGCCCTGGGAGAGGGCATCCTCATAGATGCTATGGGCCTAGAGCAAGGGCAAGGTAAGTTGAAATGAAATCACAAGGGTTCAAGAAAATACTAATTGTTCAGAGGGAGTGTCATGGATTCTATGCACTATGCACAATTATTTTAGTAGCTTCTACCCGATTGTCTCTGTCTTATTGATTTAGACAAATCATAATTAGACATGATAGAAAGTCAGAACAGTCAGCATCAATACTTATGAATTGTTTATAAAGATAATAGTAGAATGCAATTTGAAAGATGGAAGAGAAGAGATAACCAACTCATCCTTCAGACCTGCATCTTTTCCTGCAATTCGGCCACAATTTTCTTCCCATCCACCAAGGCTTCAAAGCTGTAGACAGCAGAGTCTTCATCCATGGGGAACACAAAGATTGCCTCCAAGGGGACTTTCTCCTCATTCTCATAATTTAAGGTTGCAGAGACACTAGCCACAAAGTCATTGATGGACAGGGTTACTGAGATGCTCTTCAGTGGCACTGGTGAAGATACAAATGTATAGGAGATCAGCAAACTTTACTATACTGGCACCATAGATGAGAAGTTTTCCTGGGTCCAGTGACCTCATCACTATGAGTCAGGCTTACCTGGTTCCTTGTTGCCAGTGATTAGACCACAGTGCTGCTCCATGGTGACTGCCTGTGTCTGTGGAAATGACACATCTTTAAGAGAATTTTAATAGAGTTACAGTATCAATAATACAGCTTCTGTTCTCTCTTGCAGGAACAGCTTCAAATTCTTAGTGTTGGAATAAGGATCCATGGAGGGGAGATGCTGGTGGTGACTCTCCTGATTAATGCTTCTCAGGTGGGGAGACTCTAAGTGTCCACTAACAGGAAATCACCAAAATCACCTTAAAGTGCTGCAAACACCATTCTATATTTACAAACAGTGTTAAGTGAACTGTCCACAGGAACCTGAACAGGTCCGATAATTTAACCTCAGCATTCTTAATCCAGTATAAGAGGCATTTCTAATATTTTATTTACTCTTATGTTGTATGTAAGAGTGTTTGCTTGCACTTCTGTGCATCATGTGCAGGAAGATACTCTTACACATAACATATTACACAAAGCAGAGGTCAGAAGAGGATATTGAATCCACGGGGACTGGATTTACAGATGGTTATGAGCTGGCATGTAGAATCTAGGAGCTGCAGTTTGGTTCTACAGAAGAGAAAACAGAGCTCTTAAAGACGGAGTAATCTCTTCAGTGCCCATTCCCTGTCCTTCCCATGAATAATTGTGTGATCCAAACGGCACTCTATATTATGCTTCTCTTAGTCACTTTTCTTTAAGTCTTAGTAGTGAAACTAACCGCTGTTTTGTTCTTTAGTCCAACACAGAGAGTAAATAAGTGATGTGGTGTCATCTGTATCATCCTGTCTGCCCCCCAACACCTTTCACATTGCTACCAGTGCTCAGAGAACAGGGAGAAGTTTCAGTAAGTTCCTAAGAGCCCAAGGTCAAGGAGGACTACTGCAAGTCGGTGTCTTCTGTCCATGACAGAGCCCCTGTAATCATGAACTCAAAGCAGGTTTTCTTACCTGCACAAGACATGTACCATCAATCCAGTAAATATTTCTGCATAGAACCTGGAGAGGTGCATGCAATCCAGTCCTTACCTGAAGAGGTTTGTGTTTGATACTACTTGGAATGGGGCAGTCATTTTTCTCCAGGGACTTGGTCCATGGTAGGTAGCCCATACTCCAGTTGATGACCCTGCACTCATGTACATATTGGGAACATTTATGGGATTCAATAGGTTGAGAAAAATAAAAGAATAGGCTTTTGGGAGAGGGACTTTTACTGGTCAGGAGAAGCTGGAAGGTGATACTCAAGGGGATATAATAAAATATATTATAAAAATATATTTTTATATATAAAACCTAGATATAGGTTTTTTACATAAAAAACCTATAAAATTTTCAAAAGATAAATTGAAAATATTCATTTTAAAAGATATTCTAAGATATAAAAAGAACATATATACAATATTTTTCTCTCTTTTAAAACAGACTTTCCTAAATATATTTCATGAATTATGGTTTTGTACAAATCTTGAATGTAATATGAAGAAAAAGAGATGGATTAATTTTACCAGGTTATGATTTACATGATTATTTTATCCACAGAGTCTAGAGATTGGGTTAATCTGAATTATGGTCCAAAATAAACCTGGAAGCTGTTATGGGCTTTTCTAAACCTGACCCCTTGCTAGCTTGATTCTCCCTGTTGTCACTGTATGTGACCACAGTGGCCAACAGTAAGAAGGGTGGTTTCCCCTGGAAATTTGTCCTAAGAACCCTAAATGCACAACAAGGAGCACACATCATTCTTGTTCAGATGCCAAGGACGAGTCCCCTAGAACTCCAGGCTTCTCTTTCAGATCTACAGGCTGGAAAACTTTCTGGAAAGATTAGCTTTCCATCCCTGGTAATCCCAATCAGCAATTCTGAAAGCTGTGCAGGGTTGTTGCTAGGTCCTTCAGGTTGAGCCTAATGACAATTTAAATCTCTCAGTCTGTGGTTATGGCTCAGTGCAAAAAAAAAAAAAAAATGTCAGCTTGTACAACATCCTGAGTTCCATAGCTAAGCCTTAGGCCAGGCTGAAAGCTGGGGACACCTCCTTAGTCTCTCTATAAACCAACGCTCTGATATCAGTGGTATTTCCTAGAGATTTCCTATATATTTCAGTCAAAGAATGGGCTGTTTTCTACATCTGCTATTTTGAGCTATTGGAAGAGTCTGACCGCATTAGAAAGACTCAGATCTGGCCATTAGTACAGAGGCAGCAGCTAAGCAAGAAAGAGGAGGACAGCAAGCCCTGGAAAGTACTTTCCCTGGGAACCAGTAGCTGGGCCCTGAGCAGGGAGAGAAGAATTTCTACTGACAGCAGCAGGAAGTTTACAACAGGAAACTCACTGAGAAGCAGCTCAGCTTCAGGATGTACTGTGTCTGACAGCAGAGATCTCAGGCTGGCAGTGACATCTGGAGGAGACCGAGAGGAGAAAGAGGAGGACCAGGGTCCCCTACAATAAAACAAATGATTTCCTAATCCAACCTCAGAACAAATTTCCCTTTCTGAGTCTTTCACCCTCTCCCAACCATTTCCTTAGTCTGCAAATTGTGGCAAGTGTTCAAAGGCCTTGATAAAAAGAAAGACAGGCTCCAGAGGTGACTAAAGTTACAGTCCTAAACTAGGTGCCTCTATAGAGCTAACAACTTTCAGTCAGTACCAGCTCAAGTACAGGCAGGGTGAGTCACCCGGCCACACCCTGCATATTCTGGCTGTTTACTGCTTTTGGGAGTGAGGAAATCTGTGCTTTAAATCCAGAAAACTGATTACCGTAGCCTCTCTATCCAGGCCTTCTGTGACAGATACTCACAAAAGGCACAAGTTCCACCATTTGGATGTGAATAGAGAAAGTTCATGTTTGGCAATGCATCCAGTGGGTGGAGAAGGAAAGCTCCACATCCTTAGGACAAACATACCTAAAACTGAGAAGAAAAACAAAAACAAACAGACAGACAACAAAGACCTATTTTGTGAGGTAGAGGAAGAGTGAGAAGAAGAGGGATTAAGGGAGAAGAGAAAGAAAGAGATGCAGTGGAGGGCGTGAACCTGAAATTAAGATCATTTATGTGTTATCAACCTAGAAAAATCTCCAGGTATCACAAAGCAGGATCAGTTTCTAAAACGCATTTACAGTTCTTGGCGGGGTTGCCTAGCATAAGAGGCTCTTACCCTGTAGATGCAGCGGGTAGGGTTCTCTCCAGAGAGCAGAGCAGAGTCTTTACCCACTTTCTCAAATCTCCTCTGCTTATAGCAGCTTGTAAAAGAAAGTGAAAGCAGCTACTGTCAAACTTCCAGGAAGACCTGCCCCCTTCTAGGGACCAGCTATAAAGTTTCAATTGCATGATAAAGGGATGGACTGAAAATTCTCAGCCTAGTATTAGATTTCTGCTTCTGTGTTGATGAAAGTGTTTTGCTGAAAATTTAGGGAAATTGCTTCAAACTAAAATCAATCAGAAGAGATGGAGAGGGACATTTTATACTCTCAAACCTGAATATCTATGCCCCTAATATAAAAGCACCCACTTATGTAAAAGAAACATTACTAAAACTCAAGGCAGTCATCAAACCACACACACAACACTTCTCTCTCACCAACGGATAGGTCAATCAGACAGAAACCTAACAGAGAAATAAGAGAATTAATGGAGATAATGAATCAAATGGACTTAACAGACATCTATAGAACATTCCACCTAAATAGGAAAGAATATACCTTCTTCTCTGCAGCTCATGGAACCTTCTCGAAAATTGACCACATACTCGGTAACAAAGCAAACTTGCACAGTTACAAAAAAATATTAGTAACCACCTGTGTCTTATCGGATCACCATGGATTAAAGTTAGAATTTAACAACAATGCTATCTCCAGAAAGCCTACAAACTCATGGAAACTGAACAGTTAACTACTGAACCACACCTGGATCAAGGAAGAAATAAAGAAAGAAATTAAAGTCTTCCTTGAATTCAATGAAAATAAAGACACAACAGACTCAAACCTATGGGACACTATGAAAGAGGTGCTAAGAGGAAAGTTCAGAGCACTAAAGGGATGGTTGGGATAAAGGAAGGGTGGATATGGGAGCAGGGAAGTATATATCCTACTTAAGGGAGCCATCTTAGGTTTGGCAAGAGACTTGACCCCAGAGGGGCTCCCAGGTGTCCAGGGAGATGTCCCCAGTTAGTCCCTTGTTCAGCTGAGAAGAGGGAACCTGAAATGGCCCTATCTTATAGCCACACTGATGAATATCTTGCATATCACCATAGAACCTTCATCTGGCAATGGATGGACACAGAGACCCACATTGGAGCACTGGACTGAGCTCCCAAAGAAAAACCCAAAAAGCAACACTATCTATTTTTTGAGGAAGGTGAGAAGGAGAGGGAGAGAGAGGCAGGCAGGGAGGAAGAGAGAGAGAGAGAGAGAGAGAGAGAGAGAGAGAGAGAGAGAGAGAGAATCTGAACCTGAAATAGAGACCATTTATGAACTTTTAACCTAGAGAAATCTTCAGGCATCGCACACCAGGATCATTTTCCACCATTACCACCCCCAGACTCTAGGGCTTCCAGCTAAAATGCACTTAAATTCCTGTGGGCTTGGCTATAATAAGGAGCTCTTACCCTTTAGACGCAGAAGGTAGGGTTCTTCCCAGAAAGCCGAACAGAGTCTTCATCTACTTCCTCAAGTCCTCTCTACTTATAGCAGCTGGAAAAAAAAAAAAAAAAAAAAAAAAAAAAGAAGAAGAAGAAAGGGAAAGGCAGCTGCAGTCAACCTTCCAGAAAGACCCGCCCCCTTCTAGGAACCAGTTGTAAAGTTACTATTGTATCAGGAAAGGATGAACTGAAAATTCTCAATGAAGTAATGAATTTCTGCTACTGTGTTGATGGAAGGATAAAGGTTTTATTTAAAATTCAAAGCAATTTCTCTTCCTTTCCCTATGCAGGATCTACCCAGATAAATAACTGAAGATACTCAGAGGCAGTGATTTTGTTTTTTTGAAATTGATTACTACAACTGTACTATCTGAAAATGATATAAAATGCTATGCAGGTTTGTAACAAGCTTACTCAGAAATAGCATCCTCATTGCTAAACCTGATTTTTGTCCTTGTGTCTATAAAATTAGGGTAAAGTTATAATTACCTCCTGGACTGTTTTAAGTTATAATAGATTAAAATGGATATGAAGCTTACACACATCCACAAATATATATTACAGCTCAGTGTGAATATAGATTCTCTTTTATATGCAGTGGAACTGTTTTTCTTTGTCAGTCTGATTGTAAAAGAGAATGACTCCATGTAGCAGTCTTACTTCACTCTAACTGATCTCTGTTGTCTACACTATCTGGGTACTAAAGTCAGATGGTAGCAAGGCTGGCAGAGCTCATACTCTGGTTTGGTGGAATCAAAGTTTAGAACTTGAAGTTGGCTGCAGAGCAGATATGAAGGTTTGCTTGGAACCCAAAGAATCAGGGAGCTCATCTAGGATTCTAGTTAAGGATAATGATATAAAATAAAAGTCTACATGAAATTATGAGAAGTTTTACATTTATTAAAGCATGAATGAATTTTATTCATGTGTTTATTTGTGTTGATTTTATTTATGGTGTTCATTGTGAAAACAAAGTTTAATCTTTTCCTATAAAATACTCAATAAGTTAAATAATCAAGGGTTTTGTGGAGAAACATGTAATTCATTCTTTGGCAATGTATTTGTCAGTGAAATTGGATAGAAAAGAACATGCTCTTGGTTTCTTAACCATGGACCTCTTCCAAGAAGCAGCAATTATTTGCACAGAAGCAAATGATATTCACTATATCAACCACTTAACTTCAGCTCTTGGTGCAATCAAAAGACATAGTAACACAAGGGGAATCAAGCCAGCATTGGATAATCTTTTTCTCATTTTAAGTATTTCTTCTTCTAGACATGCTTCATAGTCAGAGCAATTTCACTATGAAAATACAGTGGATCTCTGGCTGTAGCTCTCTCCTTAGAGGGAACACATGCTATATGTAGTACTCATGTATGGTATTAGTCATGTAGGTACTAGAGGCAATTTACTTTTACATAAATCTTCAGTTTTTTGAATAATTATTTTATGGGTGATAAATCATCAGTTTTTAAAGATTATTAGTTCATAGATATTGCTTTTTGATGGGCATAAATGTTTTGAACATGAAAACGGCTACACTAAATCCTTGTTCTTGATACTGTACAGCTTTTTACTCATTGTTCAAGTCTTAAGTTTCCTTTAAAAAGCTTTAATTGACACAAATCAGAACTAGCATTGTTACAGTTGTGTTCCTGAAGATCTGCCCAATCAAGGTGCATATTCCATTGTCTAGTTGGTCTTACTGTTGCCTACATTTGTAATATTCTAAAGACTGATGATTCTATACTATTAATTTCCACAGCAACATTTTTACTGAAATCAGCATTAAATATTTTAGTATTGGTTCATGTTTATAACAAATAATACCTTTTTATCATCATATACATATTCATTGTTACTTTTCATATCTTTCAGATTAACTTCTAGAATTGTCTAGCCCAAGTAACTCACAGAATGCTTTGATTCAAGGCAAGAAGAAACACAAATTGCCATGGATTTCTAAAGCTATGGCTCACTAGTTAGATTCTTCCTAAGTTCACATATTTTTGAGGCATTATTTTCTATTTTCAAATACAATGAAATACTGTATCATGTATCTGCAAAAGACTTAGGAAAATTTTTTTCAAGATAATGTGATACTGTCCATTTGTTTAATACTCTAGTATAAATGTGAAGAAACAAATGTTCTTGACAATTGATATCATTCCCATGGCAATTTTGAATTGTCACCACATTTTTAATAACTGGCATAATTTTATTTTATATAAAGAAAATCTTCTAATTTCAAACAAAGTGAATGAAACTGAGTGAATCTTGAGTTTAAAAAAGGCAGTCCCAAATGTACAAATCCCAAATGAGTCTACTTATAGAATAGAAAGAATTAAAAGAGTTAAATTCACAGAAGAAGAAAAAAAGGAACCCAGCAATGGTTACTAGAGACAAAGTGGAGTTCTTCAGTTGGTACACATCTTTAGCAATGTTGATTGGTAAGCAAGGAACATATTCTGTACATTATAGTGCATATAAGGAAATGTGTGATACTGCTCACTAAAAGCTTGATCTTATGTTAAACGTTCTGTTATGAAAACAAAGGGACATAAGAAAAACTTGAGAAGTGATACACGTACTAACTATCTTAATCTTGATGGTATTGTCATGAGTGTTTATATATATTTCCAAACTGTTCAAATTATATTTCATTAAATATATGGAACTGACCTTACAGCTATTGTACCTCCATAAAAAGCATCAACAACTAAAAACTTCATTCTGTAATCATTTTGGTATTTTACTGATGACTCATCATCTGTAGTGTGCGTTCAGACAGCTGAAAGGGGAAAGGTTGCTTGGAATTCTAGAAATAGGTCAAAGGCATGCAAAGGTGGCGAGAACAGGAAGCAGTAGTATTTCAAAGTATTTGTCAGAATCAGACTTCAGGAGATGACATTGGTCATGTAAGGTAGGTCAGGGCTTCACCAGTGTTGGCAATGACTAAGCAAGAGAAAGGAGCTTTACTGATGCCTATATGTTTTTCTTTGGGTTCACCTTCTTATTTAGCTTCTCTAGGATCACGAATTATAGGCTCAATGTCCTTTATTTATGGCTAGAAACCAAATATGAGTGAGTACATCCCATGTTACTCTTTTTGGGTCTGGCTTACTTCTTCACTCAGGATAGTGTTTTCTATTTCCGTCCCTTTGCATGCAAAATTCAAGAAGTCATTGTTTTTTACTGCTGAGTAGTACTCTAATATGTATATATTCCATACTTTCTTCATCCATTCTTCCATTGAAGGGCATCTAGGTTGTTTCCAGGTTCTGGCTATTACAAACAATGCTGCTATGAACATAGTTGAACATATGAATATTAACCTTCATCAGGCGATGAAAGGAGACAGAGACCCACATTGGAGCACCGGACTGAAATCTCAAGGTCCAAATCAGGAGCAGAAGGAGAGAGAGCACGAGCAAGGAACTCAGGACCACGAGGGGTGCACCCACACACTGAGACAATGGGGATGTTCTATTGGGAACTCACCAAGGCCAGCTGGCCCGGGTCTGAAAAAGCATGGGATAAAACCAGACTCACTGAACATAGCAGACAATGAGGACTACTGAGAACTCAAGAACAATGGCAATGGGTTTTTGATCCTACTACACGAACTGGCTTTGTGGGAGCCTGGGCAGTTTGGATGCTCACCTTACTAGACCTGGATGGAGGTGGGTGGTCCTTGGATTGCTCTTTGCGCTGACAAGAGAGGGGGACTTGATTGGGGGATGGGGAGGGGGAGGGAAAAGGGAGGCAGTGGCAGGGAGAATGCAGAAATCTTTAATAAATAAATAAATAAAAATAGCTTTACTGATAAGAACCAGTGTTTCTTGAAATAGCCAGTGATATAAAAGAAAAGCAGAGGAAATGGTCACCTGGCCAGTAAAGAGTCAAAAATACTAGAGGGTATGTATGTTAGGTTTTTTTTTTAATGTAAGTATAAGAATTCCAGGAAATTTATAACGATCAGACATTATTTGGCTAAGTCTTTGAAGGCAGGTGCATCTAAGATAAAAAGTTCACATAGAATATGAGCCTTTTACCATAATAGAATCTGATGGGAAAATTGTTCACACACTGGAGATGGAAGACAACAGAATTTATCCTTAGTCTGGGAATACACAAATAATAACTAGTGTCATAACTACATCATTCCACTGCTCTCATGACCATTGTGCTTCAAAGATTCCATACCTCATTATTCTTGTGTTAAAGATGTGATTTCCAACACATGAAATTCTTGGGATGTATCTTATTACAGCAATATGGAAGCTCAGTTTTGTTAATTGGAGTAAAAGAAGGATGTACATTTAGAAAATAAGGAATGTTTTCTATAAAATAATCAATAAAATTGTCAGTTTTGAGGCCGGAAACTTCTGCTTCAATCTGTTTATCAATATCTAGACATTCTTTAAGCTTTTTTAGTAAGGTATACAACTGACCAAGGATTAAGGATGGTTGCCCTGAGTAGAATTAGAAGAATTCAGAATTAGAAGAAAACAGATGTCATTCAGGAAGTCTGTAAAGACCTAACTTGAGTGTCTTTTCAATTTATGGATGATGTCTTTTAAAATACAGTTTTTACTATAATATTTAATATATATATATATTTAAAATAATTTCGAAGAATTTTATCTTTGAAAACAATTTATTGATTATATTCAGCTCTGAAGACTCCCTCTACCTCTGTCCAAATAAACTTCCTACCTAATCTTTTACCCCTTCCAACTTAGTGTCCTCTTTATAATGTTTTGTATGTTCCACTGAGTTTAATTTGTGTTGACAATAAACCCACGGGTGTGTAGTCATACACTGGAACTTGATCAACTTTCCAATGTCCATACCCTTAAAGAAAACTAACTCTACCTTTACCAGAAGCTCTTAACTGTCTACAGTTCCTCAGTTATGAGTCAGGGCTCATGATTCCCTCCCACATCCTTCTAAAATATTTACTGATTTGACCTCCACCAGACACTGTGCAGGAAACCACAGCTGCTCTGAATTCCTGAGCACTGAGGTCTTGTGATATCTAGAAAAAACTTTTTGCCCCAGTTTTCCTTGATGGCTGCCTCCTAGAATCTTTTTGCAACTTCTTCCATGATGGTTCCTGAGCTTTGGGAGAGGATTTGTGACATAGAAGTTCCATTTGTACCTGAGTACTCTACAGACTTGCCCTCTCTACATTTAAACAGTTGTGAGTTTCTGTGTTAATCACCTTCTGCTACACAAGAAACCATCTCTAATGAGGACTGAGGACTGCACCTATTCTACAGGTACAGAGTTAGGAATTTATGTGGCAGTTTGATAATTTTTTTGAAAAAATATAGTACGAGGCTTACTACTGAGGCAGATTGCAGTACCAAGAATGTGTTTTCTACTAGAGAACAGGGCTTAAATCCAATCATAAAGCACTTGATTACTCCCATAGGACCCATGTAACTAAGAAATCTATGGACATATCTTTCCATGGCAGTTATTATTATAGTTCACAGCTATGTCAAACTACTGATGGCCATTCTACCTGTGCTAGCTAGTTTTATGTCAACTTGAGATGTAAAAGAAAGTGAAAGCAGCTACTGTCAAACTTCCAGGAAGACCTGCCCCCTTCTAGGGACCAGCTATAAAGTTTCAATTGCATGATAAAGGGATGGACTGAAAATTCTCAGCCTAGTATTAGATTTCTGCTTCTGTGTTGATGAAAGTGTTTTGTTGAAAATTTTAGGGAAATTGCTTTTTTTTTTTTCTCCCTGCATGGTCCACCCAGAGAAACATTTGAAGATAGTCAGAGGGTGGGGTTTTGTTTCTCAAGGTTGAATACTGCTGCCTTAATATGGAAAATTGATATAAAATGCTACTTAGCACATCTAAGATTCTGGTTATCCATAGGATAATTATACATTTTTTAAAAGGAATATACAAAAGTATAGAGACTTTTACAATTATTAAGGCATCAATGAACTTTATTTAAATGTTTATGTTATGATTGAATAGAAGGACAGTTGATTCCTTTCTTATAAAATATTCAGTAAATTAAATAACGAAGAATTTTATGGAAAAACTTGTAATTCATTCTTTGGCATTATATCTGACAGTGAAACTGTTTGAGTGGAATGTTATAGTGTTCTGGGTTTCTTTTCTTTTTAATAAATAGCTACATCTATCTATCTATCTATCTATCTATCTATCTATCTATCTATCTATCTATTTTACATTCCCACCACAGCTGTTCCTCCCTCCACTCCTTCCAGACCCTTTATTTACCTCCACCCCTGTTCTTCCACCCCTCAATCCACTCCTCCTCTGTTTCTAATTAGGAAAAGACCAATCTCCCATGGCTATCAACACAACATGGCATATCAAGTTTCAATAAGACAAGCACCTTCTATGTATTAAGGCTGGGGAAGAGAGCCCTGAATGAATATTATCTCATATCGATATAAGGATAATGGATAATCCTTACACCCATACGATGATTATCTCATGTAGATAATGAGATAATATGAGGAGTAGGGTCCCAAAAGCCAGTGAAAGTCAGAAGCAGACCCGGTTTCCACTATTGGGAGTTCCACAAGAGAACCAAGCTACACTATTGCGGAGAATCATTTAAACTGTGTTGCATTAACATGTTTATGCCCCCAGAATATTACTTTAACTGTGTACAGATGAGTTACATTTGATTAATTATGAAAACCTGTTAACCTTGCCTGCCTAAGGCATCTGAGTAGCCTAATAAAGAGATGTACAACCAATAGCTGGGCAGTGAAAGGAGGACTAGCATGCAGAGAGAATAAACAGAAAAAGGAATCTAGACTGGAGAACAAAAGGAGAAGGATGGAGGACAAGGAGACAGAGTCTCTAGGGGTCAGACAAACAGATAGATATTGAAACAGCAGGAAAGTAATACTTACAAAAGGAAAGGAAGGTAAAAAGCCCTGAGGCAAAATGTAGATTAGAGAGAAACAGGATTATTTAAATTAGAAAAGCAGGCAAGGAATAAGCTGATCTAAGGTCAGATATTCATATATAATAATAAATTTCCAGTCTTCATTTGATAAGTTTCCAGTTTTCATTTGGGAACTGACTGGGCTGCAGATGGATAGAAAAGGTTGGCTATGCTACACAGCCGTCACTTATATGCACAGGGCCTAAGTCAGTCCCATGCAGGCTTTCTGGTTGTCATTTCAGTCTGTGTGAGCACCTATCAGCTCAGGTTAACTGATTCTATGAGTTTTCTGGTGGTGTCGTTGAGCCCTCTGGCTCATATAATCTTTCTTTCCCCTCTGCTGCAGGATTCCTGAGCTCTGCCTAATGTTTAACTAGGGATGTTTACATCAGCAGATATGGAGGGGTATGCTTTGCACTCCAGCTCTCTAATATGAAATCTTCTGGAACAAACATGACCATTCATTCACTGGCTCTTATGCTTTGGTTTTCAAGGAGTCAATAATTCGTGTAACCACGTTTCCCGGCTTTAGAACATCATCTTTAATCTGTTAAACTTGATTTTGTAGGTCACATGGCAGTTTCAAATTAAGCTCTTTGTGATACAAAGATCTCAGGCAAGTTCCTACACAGAAAATTCAGTCTTCTTTCCCTAATAGATGAAGGAGATAGAGAATATTGTGGTACATCCAGACAGGGGAAGCACCCTTCATCAATATGTAACAGAAAATTGATTATCACCTTTTAACTCTCTCAAAAGATTTCTTGTACCACAGTTCTTAATGGGAAGTTGAGACAGGGAAGTGAAGTTGAGGAGACTGGCACAAGTATCCACATATTAAAGCAGAAAGACTGAATATCATTTTCTACCAAAGCTATATATAAGGGACACAATATACATAAGGATTCCTGGTGCTACGTAAATGTTTTATACAGACTCAGAACTACCCTTGTGGCTTATACTGAGCAGTTGTCTTTTTCCAGCTCACTAGCTTACTTCCACTCCTGGAGTACTTTTGCCTATTTATTTATTTATTTATTTATTCATTCATTCATGTAAACAAACTGCCTTTATTTCTATCACAATTCATCTATCCCTGATCTAATTCCTTCCCTAGCAGAGGAACCTAGAAATCTCAACTGGTACCCCAATATTCTGATCTATGCCTCTAATAGCCTTGAAACTTATAAATCAACTCAACCACATCAGTCTTTCCTTTTTCTTTGTGGCTACACACACCTCTGTGTTGGGGGCAGGGGTTCTATGGATCTGTGTCTGTGTGTAGGTGGTGCATGTTTACAAGTTGAGAGTGGACATTGGGCATTATACTATAAATTTTATTGGTAAATATTCATGTGTTGCTTGTGCTTGCTGAGAGAAGGCTCTGTGAACAAGATGGATCTATTTTTTTCCCACAGATGACACTGTTTATTCCCAGTCCTCCAAGACTCCTTGTCCAAGAGTAGGCTAGTACACTGGAACTGAGACAGAGAAAAATGAAAAATAGCAAACAGTTAAGGGTACTAAAAACAATGGACTTCTGAGAACAGCTATGGGGAAAAAAACCATTTCCTACCAGGGTTATTATTCCTTAGTCCATGCAATAGGAATGCCCACAGTGAGAAGCAGACACTGAAAGTTCTTACATACAGATGTAAGATGTCTCCTAGGGACATCTGCATCAGAATCTCCAGCATGACTTCCAGCAAGGCCTCTCCAGTCATTTCTATCAGATGCTGCGAACACCCAAGTTAATGATGTTTTTCTGTCTAACTGATACTTTGAATTTGACCTTTTACTTAGCAGCCTTACACAAAATCTCTGTCTAAGATGCTATGTCAGGAACTCCAGTAAGTCTTCTCAACTAGGCTTGGCTAGTCACTTTGGAAGAATGTTATAAATTCCAGATTTGATAACATTTTGTTGTCCATGTGCTGTCTGCTAATTGTTCCTTTACTTTCACCTCTTGTAGACTTACTAAACTCATTCATTTGCAATCTACAGTACAGTTATCAGAGAAAATGCTGAGGAAAGAATGAGGGTTCCCTTTATCACTTCCACCTTGCTTGGGAGACAGTTTCTAACTGAGCTTGGAGCTCACCATTGTCTAGATGGGCTTCTCAATGAGCTCCTGGAATCTTCTGTCTGTGTCTGTAAATGCTAGGATTAGAGGTAGCTCTACCATATCCATCTTATTATACAAACTCTGAGGATCCCAACAGGGACCCTCAGGCTTGCGTGTTTGCAGTTTACCCACTGATCAACCGCCTTCCAACATCTTTTCTTCCTTTTGTTAATTTTCTCAAATATTTTATTATATTGAGAGAAAAGAATAGAGGAAAAACACTGATTGACACAGTCATTTCAAATCCTAGCTATTCTTTATTTTTTGTAATCAAAGCTGTTCTTTAACACTTGTGTTGAGCCTGACTAAGAACCTCATAGCATAGGCTAGGTCAGAGGACTTGCAGCCATCTCACAAGGTGTTTAGAGATTAAGTAGAAACATTAATCTCCTAGTATATTTAATGCAAGAAAGTTAGGAAATGGAAATAAAGAGCTGTAATATAGTCAAAAATATAAATGGGACCAATTCAAAATCTTCGTAGCAGTTCTGAAATGGGCAATGTATGGCTTTGGTCTATCTCTTAGTTTCATTGCTGTATTTGTTGTATTGATTTTTATTTTCAACTTTCATCCAATTCCTGTTCTTATGAACATAAACCTTACTAGTATGATCTTCAATAATGCAAGAACAAAACTGAGTATATGACAATAATACAGATTATTAATTCAGACATTGTCCAGAATCTATGCTACAATTTTTACTCAAGATTCCATCCACCCATTTTATTGTAATTTCTCTGGAAAACTTCAGGTGTCATTCTGCATATGCATAAAATAAAAGTTGCACTGAAGAAAACATGTAAGGGACCATGATAACTTCTCACAGAGGAAGTAATGGGGGCAGAAGATCAGATCCAAAGTGACTTGGAAGAGATAAGCAAGGTTGTGGGGGAAGCCCTTTAATGAGAAGAAGAAGAAGAAGAAGAAGAAGAAGAAGAAGAAGAAGAAGAAGAAGAAGAAGAAGGAGGAGGAGGAGGAGGAGGAGGAGGAGGAGGAGGAGGAGGAGGAGGAGGAGGAGGAGGAGGAGGAGGAGGAGGAGGAGGAGGAGGAGGAGGAGGAGGGGAGGGGGAGGGGGAGGAGGAGAGGGGGGAGGGGGAGAGGGAGAGGGAGGAGGAGAGGGAAAGGGAGGAGGAGGAGGAGGTAAAGATAGAACCTAAAAGTTATCTCAGCCAAAGAGAAAGTGAGGGAATAGGTAGTAGCCAGGAAACACTCTTGATCATGGGTGTCATCCTCAGAAGCCAAAGACAGCTGGGGTCACAGGTAACTTCAGGAGATTACTGCCAGCTTGCACGAGCATCGGGATGGAGGAACCTGTGAGGAGGGGAAACAAGAGTCAGAATTGCAGGACAGGGGAAGAGAGAGAGGATTTTCTTTAGTTTTTCTGTCTTTTTTTTTTTTCTATTTCTTTCATCCCCTTCATCCCTGATTTAGTTCCCTGCACTACCCCTGGCCTTTCCCCTTTCTTGTTCTGATTCTCCTTTAGTCTGTCCTGTCCACAGGAACAGGGCAGCAAGGATACAATTAACATCCAGGCATACTGGCTTCACATCTAGGGTTAGTCTTACTCAGGTAAACATCTATATCTATGGTCCTTCCCTCTGCTCAGCTTGTTCCAACCACCAAGTTCTTATTTTATCTTATCTTGAAAAGGAAGGATTAGCACAGGGAACGGACAATGCTCTGAGACAGGATGGTAGGGGCAACAATGCTGTCTCTCTAGTACTCACCCTCTGCTACACATACAGGCATAGCTCTTGAGACACTGATGGAAAAAGAGAAAGGGAGAGAAGGGGCTGTGCTCCTACCTGCATGGTCATGAAGCCAGGCCACAGCCTTCCTTTCCAGAAGTTCCCACTCACACTTCAAGTCCTCGCTGTTGGCATGCAGCCAGAGTACAGCCAGTACTGTGGCCCAGGTTGAGGGGTCCCCATCCTGCAAAAGAATCAAAAGCTTCTGTCATGCTCCATGCAGGGCAGGAAGCTACTCAAGAGAAAGCAGATTTACTGTCTATTTCCTTCCTCATCACTCCCTAACCTGCTGCTACATGGAACTTCCTGGCCCATCCTTACCAGACACACTGACAGAGCCTCAAGACAACATTCCATTACCACTTAGAAAAGGGCTGAAGTTGTAAATCCTGTGCACCCATCACCACATTCTATAAGACACGCCAAACACTCAGTACATGGATATTTAGACTGTACTCAGAGGAGAAATTGTACATTTGACTTCTTTTACGGTATTGTGCTCATGAGTTTTTCTTTGTATCCAGACTTGCCAACAAACAAACAAAACACTGTCATAGGAAGAATCAATAACACATTTCAAAAGATAAACACAAGCAAGGCAGGGGTGCTGCACACCTTTAATCGCAGCACTGAGGAGGCAAAGGCAGGTGGATCTCTGAGTCTGAGATCAGCCTGGTCTATAAGAACTAGCTCCAGAACTGCCCCCCAAAAAAACCTGTCTCAAATATATATATATATATATATATGTGTGTGTGTGTGTGTGTGTAATACAAAAGTAAAAAGATTTGTTCAACGTTTGCTGTCTAGTAATAAAGGATGCTGGAATTAGGCCAGCTATTAGACACTAATATTTAAAGTCCTAAGTCACAGAGAAGAAAATTGTCACCTATGTGTTTCTAGTGGCTGTCTTTTGGAGGGAAAATGGAAAATTCTTCTTTAACAACATGACCTCTCTCTCTCTCTCTCTCTCTCTCTCTCTCTCTCTCTCTCTCTCTCTCTCTCTCTCTCTTTCTCTCTCTCTGTGTGTATGTGTGTGTGTGTGTCTGTGTTGGTAGGAAGCTATGAAATCCAGAGAAAGCATTATAGACAAGTATTACAACCTTGCTGTTGATGACATTTTAGAGTTGCAATCACTTATCATGTTACCCTGCACAGTCTCATTACATGCCAGTTTTCCCACATGCTTTAGTCTGTTTCCTAAGAGGAACACTTAAGCCAAGGGTGTAAGACATCAAAAGAATGTTGGTCAGGACTAGATGCAAAAATCATGCTGATTTTTAAAATGCCCTTCCTTTGTTTCCCAACATAACATTTTCATTTATTATTTGGAATTTCTCATAATGCACCCTGATTACACTAACTTCAAAATCCCACTATACTACTTCTGCTCTCCCAACCCTTGAGACATCCCCACAAAAAGAAAGTGAGCAAGTTCAATTTGTGTTGCCTACGTATTTACTGGAGCATGATTCCACTTCCAGTGGACAACATCTTAAAGAAAACTGAGTCCTTTCCTGCTCCCACCCTTGCCAGGAGCCATCAGTTATGGAGAGTTTCACATCAGCCTCCTTATCACAATTTTAAGAGTTCTTGTCAATGGCCTCCTATCAAGGCTGTTTCTTTTTGTTTGGGTGGAGTTTGTCACAGAAGCCATCTTTGTTTCTCATTCTCAACTGTGATGAGTCTGCAGTCATCAATGCCACAACAAAAAGAGTTCCTTTGCTGTTTATGGATTTCCACATGGTTTCTGATGATATCATGGATCACTGACATTCACATTTAGCAGCTGTCACAGACTTCAGTACAGACTACAGACAACAACATGGCCTCTGAGCCACAGACACCAATATGGTCTCTGAAGGCAACCCTGCCCATTGACATCAACATGGCTTCAGATATCTAAAATATATAAAGAACTCAAAAAACCAGAAATCAACCAACCAAATAATTCATTTAAAAATGGGTATATATCTGAATAGAGAGTTCTCAACAGGAGAATCTCAGTTAGCTGAGAAACACTTAAAGAAATATTCAACATCCTTAGCCTCCAGTGAAATGCAAATCAGAGCTACTCCATGCTTTGTTGATAGCCATGGGAGGCCTGCCCTTCTATAAATACAAATTGAGGAGGAGTGAATGAGGGATCAAGGGGAGGAGAAGAGAAGACTTGGGATGGGAGGAGGGAGAAGAAACTGTGGTCAGGATTTAAAATAGTAATAATAATAATTTAATTTTTTTCAACTTTTCAATTGAACTTCAGATCACAACATGTGTTGTTTAGTCTACTTTACTATATGTTTTTACTGAATTGAATTTCTGACCTCCTGCATGCTAGAGCTGAATTTTCTTGGTGATCTACTTCTCTAACTAGTACAGATCTTTATTTTTTTAATGTTAAAACAGACTTACCATTCTGACAAGCGGCCAGTATCAAATAATTTTGACATAGAAATATTTTACCCCAAATATTTGTCAGTTTCTATTTTATAACATAGATGCCTTTATTGATTAAAAAATTTACATCTGGGACTGATGGAGCATGTGATCAAACCAGACTTTCTGAACATGTCGGACGTGGAGGGCTGACTGAGAAGCCAAGGACAATGGCACTGCGTTTTGATCCTATTGCATGTACTGGCTTTGTGGGAGCCTAGTCTGTTTGGATGCTCACCTTCCTAGACCTGGATGGAGCTGGGGAGGACCTTGGCCTTCCCACAGGACAGGGAACCCTGGCTGCTCTTTAGACTGGAGAGGGAGGGGGAGGGGATGGGGGGAGGGAAATGGAGGAGGGGAGGAGGAAGAAATTTTTAATTAAAAATTAAAAAAAAATTAGATCTCATTTGTATTAACTACATTTTATAGATTTAATAGCCAGGGATGACTGGAAGATAGAGTACAGGTAACATAACTATGGAATATGAGAAGATTATTTCATTGTGTTTCAATTTATTTTAATTCCCTTTAATAACTCAGAACTCTATTTGTTCTTCATTGTTTGATATATGTCTTTTATTGAAGAATTTTTTTTCAAATGATATTAGAAGACCCAGGAGGTAATCATAAAATTCTAAAGAAGGTGTACTCTATCCAGTCTATTTGAGAACATAAATACAGCAATATTAGGTCTGTTACTGGAGTCTCTGAAGACAGGGCATCATAGTATTGAATCTAGTTATGCACTCACTGATGCAGAGTTCAGTTTCTTAATGTTCAATTTCTTCATCTACACATGAATAGGACCTGCCTTAATTAATTGAAATGAGGACAAATAAATATATTAATATTAAGTGTTTAAAAATCTGTCTGATACAGTGTGAAATAAAAATTTTATTTGTAACTATGCCTATGGGTATATTATCAACCCAGACAAGACTTTATTTTTCATTTGATCATGCCTTTCTATATCTGGGCCATTAATTCCATGTTCTTTAGGGTCTATATGAAGTAGAAATAATATCATATTTTAGATATTACACATTAATTTCACCTCTGCATTACCTGCATTCTTTTTTCTTTATTATTATTATTATTACTACAAATTTTCACCTCCTCCCCTCCTTCCACTTCCCACCCCCTCCCCCCATTTCCTTCCCCCTCCTTCTCCAGTCCAAAGAGCAGTCAGGGTTCCCTGCCCTGTGGGAAGTCCAAGGTCCTCCCCCTTCCATCCAGGTCTAGGAAGGTGAGCATCCAGACTAGACTCCCACAAAGCCAGTACATGGAGTACTTTACCTGCACTCTTATTTCAGCTTTGTTTATGTTCCTACCATGATGAAATATACTCTTTCTTTTGTCCCACTTCATGCCTCACCTTGACAGGGTTTGCAGTCATGATGTCTTCCAAGTTAGTGCACAGGATCTTGGTCAGGTCCTCATCCAGTTCCCAGGACCCATTTCCCTTTTGGAGTGAAATCAGTTGCATAAAAAGATTCTCTCCAAAACCTTTGTCAGAAATGAAATAATTAAGTCATGGAAAGCTATGGTCTCACTGGGATCATCATCCACCTGAGGAAGTCTCCTGAACTAGGAGACTGTAGTGAGATTGCTGCAACAAGTCTACTGACTATTTCTAATCTGTGATGGGTGACCAGTTGCTCTGGGTTCTGAACAGAATGGCAGCAGAGTCTGGTTGGGGTCTCGCCCTGATGTCAGGTGGACTGTTTAGGCAGATATTGTCAAGGGGACTCGAAGAACTAGAGGCCACTCAGTTACAATAGATTAGAAGGCATTAAGTGCTGTATTGTAGATTAATGAAGCTAGAATATTTCTGGCAAATATATGGCAATGCCATATCTCACTTCCTATCTGCTGCCTCAAGTAAGTCACCCCACAAGTAGAGAAAGCTTCAAGATGAAGAACATGGAAGGTTAGTTTGTGACCACCATATGTCAAAACCACAATGTGAGGAACATTTCACCTTTATCGTCATTTTTCTTGGCGGAAGAATATGACTTTTCTGTCACGCTCAAGGATTCTGTGTTTCTCTTCCTAGGACTTGCAAATACGGGTTCACAAAGTTTAATATCTGTGACAAACAAACATTTCTGAGAAAACTTTCCTTAGAATGAAACCCCCTCAGACTGTAGAAGTTTATCTTCATGACCTCTAGGGATGCTCACCAGCTGCTGCACCTTGCCGTAACATTCTCCTGACTGAGCCTTTCCTGCCACCTGCAAAACATAAATGTACAGTGAGACTACAGAATCCATCATACACTGCAACAAACAAAGATTAAAAAGTGCGAGGACTGGAGATATCCCTCTTCCTATCCACATCAGCTTCACTCACTAATCACAATGTGCCATTCTCCTGAGTGGCCTCCAATATAGACACTCAAACTCTGAGCCTTCTAATTCCTACTGAGTCTTTCAAAACCCCTGACACGAGCTGAACCATCACAGTTGCATCTTACCTTCAATACTTTCTCTTGTACCTGGGATGTCTTCCACATGTTTTCACTACTATCAATGTTCTACTACTAAATTCACCTCCTGCCAGGACCCAAAAGCCACACCACAGGTTTACAGTGCACTTCAAACTCTTCCATAAATGAAAGAATTTTTATCATTCATGTAAGTAGCCTATGCTATATCTTAATGTAAAGATCTTACTTTCCTCAGCTCCAGTGACTGTGGCTCTAACACACCATTCCCATGCCCTCACCTCTTTAGTATCATAAAAATTGTTGATTTGTCACAAATACCTTACTTTAAAATGCAATGTTCATATTCCTAGTGTTTTATCTTAGAGTTTCATGGTTTTTTTTAAATGGTCTTTGATTTGAGTTGTATCTTCTATGTCCTAAATTATAAAAGTTCCCAAATCTTCTATTTTTCTTCTGTGATACCTTCCTTTAATATTTCTTTATTTTTCATCCTTCCGAAATTTTAATCAAACAAATTAACACCCTTATCAGTGATGTGGGAGTCTTCTGTTTTGTGTTGATTTCATTGGTTAAATAAAGAAACTGCCTTGGCCCTTTAATAGGGACAGAAAATTAGGTAGGCAGAATAAGCAGAACAGAATGCTGGGAGAAGGAAGCCAAGTCAGGCAGTCACCATGATTCTCCCACCCAAAACAGACACAGGTTAAGATCTTCCCTGGTAAGCCACCTCGTGGTGCTACACACATTATTAGAAATGGGTTAAGACAAGATGTGAGAATTAGCCAATTATTAGAAATGGGTTAAGGCAAGATGTGAGAATTAGCCAATAATAGGCTGGAACTAATGGACCAGGCAGTGTTTAAAAGAATACTGTTTCCGTGTAATTATTTCGGGTAAAGCTAGCCATGCAGAGCTGGGTGGGAACACAGCCCACCACAGCTTCTTACAACACATCAGTATCTTCAGTCTCATAGCTGTAATTCTAATCATTAAGATGACAAAATTTTAGACCAGGAATCAATCCAGCCCTCTACCCACTTCATTCTTAAGGTAAAGTTCCTGACCCCTGCAGCAAATGATTCACAAAATCCAGGACTCTAATCCAGGACTGAAAAAGATGCACCAAATCCATCTAGACCTTCATTCATCCCACAAAATGATGCTGTTTTTGTTTTCATTTTCTAATAATCTTCTATAGCTCTTTCGAATCCCCACCATTTTCTTAAATGCTCTTTTAAACTACTAACATTATCAGATGCAGTCTAGTCATCTGCTTTTTGTGTGACCATTGACTAATTATCAACAACAACAGTTAGATTCAATGTTTATAGATGCTTCTGTGATGTGGGATGTACGCTGTGAATATGTTTTATTACCATTGGTTAATAAAGAAGCTGATTTAACCAATAGCCAGGCAAAATAGTGCTAGGGAGGAAATCTAAATAGAGATACTGGGAGAAAAAGGGCAGGGTGAGAGAGATACCAGCAGCTGCCAGAGAAGTCAGATGCCAGAGAGTTACTGATAAGCCCTGGGGCACGCAGTGATACACTGACTATTAGAAATGGGTTCATTTATATGTAGAGCTACCTAGCAAGGGACCTGAGCTAATAGGTCAAAGAGTTTGTAGCTAATCTTAAATTCCTGAGTGATTATTCGGGAACTGGCAGGCAGGAGAGAAACCGCCAGCTCCATGTCTACATTGTAATATGTCTTTGTGTCCATCTGTATTCCTATATTAAATCTCCCTCCAAGTCAGACTTAATCTACTTCTCGAGAAAGCTTAAAGGAAGCCTTAAATCCTAGGTGTTGAAAGATGAAGAAAACACAGGAAAATTAAGAAATTAAATTTAAATTTAAAAAATTCTAAAACTTATCATTGTTTAAATGATGTGCTTGGACATCTGAGACTCATTATGCATAAGTTTGAATTGGGATAAAACTTACAAAGCTTAACTTTATATGAACAATGTGATGTAGACATGACAGGCCTTGGAATCTCCCTTTGAGCGACTGGCCCCTGTACTGGCTGGTTGAGCTCCTTGTTTATGGCGAGGAAAGCTGTGAAGGAGCTGAGGACTCCAGACTGAATGCTGATGCTTGCCACATCCTCTTTCACTCTTTCTGAAGTCTCATGGAAGCCCAAGTCCTTGGTCTGGATCAACGACTTTGCAGCCAACCGATGAATAGTGAAGCTGAAAGAAGACACTGGCAAAAATTAAAGAAAAGTAACTGCAAATCAAGTAGCCAAAACTTTTAAAGCTAGTGATTGTAGAAAGAAGAGAATGGAGAGAAGACTTCAGATGAACAAATGAGGAAGAGAAGAGCTTAGAGGAAAAAGGAGGTCATTGACAGGAGTGACTGTACCATCCATGATGCAGAGAAAAAGAAAGAGGCAAGAAGAAGGAAAGGGAAGGGAGAGGTGGGGAAGGGAGGAGATGGAGAAGCAAAGCTGAATTCTTACCTGGCATTTGTCTTGGGTTGTAAAGAAAATGTCACCCTGTTTTCAAGACTCCTACCCTTGAAGGTGTACTTGAAGCACACTTCTCCTGAGCTCTCTTCTTGCTACAAACAAGAGACGGACAGGAATGACAAAATGGACACACAACCAGGAATGTGATGAGCACTAGGGAAGTTTCTCTGCTCCAATGCTAATGGAGGTGGGTCTTGTATCTTATCTGTTGCTTTCATTGGTTAACTAATAAAGAAACTGCCTTGGCTCTCATAGGACAGAAAATTAGGTAGGCGGAGTAGACAGAACAGGATTCTGGGAGAAAGAAGCTGATTCAGGGGTCGCCATGATGTTCCCACTCCAGGCGGACGCAGGCTAGAATTTCCCCGGTAAGCACACCTTGGGGTGCTACACACATTATCAGAAATAGTCCAGGTGCAAGAGCTAGCCAATAAGAGGCTGGAACTAATGGGCCAGGCAGTGTTTAAAAGAATACAGTTTCCGTGTAATTATTTCGGGGCATAAGCTAAGCAATGTGGGTGGCCAGGTGCCGGGAATACAGCCCGGCTGCTCCATATTACAACACAATGCAATGTCACACTAAGGATCAGGTATTACAGGATAATATAGACATGGTATGAAGGAGAGGATGGGAGGCTGAGTGCCTGGCACGTGGACATATGTTGCTGTCTTCCAAAGCAATCCTCACTGTTAATAAATCTGCTGATACAGTGTCTCACTCTGGAAAGAAATAAACAATAAAAGGTACTCACAGGCATAGTCCCAGTTAGTTGGGCATAGATGATTAACCTCTGACCCCTACAAATGGCAGTCTGCTCTGGAGAAAGTATGCAAGCTGACAGACCAGGAGGCAAATCCCAGCTCAGAGAAATGTCATCCACTGAACTATTCAGAGCTAATTTCAGAGACCCAAGAGCCTGTTGGAGAAGAAAAGAGCCAGAATGATTTATAAGAAAGATAATATGATAGTCATCAATTGGGTACTTATCAGGACCAAGGATGGAATGCATGCTAGGTCTATTTACTATTGCTAAGTGAGAAATGCAATTCTTTCTCTACTTGTATGTATACTAAAGTTACATTTGAGAGATGTAAAAGTGTAGATTTGAATGAGGTAAACATTTAAGCAAAAAAACCTCTGCAGAAAAGAAATGGTAACCACACACACAACCTACATCATTGGTTTTGTGTGTTTTGCATGTGTGGTTTCTACCCAATCTACTGAAATGACAGACTGTAATCTCAAACAGAGCAGTCAAAGCTTTCACCCTCTTTCTCTCTGGTCTTGAAATCAAAAGTCACAATCTCTTTATCTCCTCTCTGGATTTCCAGTTGCCACAGTCAGATGCAGGTCTTTATATATTAGAATGGAACCATTTTTAACAAAGCATTAAGTAGAGTTACTGAGAGTATGGCCCGAGACTCATGAAAGTGTGTCCTCCAGGAGAGTGGACCGTCTGCCTTTGCAGCAGGGTCCCTTTCTTTCCTCTACTCACTCTGCTCTTGCTACTCTGGATGGTTCCCCAGATCTCACCTTGGTCTGCATCCTGTCCTTGCCTATGATAAACTCTGCGGTGCCCCCTGTTACCCGGGCAATGCCTTTGATTAAACTGGTGGAGGCTCCTTCTCCAATACCAAATGAGAAGCATCTGCAACAGTGAAATGATGGTTAGAGGTGGGTTCTACATAGCAGAATTATCAGTTAACATGCACCGGTTAAAAAAATCATAAGGAGATGAGATACTTACGTTGAAGTCAGTGCAATGATGCCATTTAGAAATCATATTTTATCTCTTTTGGATGTAATAAATGCTTTCTGTATTAAAATTTAATGCCATGAGTCTTCTATGAAAAAAGACTCTGTTTCACCTTGCAGATGAAGATCTAGGACCCAGAATTATCAAAATCTGCTGTAAGTTCTTTCCCCACTACAGTATACAGAAGCTATGATAAGGAAATGAGGGAATTACTAAAATTGTTAAAAGTGGGGTTCTCAGCAGGGAGGAAGACATTAAGAGAAAAAAAATCCTATATGATTGTCTTAGAAATAGGGGAATCAATAAAATCTGTAATATTTTGTTTAAACTTTGTCATTCTTTCTCTTAAATAGATTATAATCAATCACATGCCTTAGTCAGGAGCCAGGCATAACTTACATGCTGGTGTTTGTTTAATCTAAGGAGAAAGACCGCTTATGGAAATGACTTAGTCCAAGGTCGAAATCTATGGGTAAGTATAAAACATTCTATAAAACATAAAGAATAAATTCGTTACAAAGTATAAAAGAACATAAAAATATGAGTGCCCTAAACACTGAAACAAATTATGTAGCTAGATATATCAGGAAGTAATGCAAGAACCTGAGAGTACACATGGATAAACAGAGAGGGAAAGGAGGGAAAAATGAACATGAAATGTTTTCCTGTCAGTGAGCTGCAAACAATGAGTTTTCAAACCACTATGTGGATGGGAGATGCAGCTCTGAGTACTGCTATGCAGGACTCTACATCAAATCCCTAGCACCATAGCAGAAGAAGGACAAGATGAGGAGGAGGAGGACAAGGATGAGGAGGAGGAGTCAGTCATCATTTTGTTTCTATATAAGTAATTACTGATTTGGGGTAATTGTGTGTGAAAATTTAAGGATACTGGGTAAACATTAATTAAGAACACATGCCCACACTGAAAATCGGTCTATCAGATGCTGACCTTAAGTGATCAAAGTAATGTCACTAGACACATTGGTGATTTTGAAATATTTTTTGTCGAAAATATCCAGTATTATCTAAATACAAAGTAAATTGGGATTCTATAAAAATAATTCTACTTCTCCTTCAAAATACAATGGAAATATTCATGCAAAAAGATTAACAGTAAAACAGGAATGAAATACTCTCTCATAATTATTTCATGGAACATAAACAAAAATAAACAACTAGCTATAAAATATTTTATGGAAAAAATTGAAATGTAGATTCCATTTTGATACGATCTTATCTGAACATTAAATGTAATGCAATGAGTGAGGTTGTTTTAGTGTGGTTATTTAACAGAATGTCTTTATCTTTGAAAGATGAGTGCATAATTCCTTATTTTGTTTTTATTCATTCCAACACAAGATATTTTACTTAGATTATACACAATTAATATAATTGAGAATTGACAATCTAACTCTAAAAGAAAACTATAAAGAAAAGGTATAACTAAAACAATCTTGAAAGAGTGGTATGGTGATTCACACCTCTAATCCCAGCACTCAGGAGGCAGAGGAAGGCGGATCTGTACGAGTTTGAGGACAGCTTGATATGCGTGAGTTCCAGTCCAGTCAGGGGCTGCCTAGTGAGAGCATAACTAGAAATTAAGGAAGGGAGGGAGGGAGGGAGGGAGGGAGGGAGGGAGGGAGGGAGGGAGGAAAGGAGGGAGGGAGGGAAAAAGAAAAAAAATAAATCTTGAAAATGAGTGGAGTGAATGCTCTAGTGCACTAGAAATCAAGAAATACCTGGAACACAATGAATTTGTATGGTGTGGTCCTGAAATATATTTGTATCAATTAGCCAATGGAATGGAACAGATGACTGAGAAACAATCTGCACATGTCTAGATATTCACCATGAGAGCCAATGCACAAAATTTCAGAAAGGAAATTACCAGTAACCGATCTACCCAAAGATAGATCTTTCCTCCTAATGTAAGGAAAGTAAACTTGAATATAATTTAGATACATTAAAAGAAATTGAAGAGGCAGGCAGATAAAATCCAGGTACTTGGGATCCTAAACTAGGAAGACTGAAAGTTCTGATCCTCTCTGGTATCCAGAGATCACAGTTAGTCAAAATAACTTACACTGTGTCTCAAAATAGAACATGAAGAGAGGCCTGGGGTAGAGATCAGTACTGGAGGTGAGATGAAATGTACTGTGCAGCATTTCCTAACGTAAAATTGGAAGGAAGACAGTCTAGTGTTTGGAAAAGGATTCTCCCTGAGACTATGGTGGACCAGGAAAATTGATAGAGTCATTGTATCTATGGGAAACAACAGAATGAAGTGGTTGTTTTCTGGAAGCACTTAGACCTTGAAGAAATCATTGTAGAAAACAGTGATTGTTTTCTGTGCCTTACAGATCTGTTTTTCTGAAGGAGATTCACAGCTTCTGCATGGCTTTAGTCACAAAACATTTCTGGCAAACCTGGGATGTTTTGTATTATTGAATATTGCAAACAGTGCACAATAAGAGCTAAAATGGCAAGGGTGATGCGTTCATTCAAGAAACACATAGATTAGATCTGAGTTTCGGATAAGGAACTTGTTTTTCTTTAAAAATACCTTTTTGTGACAATCAATAAACATGCTTTTACACAGCTGTTCAGGGGTTCAGTCCATCAGAAACTGTTCCTTCCTGCTTCTGTGGGTCCTGATTACATATTGGAGCAGCTCTTTCTTTATCATTCCGAGTAACTCAGTTTACCAACACTATGAGTTATCAAACAGAATCCCAGTGCCAGGAAAAGGATAGCTGTTTATTATGTGTTGGTCAAGGAGGCTCAGAAAAAACATAGGACCTAGCAAACACTCCTGGTTGCCTTCCAAATAGAGATGATATGATACGACTAACACTGAAGCTACAACACACCTTGGTGGTATGGCACAGAGAAATAAAGAGATGCTATTCAGGCTGATGAGGGAGAAAAAATGTCAATGTTCTTAACCACCTGTGCGACCTACAAACTATAATATCATCTGTCAGGCAAAAATCTACTCACTGATGCAATATTTGCCTGTTAGAGGAATAACCCCTATTGATAGATTCAGAGAAAACGGAAATCATGGCCTCAGTTGCACACCCACTGGGAAGTAAACAAGGATTCAATGGATAACCCCAGTCCAGTAATCATTGAGATGGCCCTGATTACACAAAATAGGTAACAGTATGAATCAAAACTCAGAAACTTGTGAAAAGAACAAAAAGGAAAGACTGAAGGAGGAGGAGAGGGATAGAAAAGGATGAGAGGAAATTGTAAGCAGAATGTATCACATACATACATGAATGTATCACGTACATACATGAATTTATCATGTACATACATGAATGTATCACGTACATACATGAATGTATCACGTACATACATGAATTTGTCAAAGAACCAATACATATAGACAGACAAGTCCCCTGAAAGGAAAAAGTAAAATACCTGTATAGCTAAAATGGAAAAATACCCTAACTGGGCACACAAAAGAAGCAATATTAAAAAGAAACTTCAGAGACTAAAAATTGAAATGACAGTTACTCAAGTCACATGACTACAATACCACCACTTTAGAGGCAGAGGCAGGTAGACCCATATCCATTGAGGCCAGCATGGTTTAGTAAAGGAGTAACAGACCACTCAGGACTGCATAGAGAAGCCTATCTAAAAAAAAAAAAGCAAAGAAAACAATTTGACAGTGAAAATGTGAGCTACAGTGTAAGAAAATAATCAACATATCCATATTCAAAACCTAAAATGAAATACATATCAGTAAAAAATCTGCTACATAAAGGAATATCAGTGGCAAAGAGATGCAAATGACTACCTAATGGATATCCAATGTTAAAGGGTGTATGAAGTAGAGATACAGAGAAAATAAAAATCAAAAGCTTGAAGCACCAATGGTCCCATTCACAAAACTGACAAAAGTTGAACAATAGAAATGATTGATTTAGTTAGAAAATGAAGTAACTTCAATTTGTAAAGTTGATCTGTGTTAAATTAGTACAGCTTGTGAAACTGCCATTCCACAGATATTGGAGAATGCCATCTACTGAAAAAATGGTTTGTGTGGATTTATATGTTCATATGTTTGTGCTTTGCTTTCTGTAGAGTTGAGTTTGAGAGCCTCATGTGAATGACAACAACTAAGATGCTCAGGTCCCTCAGTATGCATATATATATATAATTTCCATATTAATTAAATCTCCAGTAGATTGCTTATGCTATATAATACAATCACTTCAAAGCCCAAAGAAAGCCCATCATTACGAACAACAATATGAACTATAAAGATCCACTTCATGTGAAAACTTACACTAAAGTAACTTGACAATGGCTGTATGCATATTAAGGCTACATCTCAACAAACTAGTGAGACAAAGTTTAAAAGTGATGTACCCACAGAGAGACACATCTCTTGAAACTCAGTATGATAGCAATGCAAAAGAAATTCTCATAATCTACAAGAATTATACTTGAGCCAGGTTTAAACTGGTGAGTGGTGGAAAGAGAGCAAGAAAAAACTGGTAACTGCCTAGCTCTAGACCTGTGGTGGATACACAGGGTCAATGTTGTGACAGCTCATCTGCCCAGATAATGATGACTTGAGTAACTTTCTATCTTTAATTGCTTATACCTTTATAATAAAAAGATAAATCAATATATCTTTCAGAGCTTCAGTAAAATAAGGAACAATAACTTTGTGGTATCAAACTTAAGTAGAAAACTACTTTTAAATTTTTTTAGAAAATAAGTGATCAGCCTATTAACTGAAAGAAAAGTCTTTGAGTCACTCTGTGCCTTCAGACTCATGGGAACCACTAGTATCATGTGGAAAAAGCCATATGTGGTGGCCATTGTGTCTAGTCAACACAAGAGAAACCAAACTCGCCTCATACCTGTGCTTTTTGCTGTTAAACAGAACTTCATTAATGACAGTAAATGTGTCACTAACTTCTCCATCAGTGAAGACAAACAGCTGTAAAAGAAAGAATGCATTCATCGAGCTTCTGTTGTACTCATTTGAAGACAACAGCATTGGTCCTCAGAGACAACTGCTTCCACTACTTGAAGCTTTTGCATCCAGGAGTGGGACCCTAGTGCTCCATGCTGGCATAGAGATTCTTCAGATACCTGGGAATTTTCACACCCTACCCATGCTGCTTTCATCTGAAATTTTTGTGGTACCCCAAAAGAGGTCTGACTGCCTACCCCATAAAAAAGAGGAAGACCACTGCCTCTGGTCTTATTTATCTTCACTGTAAGGTAGATAACTCAACTGTACACATTGTTTACTCAGTTATATATGGGAGAACTGGCAACCAGGTTAGTGGAAAATTTCACTATCTTAGCTCGATTCCAAAGCTTACCTGTAAGGGATGGCCAGGAATAGAGGGTGCCTTGTAAATCTTGCGTAGTGGTTTCAAGATTTCAGTTCCCCCTAAGTCTGCTTCTAGGTCCTTAACTCTTTCCACTGCCTCCTCCATTGTTTCCTGAGTGTACTTCACACTTTCCCTTAGAGAAACAATCACATCTAGTCATGTAACAGTAGTACACATTGACACTGTCAAAATCCTATCACAAAAGTTTTTCCCAACAACCCCAATGTTCAGGTAAACTCCACAATAGCCATTTTACCAATAAGGTTCTTCTTTAAAATACATTCTTTCTTTTTTTTTTTTTTTGGTTTTTTTTTGTCTGTTTTTTTTTTTTTTTTTTTGTTGTTGTTGTTCTTTCATAGTTCATGGTCTTCCCAGAAACTTACGGAAAGAATTTTTCAAAGGAAGATCCAAATCCGTAGATGTTAAAATAACAACCCATAGGCAAACTCTTCAGCAACAGCAACAGAGTTTCCTGAAGGTCAGAGAAGACGAGAAAATGGAGTGAGTTAGAGCTTTACCAAACATCCAGACCTCAGTCTAGTTCCTAATGGTACAAAAAGTCACCATCTGATGTCAGCTTTTATTTCAAAACTGACATTAGAGTGGTCATGCTTGTCATTGCTCAGGTGGAGAACAAACCTACAGCTATAAATGGGTCCTACTCCTGCCCTTCCCAACCATCCTCACATGGCACTGTTGAACAATGAAGAATCTGGCTTTACCTTGGCAGCTTCTATACGTAACTGAGAATCCTTCTGGTTGTTCATTGGGGATTCCATACTTCCAGAGCGGTCCATGAGGAACACGAATTCTCCACAGGCCTTTGTGGCCTCCTCTTCTGGGACATCTGGATAAAAGCTCACCATTGCAGAAGGAGCTCCCATTAGACTGTCTGTACAGAAAGGAGAAGAACCCTGTAAGTTACAAGGAAACTCAGATGTCCTAGAATTCACAACCAATCATCGATACGATAGAGAACTGAGAAAACTCAAATATAAAGTCCCCAGTTTGTTCTTTCTGTTCTGTGTGCACAGGAGTAAATGTGTCTTGTCAGTATAAAAGAGAAAGAAGCAAAACAGAGAGGAGAGGAGGGAAACAGGATAATAGAATACAGCATAGAAGAATCTGTTGTGAAAATTTTAGACATATTAACAACTGAATAGGATACATTATCTTAGCATGAGATGAAGGCACAGTGGAGATTCCTAACAGAGGTAAATCGCTTCAAATCTTATTAATGAGAAAGTGATCAAATGGGTCACTGATTACATCAATTGGAACCTTGAGGGAAAAGGGTGTTCATATGCATAATTCTTAAAATGACGAATTCCAAGAGCAGGCTTCTCAGAGAAGTTGTCCTAGAAAACTGGGTGAAAACATTGTAAATATGATCCAGATACAGATATACAGCATTAGCTAAACAGCTCAGGTAAGAGCAGCAAATTTCGAATGTGTAAAATAGATATCTCCCCACCCTGAGAGATAGATTGTTATCATGACACAAACACTCTTCTGAGAAGCCAGACACCAATGAGAATGATGGGCATGAATATCCACACTGTTTAGAACAAGGTCATGTAGACAGTAGTCAGCTCTGCATGTATGATGTCTGCTAGTTCTTTCAAATGAAATGATTTCTCTTCATTAATCATAGCTTCCTTGTTTATAAAAGAGCACTTCTACTTCTTAGCCACAGTTTCCTCACCTAAAGTACCAAGGAGGTAATTCCTACTATAGGATTATTGTAAGGTTAGGTGATACAATATGCTTATAGATTTCAGGGTAGGGCTTAACTGACACTGAGCTGTTAATTGTAATTTTATACATTTTTCTTCTTTTAAATTTGTGCAATTTAACACTTTAAGTTTGTCATATTATTTAGTTTATAGTGCTATGTCTCGTGTTGGTATCATATTAAGAGTTTTACTTAAGCTGTCTCTTAAGCTTCTCTTGTGTTTCTAAAGAGTCGGGGAACAGGAATATACCTGGCAAAATACATGCTCTGGGAAACAAGGATTAGAAATCAAAGATAGAAGAGATTATCAAGACTAAGATATGACCAACTATGTGCCGTGATAGCCTGCCTGGACACCTTATAGCAGAAAAGAGTTGAAAAATCTTTATGAGACCAAGGAGATGGCAGCTATTACATAGTAAGTCACAGCATCATGAGGTTCTATATCATGGATTAAAACATTCCTGACTGAAGACCAAGTCTGAATTTAAATAATTCATGATTTTCCAAAATGGCGACCAAAAAAATCAACAGCAGCAGGTAGAGAATAGAGCTACAAGGATATAAGAAAGTTACAAGAATCCCAGGGAAGCTGGGATTCCCTTCAGTGATCTCAGAGAAAAGTGGTCAGTGTGAAGTCACCTTTAAAAATACTGAAAATGTGCCGGGCAGTGGTGGCACACGTCTTTAATCCCAGCACTCAGGAGGCAGAGGCAGGCGGATCTCTGTGAGTTCGAGACCAGCCTGGTCTATAGAGCTAGTTCCAGGACAGGCTCCAAAGCCACAGAGAAACCCTGTCTCGAAAAAACAAAAAAAAAAAAAAAGTTATATGTGCTGTGGTTGGGTATGGAAAGTCAGCTTCTTGGTAAAGTCCTCACAGGGCTTTGACAATTACAGCATAAGCCCAAGCCCAACTAAGACAAAAATGAAAGAACCAGTAGCAAGATTACAGCCAGCTGTGGTGATCTAAAGAATAACACATGATTACTTAAAGTGAAATTATTATTTGTCTAAGAAGAACTACTATTTGCATATTGTCTGGATTATAATATTGCTATTTTCCTAATCCAATTATTATTTTATAGTGATATTAGGAATTAAAGCTACTATTCCTATCCCATTATTTGGATAACTTCTATGTAAATTTTTCAATCTAAAGTTTTTGTTGTACAATGTCATATTAATGACATTATAACTCATTATGTAATCGATGGGATAACAAAAGTAGTGACTGAATTACATTTTTCATCATTTACAAATGTTAGCTATAATACAACTATATTAGTCAACATCACCTGCATATCAGATAGAAATTTACATTTTTAGAAGAAATATTAGAAATATCAAAATAAATATTTGCTTTATTATTTGCACACTAATTCTTTTAAACCAGTTGGAACAAAATGATTTGCTTCAACACCATTACACACTGTACACTCACCACATGATGTAAAGCATGAGACTTCATCAGATTTGGACATCACTGATTCTCTCATATAAGAATTAGTCACAAGCTTATTTTTTATTTGTCATTTTTGTAAGACCAGTGATTGTCACGTGAGAATACTGGTTTGTGTATTTTCTTGTGAATTATTAGGTCATAGTTCCCTCTAATTATCTAGTTATCTATGTAAATTGGCCTATGGGACATAATCACCTGGTTACCTGTGAAGCCTAATCGTTATTCCACGTGAGAATGAAAAGTCACTAGCTCAAAGGCCACATTCTGACCCTGAGTAGGGTAGAAAACCCAGGCTAACTTGGAGTTACATCATAGAAAGGGACCAAAGTGGGAGACAGAAAATACCTGGCTTCATGTCCTGCATCCCCATCTCCACAGCTACACTGGGGCTGTGCACTTCATTGTAGTAAATCAGGAGTTCCACATCCCGGTTAAACTTGTGTCCTTCAGCCAGGGAAACCTGAAAAGGAGACCAGCAGAGAAGCCATGTTAGAACTGCCACTGGTAAATTACTGAGATAAGAATTTGGGCTTCTTCCATCGGGAGCACAATCAAAAGTAACAGAAAAGGTTGTATAGAAAAGGGTCTACATTTTCCCCAGAGCAGGGAAGGTAGATACTGTGTCTCTCCATCCACGGTCAGAAGATGCAAGGAAGATGTGGGAAGAATGAATAATGACCAAGTCAACAATAAAGACAGAGGGGACTGACAATAGTGTTCTCTTTCTGTTCACCTGAGCAGATGTCTTGTCATCAGCCAGGTACTGCATAGGACTCAAGGAGCAGTTGGACTGGACCCTCTCAATGCCATGCTGGGAAATGATGGTGGCAACCATGCTGAGTGTGTAGGGAAGGTCCTCCAAAGGGACCATGGGAGTCTTTATATTCAAGCAACTCTTCGCTGACTGTTCTATAAAAAAGTACATTAATTATGTTTCCCAAGACAACAATTTCCAAGACAAACATAATTTTGTATATTTCCCCAGCCTTTCTATGTCTAGTTTTCAAAGACAGAAATGACTTACCAGAGAGCTGGTATCTTGGATTCAAGATGGCTGGGAGCACATAGCGCAGGGCCCCATCTGTCTCCAGAGGCAGCTCCTGCACATACCTCAGGGTCACTGCCACTTTGGCCCCAGGCTGGAGGTTCCCCACATTGCAAGAAAAGACATCCCTGGAGTAGTCATCCTCTTCTAATAAGTAAGCTTGGTAGCCCTGGGAGAGGGCATCCTCATAGATGTTATGGGCCTAGAGCAAGGGCAAGGTAAGTTGAAATGAAATCACAAGGGTTCAAGAAAATAGTAATTGTTCAGAGGGAGTGTCATGGATTCTATGCACTATGCACAATTATTTTAGTAGCTTCTACCCGATTGTCTCTGTCTTATTGATTTAGACAAATCATAATTAGACATGACTGAAAGACAGAACAGTCAACATCAGTACTTATGAATTGTTTATAAAGATAATAGTAGAATGCAATTTGAAAGATGGAAGAGAAGAGATAACCAACTCATCCTTCAGACCTGCATCTTTTCCTGCAATTTGGCCACAATTTTCTTCCCATCCACCAAGGCTTCAAAGCTGTAGACAGCAGAGTCTTCATCCATGGGGAACACAAAGAAGGCCTCCAAGGGGACTTTGTCCTCATTCTCATAATTTAAGGTTGCAGAGACACTAGCCACAAAGTCATTGATGGACAGAGTTACTGAGATGCTCTTCAGTGGCACTGGGGAAGATTCAAATGTTCAGGAGATCAACAAACTTTAGAAGAGTGACACTATAGATGATGAAATTTGCTGGGTCCAATGACCTCGTCACTAAGAGTCATAAGTCAGGCTTACCTGGTTCCTTGTTGCCAGTGATTAAACCACAGTACTGCTCCATGGTGACTGCACGTTTCTGTGGAAACGACACATCATTAAGAAATCCAAGATACGGTTACACCATCAAACATGGCAGCTCATGTGTTTCTCTCTTGCAGCTCACACAGCAGTGTAGAGAGTAAATAAGTGATTGTGGTGTGATTATCTAAGTGACCACCAGTATCATCCTGTCTGCCACCCAACACCTATCACATTGCAACCAATGCTCACAGAACAGAGAGAAGTGTCAGAAAGTTTCTCAGAGCCAGAGGTCAGGGAGAAATACTGTAAGTCCGTGCCTTCTGTCCATGACAGGGCCACTGTAATCATGAACTTAAAGCAGGTTTTGTTACTTGTACAAGACATGCACCATCAATCCAGTCAATATTTCAGCACAGATCTGGCAGGGGCACATACAGTACAACCCACACCTGAAGAGCTTTGCAATTGAAAGTCACTTGGAGCAGGAAAGTCATTTTTCATCAGGGAAATGGTCCCTGGTAGATTGCCCATGCTCCAAAATATGACCCTGAACCTATGCACGTATAAACAGCACTAATGGATGCCCATAGATTAAGAAAACGTTTTAAAAAATAAAATAAAGGGATATACTGCTAGGAAGCTGCCTGTGCATAGTCCCGCAGCTAGGTAACAGTGATCTCAATGGCATGCAGGAAGCAGGGTGAGTCAGCAGGCCATAACCTGCAGGTCATAGCTTCAGGGAGAGGGACAATCTGTGCTTCAAATCCAGAGAAGCGATTGCAGTGTGGTGTGGAGGACCTTTAATAAAAACAGTTTTTAAAATTGTAGACTTTCTATCTAAGACATTCAGTGCTAGATATTTACAAAAGACAAAAATTCCATCTATCAGATGTGAATAGAGAAGGGTTCATTAACCTCAATGGATGGAGAATGAAAGGTCTGTTTCCTTAGGATAAACTCACTTAAAACTGAGAAGAAAAGAAAAAAAAAAAACAAAAAACAAAACAAATGTCTATTTTTGTGAGGAAGGTGAGAAGGGAGAGAAAGAAAGAGAGAGAGAGAGAGAGAGAGAGAGAGAGAGAGAGAGAGAGAGAGAGAGAGAGAGAGAGAGAGAGAATCCGAACCTGAAATAGAGACCATTTATGAACTTTAAACCTAGAGAAATCTTCAGGCATCGCACACCAGGATTATTTTCCACCATTACCACCCCCAGACTCTAGGGCTTCCAGCTAAAATGCACTTAAATTCCTTGTGGGCTTGGCTATAATAAGGAGCTCTTACCCTTTAGACGCAGAAGGTAGGGTTCTTCCCAGAAAGCCGAACAGAGTCTTCACCTACTTCCTCAAGTCCTCTCTACTTATAGCAGCTGGAGAAAAAAAAAAAAAAAAAAAAAAAAAAGAAAGGGAAAGGCAGCTGCAGTCAACCTTCCAGAAAGACCCGCCCCCTTCTAGGAACCAGTTGTAAAGTTACTATTGTATCAGGAAGGTATGGACTGAAAATTCTCAATGAAGTAATGAATTTCTGCTTCTGTGTTGATGGAATGATAAAGGTTTTATTTAAAATTCAGAGCAATTTCTCTTTTTTTTTCCCTCTGCAGGGTCTACCCAGAAAATAACTGAAGATAGTCAGAAGCAGTAAATTTGTTTTTTGAAATCGATTACTACAAATGTACTATCTAAAAATGATATAAAATGTTATGCAGGTTTGTAACAAGCTTACTCAGAAATAACATCCTCATTGCTAAACCTGATTTTTGTCCTTGTGTCTATAAAATTAGGGTAAAGTTATAATTACCTCCTGGACTGTTTTTAAGTTATAATAGATTAAAATGGATATGAAGCTTACACACACATGCGCAAATATATAGTACAGCTCAGTGTGAATATAGATTCTCTTGTATTAGCAATGGAACTGTTTTTCTGTGTCAGTCTGATTGTAAAAGAGAATGACTCTGTGTAGCAGTCTTACCCTGGGCTGTTCCCTCTCTTCACTCTAACTGATCTCTGTTGTCTGCACTATCTGGGTACTAAAGTCAGATGGTAGCAAGGCTGGCAGAGCTCATACTCTGGTTTGGTGGAATCAAAGTTTAGAACTTGAAGGTTTGCTTGTAACCCAGAGAATCAGGGAGCACATCTAGGATTCTAGTTAAGGATAATGACATAAAATAAAAGTCTACATGAAATTATGAGAACTTTTACATTTATTCATGTGTTTATTTTTGTTGATTTTATTTATGGTGTTCATTGTGAAAACAAAGTTTATTCTTCTCCTATAAAATACTTGATAAATTAAGTAATCAAAGGTTTTGTGGAGAAACATGTAATTCATTCTTTGGCAATTTATTTGGCAGTGAAACTGAATAGAAAAGAACATGATCTTGGTTTCTTAATTTTAATTTTATGTCATTATCCTTAAGTTATGAGTCAGGGCTCATGATCCCCTCCCCCATCCTTCTGAAATATTTACTGATTTGACCTCCTGCAGACACTGTGCAGGCAACCACAGCTGCTCTGAATTCCTGAGCACTGAGGTCTTGTGACATCTAGAAACTTTTTGCCCCAGTTTTCCTTGATGGCTGCCTCCTAGAATCTTTTTGCAACTTCTTCCATGATGGTTCCTGAGCTTTGGGAGAGGATTTTTGACATAGAAATTCCATTTGTACCTGAGTACTCCACAGACTCGACCTCTCTACATTTAAACAGTTATGAGTTTCTGTGTTAACCACCTTCTGCTACACAAGAAACCATCTCTAATAAGGACTGAGGACTGCACCTATTCTACAGGTACAGAGTTAGGAATTTATATGGCAGTTTGATATTTGTTTTTTTTTTGTTTTTTTTTTGTTTTTTGGTTTTTTTTTTTTTTGCAAAAATATAGTAAGAGGCTTACTACTGAGGCAGACTGCATTACCAAGAATGTGTTTTTTACTAGAGAACAGGGCTTAAATCCAATCATAAAGCACTTGATTACTCCCATAGCACCCATGTAACTAAGAAATCTATGGACATATCTTTCCATGGCAGTTATTTTTATATTTCACAGCTATGTCAAACTACTGATGGCCATTCTACCTGTGCTGACTAGTTTTATGTCAACTTGTCCTAAGCTAGAGTCAACTGAGAAAGTTTCCTCATCAGATTGATTTTTGGGGCAAACCTATTATCCATTTTCTAGACTGATGATATATTTGGGAGGGCACAGCTCACTCTAGGTTATGTTACCCATGGCCCAATGGTCCTAAGAACTAAAAAAAAAAAAAAAAAAAAAAAAAAAGCTGCTGAGAAGCAACATGGGAAAAGCCAGCAAATAGCATTTCGATTTCCTTTTCTCACTTCCCTAGATAGTAGACTTAAAAGCTGTAAAGTGAAATAAGCTATTGGTTATGGCATTTAGCACAGCCACTGGAACACTCCACTATCCATAAACACAGTATATCATAATAGTATGAGAGCTAACCTGTAAAAAGAAGGCTTTCTGTTCAGTATTGAATATTTCTCCATGATATTGGACCAAAGTGTGTTATGTCTTCAGAAATAAAGGCTTACTATCAAGTATTGGTATGCAACTAAGAGAAATGGCAATAGATAGCCTCTATTATTCAAGAGGTTAATGCACATTTTTAAAGCATTTTTTATGTATTCCCTTTACTATTTCATACAGCAAATTTGGTTTTTGGCATCCTATCTAAGAAGGATCACTAACTCAAATCTTGTGGTCATTTACTCTCGTGCTCTCTCACAGTGTCTTTAAGGCTTTAGCATTTATATCTGGTTCTAGGATTAATCTTGAAATAATTTGGTTCTTGGTAACATTTCTTGCCACTTTCAACATTATGCTCATTCCAATAAGTCTGCCTCTAATGAAGAAACACGTCATTGTATCACACGTATAAGATCTCCGAAATAGTAAATCTTAACAGGAAAACATAGAACAGTGTCTCCAAGCCAAAGAGGTAGTGAGAAGTATGAAGTGCTTGTATGAATATATAGTTGTAACTGAAGATATGAATGTGGTCTAGGTGTCACTTGTAGGACAACACTATAGTGCTTATGGTTAAAAATATAGTGTGTTGTAAGATAAAGATTTTTCTTATCACAAACAAATGAGGAAACAGATAAGCAAAAAGAAAATAATGAAAGAAACAGACAATCTTAAATCAGGGGTGCATAAATTCTTTTTTCTAATTGCTCCATTTATTTGAAGGAAAAAATTTAGATAAATGAGTCTTTCTGAATTCTTGATCTGTCTGCTACCCTTACTCATTTGTATAAACCCACTGGATTCATGCATACTATTTTTTTGCTATTTCCTACTATAAACATATTTGTATTATAACTATGCTTGCTGCAACTTGACTCCTGGAAACACCTTTCTCTTAAATCTATGTCCCTCTTACATACTCAAACATTTTGTCTCAGCTTTTCGTTTTTTCCTGCCACAAAAACATGATCTAAACATGTTGGGTCATTTTTCAAAGGCCTAGTGTTATCCATTTCTTCAAACTGCTCTAGTCTTTTATTAAGAAGGGAGAAGGCGTCCTAATTCTTGGCTTGGTGTCATGGCTTCTGCTTATCTGAGAAGAAGGAAGTAGAAGGCTTGAATATATTTTCACCTTCTATAGAGAAATACACATTTATTTTCTTTCTTTCCTTTTTTTCTTTCTTTCTTTCTTTTTTCTTTTTTCCTTTCCTTCCTTCCTTCTTTTTTACTTCTTTTTTTTTTATTTGAAAGTCTAATCAGAAAAATAAATCCTTTTTGCTTCTCTTAGTTGCTGTAGGACCAGGGACCCAGATAAGGCACTTAGCAGTATCCCAGGCCAGACATTACAATGACCCCAGTTGGCGTGTAGGCCTCCAACATCAGCCTACTTTTCACTGCCTTTATTTCCTCATTTCTTCGTCTTTCAACAGCACGTGAACCACTCTGCTTCTCTTTCTCTCCCATTTTTCCTGCACATATTTGCTCGTCATCATGGGACCCATCTACCTGCACCACAAGGCACCGGGCAGAAATGCATGGGAAAGAGGACGTGGATTTCTTCCCACCAGCCATGGCCTCGAGAAAGTTGGTTGACCTGTGGCTTGCTGGCCCCTTCTTGAGCAGAACTGCAGCGATGGAGGGGGGCATGGGTGCCTTTCCTCTGGCTAGGTTATTGAGGACACCAGTGACCTGTGACTGTCTAGTCCCTACTTGAGACAACATTTTCTAGAGACACATTTTAAAACACGTATCAATAATTCATTTCTGTGTTGATAACAAAGTAAACACAATTCACACAGACATTTTCTATCCTTATTTACTACTGTACAGTTTATTTCACAAGCCAAATTGCTTATCCTTAACTCTCCAATTCAAAAAACTAGTTACCATTCTTCATTGTGTATTGTTTTCTTGGTGCATTTATAGTCTCTGCTTATAGAGCATTCAGAATCCTCATCCTGTACCATTGTGGAAAGTAATTTATCATGTACCCTAAAATAATTTCAAAAACTCATTGTGTATTTATTCCTGAATCTCCATTTATTTCCAGATTTACTAAAATCAGCATGTTCTCTGAACCCTCCACTGAGTTCCTTTAACCTTAAAAACATAAATAGACATGAAAGAAATAGAGTTTAATAAAAATTATGTTATATTTCCGCAAGCAGAAACACACCAACATGCCTTCAATTATTTCAGAAACTGTTTTCAGTTTGAAAGTCAGTGTTATGTGTGCTTTATACAGACATGTCCACTAGGGCTTAGTTTCTAGCATTAACCAAAATATCGCTACTATTTCACAGCAGAGAGAATGGCACACCGGGGAGATAATAAGAGTGCCACATGGGGATAGAATAGGAAATTTTAATTGCTCTTACCCCACCCATTACCTACACAGCTCATCCTAATGATAAAAAGTCTTGAGAGAGTTTCTTTGTGTTTATGGATTTGTGTGTGTGTCTCATATATTTATGATATCTGTATTTACTTATCTGACACCTATTATATGTCAAAACTACCTTAACTTTATATGAATCAGAGGGTTGGGAAGATAGGGCATGAATCATGGTACTTGATTTATAATGTGTGAATTGTTTAGAACTTGAACGTTGTGTCCTGATCCCCTGCAAAAACGAGAGTGGCGGGTTTTATTTTGAATTATCGTCACCTACTACAGAGCTATTTCATGTGACGTTCACTGGCTCTAAAACAGACTGAGACAGAAGTTTCCATGTAGGAAAAAGGTGAGCATGTGAATTTAAAGTTTCCTAGAACCGTTTCACATCGGAACAAGACAGATTTTCTGAAATCCAATCTCTAAACACTATAGGAGGTGGCTGAAAATGCTCACTCATATTTTGATGAGACATATCAGAAGAGAGCAAAAACAAGACCTTTAAACCTAAAACTTTCCATCTATGATTAGTGGTCAAATTTGTTTTTATGTTAACAAAAAGTGTATCTAAATGGCTGTACTATATCTTTGGAGGGAACATAATAAATGCAAGCCTCTTTGTGCTACTGATCAGGTAGATACTAGTTGTAACTAACTTTAAAATAAACATTCTATTTGCCTCGATATGTTTAACAAATAATGCTCTATCTAAAACACCCCTGAAAATTAGCACAAGGTACCAAGAAAATCTATATTTTATATTCCTAGCTCTTCCCTTGTTTACACACCTTGTTTTCATCAATCAAACATGTAAATTCTTTATACACTTTGATGTTTTTATAGAACCACTTTTTATGCTTTTTTTTGTCTGTTTGTTTTTGGAAACAGGGTTTCTCTGTAGTTTTGGAGCCTGTCCTGGAACTAGCTCTTGTAGATGAGGCTGGCCTTGAACTCAGAGATCCTTCGGTCTCTGCCTCCCAAGTGTTGGGATTAAAGGCATTAGCCACTCCTGCCTGACTCAATAGAACCATATATTTTGAACATGAAAAGTGCAGTTTTAACACTTGAATATTAAGCAACTAGACTGATTACCTCCCTTTCCCCTTCTAGACTGTAGAAGTCTGAGGAGGAGCAAGGCTCTGTGTCATGCCTTTCTCTGTACTCAGTACTGAAAACGTCATTTCTGTTTGTCACTTTTGAATGTGACAATATCTTCTTAAGGCAGCCTCATCCTCATAGTATTCATAATTATTTTCTATAAATTTTTATAATAGTTCCCAGGTGGCTATCATCTACCTTTGTGATAAAATTCTTTTGTTCAAGACAAGCTTCCAACCCTAGATCACATTCTCGAAGTTCCCTGGGTCCCTACAACTGTGATGTGTTTTCCTCTGTTTTCAGACACAAAGCATAAGTGGTTAGTGCAGCCAGGATGACTACAGAGATTACACAGATTTAGTCAAGTTAATGCAGAACTATGGAAACAGCTTTATCCTAGGTGAATTTGTTGAAATATAGTAAAAATTTAATGTGCAGATGTAGTTTAGTGATTTTATTGTTGTTGTGCAGCATTACTTAATACTTTTAAATAAGATAATTTTGTTTTATTCTCCAAAAGAATTCTTACATTTGAATGAACATGGACAAATGAGGAAGATACTATACAAACTGAACTAAGCCAGGCACAAAAGGAAAAGCATTAAATTATTCTACTTAAATACGGTAAGGATTACAGTAAAATCCATAGAAAAGCATACAAAAAAATCTACTGTAGAATGGATGACAAAGAGACAGGAAAATTAATCAATGTAAAAATCTTACTAAAGTTGGGAAGGTAAATTATAAATGCATTTTGTTTAATGCAATGCCTGGAGTTAACAATTTGACATTTGCACAGTAAAAACTTGAGTGGGTAGGTCTCAAATTAAACACCATAAACTATAAAAACATACAAAGAACCATTTAAAAATGCTGCATATATTCATTACCTTGAATATTATAGTGTCATGAGTGTTTGAATGTGTACAATCTGAACAAATTAAATACTTTAAGTTTGTTGTATGTCATTTCTGCTTCAGTAACACTAAAATACAAGCAATGCTGGTGACTCACACATTGCTAAAATGTATCAGATAAAGTGAGGCTAAGACAACTGATGGGGACAGTGTTTATGATCCTCCCCCATGGTCAAAGGAATTAAAACATAAAGGTAGCATTAGAGGATCAGGAAGCAGCAGAATTTATGAGAACGTGGTAGACTTCAGGGCAATTTGTCAGTTGGGATGGACCAGACACTCATGACTAATATCAAGTCTACAATGACGCAGGAGCTTGTGTGATAAGAACCTTTGCTTTCCGGCACATCACTGCCAGAGGCAGGGAACAGAGGAAGACTAATCAGATGGCCAATGAAAGCAGTCTGGGTCATTTGTTTTAGGACACGACTTAATGTGTGTCATGCAGCAATGACAGAACCACATTGTATAATCATTAGTGCATAGGCCCCAGAAGTTTATTTGGCTCAAATCTGTTCCTTGAATTTATTATTTGGATTTTTCCCATGCTGTAAGTCTTTTCTTCAGACTTTTCATAATGTTCAATTTACTGATTTTTTTATGATATCTCCTGATTTGGGTTCTTACCTAAGAAATATTACGAATTCTAAATTTGTAAAAATGTGGTTGTGTTTTCCACCAATATTGATATAGCTTTGCCTGCTGTATTTAGTTGCAATAGCCAATTTTGAATTGAGTCTGATTGAATGGTGTGTGAAAGTATCTATCTAAGTATTAATAACAAGGATCTATCTAATTATCCTAGTACCATATGATAAAAAAAGTATTTTCATTTGATTGGTCATAAACCCTTATATCCACAGCTTATAGATATAAGCTTGCTTCTGGAATGTCAAACTCATTCCACTAATTGCCACATCTTTCTATAATAAGTACTACATAAAGCAAAATATTACAATATTATAGTGAGATTCAAGGCAGGGAGGTTTAGGGTTTCATTCTCTTGTTTTAAGTATGTTATGATTTTTTTAGCCAATTATTTCACGGAGGTATAAAGATACCTCTGCAAGTAAATTAAATTAAAATCATGAAATTGATAGGGACATTGTCAAGTTTAAATCTGGAAAGTGTATCCACTGTCACAAAGTTATTTTCACTGACTTATTAAAAATAATTTTTTCTGTATATCTTTAAATTCCTTCCACATCTTTGCAAGTCTCAGTGAAATGTTTTATATTTCTTTCATTCAATGTATGTAGTAGTAAACTATAATATTTATTAAATTACTAATGAGTTTAGTGGTTGTTTCCTTTACATTTTCTATACTGCTGTTTGCTGATCATTTAAATACTTTTTGAAATTTCTTCATATATTAACTAAGATTTCTATACAGAGCTTTATGTTATTAACCAGTAGAGAAAGTATAATTTCTTCCTTTATAATTAGAGGTACACTATATTCAGTGTCTTGTTTAACTTATTGTACCTAGAATCTATTTTACAATATTAAATAAATATTTTAAGGTTCATTTCATTATTAACTTATAGCAAAAGTTTTTCAGAGGTATTGTTTGAGAGTTTTCCAGAATGATGCTGATATTTTAATATAAAACAGTATTTATGGGCTGAACAGATGGCTTGGTGGTTAAGAGCACTGAGTGTTCTTCCAGAGGGCCCAGATTCAATTCCCAGCATCTACATTGCAGCTCACAACTGTCTGTAATTCCAATTCTAGGGGACTTGATAGCCATGACAAAACGCCATTGCACATAAAATAAGAATAAAGAATAAATAAACAATACTTACAAGATAGATATGCTAAATTAGACAGCTCCATAGAATTTGTTATATCAGTTTTGGGGGTATTCATGGAATACAGGTAGATATGAATATACTAGATATTTATTTGTATGTTTCATGTTAAAGTCTTTAAATAAAAACATGCATGAAGAGTGGTTAGAAATGGGAGACACCAGAGCAAAAAGACTTGAATTCAATGTCACACTCCAGTGCACAGTGATAAACAACCTTTTTTCACTTCCTACAAAGAACTTCCAGGAAGATATGTCTGAAGGCAATCACTCCAGAGTGGCTGAGTTCATTCTGAAGGGCTTAACAGACCAACCAGAGATGCAGCTGCCCCTGTTTCTCCTCTTCCTTGGAATCTACCTGCTCACAGTGCTGGGGAACCTGGGAATGATCATCCTGATCGTGCTCAGCTCCCACCTGCACACCCCCATGTACTTCTTCCTCAGCAGTCTGTCCTTCATTGACCTCTGTTACTCCACTGTCATCACTCCCAAAATGCTAGTGAACTTTGTAACAGTAAGGAATGTCATAACCTACCCTGAATGCATGATTCAGCTCTACTTCTTCTTAATCTTTGTTATATCTGAGTGTTACATGTTGTCTGCCATGGCATATGACCGCTATGTTGCCATCTGTAACCCCTTGATGTACAATGTCAACATGTCCTACCAAGTCTGTTCCTGGATGATAGGTGGGGTGTATGGTATAGGTGTCATCGAAGCCACAATTCACACTGTTTGCATGCTGCGGGTGCTTTTCTGCAAGGCTAATGTAGTAAATCATTTCTTCTGTGATATTATTCCATTGCTGCAACTTTCCTGCTCTAGTACATTTGTCAATGAGGTAGTGATTCTGTGCCTCAGTACGTTCAATTTCTGTGTTCCAACCCTGACCATCTTGAGCTCTTACAGTTTTATCATTGCCCGAATCATCTGCATGAAATCCACTGAGAGCAGGTCCAAAGCCTTCAGCACCTGTAGCTCCCACATCTCTGCTGTTGCTGTCTTCTTTGGCTCCTTAGCAGTTGTGTACTTTCAACCATCATCCGTCAGCTCCAAAGAGCAAGGGAAAGTGTTCTCTCTGTTTTATACTACAGTTGTGCCCATGCTGAACCCGCTAATCTACAGCCTGAGGAATAAGGATGTCAAGCTTGCTTTAAATAAGTTGCTTCGAAAGAAGGCAATTCAGATGTAAAATAATATTTTGGATTAGTAAAAGTGCCTTATATCTATAGTTTTGATAAGAAATACTACCTTGAGACAACAATGCATGTCAAATCCTGAAATTTTTATTAGTACATGGTTATTTTCTTTTTTCCGTTTCATCTCTTTTACTTTTTCTTTCTTTTTTAAAAATTTATTTTTAAAATATATATTTTCTCATTTTACTGTCAAAATGTCAAATCTATTTTTCCATTCCCTCCTTCCTCCTGCTCCCTTCACATTGCCCCCTCTCACCTCCATTCCATCCCTCATCCACGTGTCAGAAAGGGTAAGGCTTCCTGTAAGGAGTCAAAAAAGCCTAAGACATTGCTTTGAGGAAGTACCATGGCCTTCCTCACTATATATAGACTGAACAAGGTATCCTTCCAGAGGAAATGAGGTCCAGAAATCCAGAACAAGCAGTATATATAAATCCTGGTCTCACTGCAAGTGGCCCCTCAGTCTTCCCCAGCCATACAAATTCATCCACAGTTAGAGGGTCTAGTTGATCCTATGCTGGTTCCTTCTCTGTCAGCCTGGAGTTGGAAGGCTCCCGTTAGCTCAGGTAAGCTGTTTCAGTGGGTATCCCCATCACGGTCTTGATCTCTTTGCTTGTATTTTCACTTCTGCCTCTCTTCACCTGAACTTTGGGAGAGAAAAAAATATCAGGAATTATTGAACTCAAGTTATTTAGATAAGTGAAAGAAGCATTCTGGGATTCCGTGGAGCCTATCAACATGTAGTTAACTAGCCACACCTCTAATTATGTTTCAAAACAATCCCAAAGTCTTCTTATAGTTCACATGCTTTATGTGTGTGGAACATGGATCTTTTTGGGTGATATTTATGTATCTCACTTAAGGGAATAAATATATTTATTTATTTATTTATTTATTTTGGTTTTTCAAGACAGGGTTTCTCTGTGGTTTTGGAGCCTGTCCTGGAACTAGCTCTTGTATACCAGGCTGGTCTCGAACTCACAGAGATCCGCCTGCCTCTGCCTCCCGAGTGCTGGGATTAAAGGCGTGCGCCACCACCGCTAAACCCAAGTTTAGAAAAGGTGAGAGCGGCAGTACATCTGTAATTCTGATGCAGGGAGAGGAGAGACAGGAGGACCACCAGGGCTAAATGGCCAGCCAGCCTAGCCAAAATCTTATACAATCCCAAGCTTCAGATTCAGTGAGAGATCCTGACTTAAGGAAATGAAAGACAGCAATAGAAGCCATTGGTGTCCTCTGACCTCTACAAGAGCATGTATGGGTGTGTACACATGCCTACAGATATAAACACATATCCATACAACACATACATTCATAGAAGAAAATGAGAAGAAATACACATTTTTGAGACCTGCATGCTTAAGAGAATTATAGTATATATAAATTTGTTGTTAATTTGCTAATGGATTATAAATGTGCTATAAATAATTAAATTATTCAATAAAAAGCATAATGGTTAAAAAGAATTATCTATAGTTGTAGAGGCACAGAAAATATGGAACAATGGTCTAAGACTTTTTTTCCTTTCCCCCTAACTTCTTTCCTTTTTTTATTTCATTCTTTCCTTTCTTCCTTTCTTTCAAGAAAAAAAGGCCAAATGTTCTGATATTCAATTTTATTTCAGAATAATTTTATACTTATGGAATTATTGACAACAATATTAAGACATATCCTATGTACATGACACCCTGTCTTAACTCTTGCTACTACCTAAATACCACACTCATCACAGCAAAGAATCCATTAGTTGGTGCAGTAGATGTTGAAGCACACTGAGATCGACAATAGTTAGCTGTAGAAAGTAAGTGATTGCAGAGTCCTCAGCCCTAAATAGAACAACTGTAGCGTGAATTCTAACTGATCCTAATAATAAAAATCCAGAGTCAGATATCAGAGTAAATGCTGAAAGATCAGACAATTAAAAAGTGAGCCACTGAAGTGACTTTTTACCTCTATTGACTCCTTGACCAAAGGGGGCGAGATCTTGTCTTCACAAATCCTCAGACAGAATTGCTTGAGCTCCTGTGTCCTCCCGCCTAATACACTTCTCTCCACCCAGCCATATTCCTTCCTGTCTCCACCTTCCTAGTGCTGGGTTTAATGTCATGAGACTTCACTGCCTGACTCTGTTTCTCTTTTAGACTGGATCAATTTTTGTAGCACAGTGACGTTGAACTCAAAGAGATCCTCCCCCACTGCCTCCGTCTCCCAAGTGCTGGGATTAAAGTGTGTGACATCTCTGCCTTGCTTCTATGGCTAACCTAGTGGCTTAACTCTGCCCTCTGATCTCCAGTCAAGCTTTATTTGCTGCTAGATCACAAAGAAAGTATCATCACACACAACAATAGTGAAAAACCCTCCAAATATTCAGCTATCACATCAGAAAAAAAAAAAAAACACAACATGGTAAGAGTGAAAGAGCCAGATATGGTGAATGACTGTAAGGAAACAGCCTTTGAAGGACATTTGTATATAGGAAATCAAAGAAATTGTGACAGCTTGTACAACACCTACACAAGCTCAAGTCACAGAAAATCCCAGCACTGGTGGAGAGTACACAGAATCCTACCCCTAGCTGAGCAGCTATTGCAATTGTTGGTTGCTGGAGAGGGAGATTTTTCTTTAGAATCAGCCATGCTCCTGTGGTTGGTCCACAAACAAGAGTGACCATACAAGTAGCACAAATTGCACTCAATGGATTTTAAAATCTGAGTGAGGATGCCATAGCGAAGTGGATTAAGAGGAGCTTGGAAAGAGAAATTAATATTTACAAATACAATGCATGAAAATACCAAAAGATTAACAAAATGCCTTTAAAAACCCAAACAGCCAATATTAACTTTATTGTTTATTATTGTAATTTAGGCCGTATGCTTTATGTAGTTTCTCTTAAGTTTTCTCATGACAACTTTTGTTCTTGAGAATTTTATCCTAGTTACTTAATAGAAGTTAATTTCCATAGCATCCTGGGCTCCTGTCTACTGTCTAGTTTTCAGTTATAGTACAATAGTTACAGATCTTTCAAACAGTATCCTTATGAAAACAACCCTTTCAACTATTATCTAAAGTGATTTTTATGTAACTTATTTTACTTTAATCCTACACTTGATACTCTTTTCCAGCTTGCATTAGCATGTTCATTTCTAGCACTTTCTCTGTGGGTATATTTTTAAATATCAAAAAATAAGAAAATATGTGAGTAACAATATATAGTGTTTTTAAAATGTTTTTTTAAGATTTTATTTTACTTTAACTATGTTTCTATGTCTCTGTGTGCACTGCACTAATGTATGGATGCCCAAGGAGGCCAGAAGAGGACATGAGATTTTCTGGAGCTAGAGTGAGAGGCAGCTGTGAGATGCCTGTCATGGGTGCTAGGAAGTGAACTCAGCTCCTCTGCAAGAGCATTATGCTGTCTTAGCTGCTGAGTCATGGATCCAGCCCAAGTTAACAACATTTAATAACAATTACAAATCATTGTATATTTCTCCAAACCTTAATAAAACTGAAAAAGACTCGACTCGGGTTCTCCAGTATTTCAGGAACTATTTTCAAATTGGAAACTGTTGTAAAAGTCTCTGGCAACCGTATCTCAAGACCTTGGGTTCTAGTCCTTAACTTAATTGTTGTTCAACTTCAATAAAAAAGAAAGAACTGTACACATGGGAATCAATGGGAATGTTATAAAAAGGACGCTAAAGGAATCTTTAATTGTTTTTGTCCCACAGCAACTTATCCCTTGTGGAAAGAAATCTTGAGAGAATTTCCTTTACATATATTTTAATGAAAACTCACTATGAGATGCTATGTGACAATAACATCATTCAGGTGAGTGCCTTGGGAAGCTGTGGGGCAATCAGGATTGTGGATTTGTATGAGCATGTGAAACACTCAGAATTAGCGATTTGTATTCTGATCCCTTAAAAGTAGGAAGCTTATGCTTTTACTTTGGATCATCAGCATCACCAAATGAAGAGCAAATTCACAAAAGAGAATGGAGCCTCCAGTTCACATTTCACAGTGAGACAGGTTTCCAAGTAAAGAAAGGTGAACATGTACATTGCATTCTCCTCACTCCAGTTTAGCTCAGAATTTCAGAGGCCCACCATGAACTTTAGATCACACATGTCAGAATTTCTTCATGCTGTCTGAATGTGATCACTCATATTTCCCAATAGCACACAAATATATAGGAATCACCTGACCATTTTCACCTTTCTACCTATACTTATTCCATTTGTATGATCTTTAACGTTAGCAAAATTGCATTAAAAGTAATGTACAATAAATGTAACAATAATTTGTTACTGATATATAAATACAAGTTACAAGTTGCGTCTATTTGACCGGTTTTACTGGACAATTTCAATTTATAAAGAACTGTTATTAAATACACATATGAAACAATATGGTTTACCAAGTGCTGTTTAACTTGTGTGCCTATTATTTTTGTCATGTTGGATCTCCTATTTCTTTAAATAAATCATTTGAAATGATTAATTTATTTACCATGTTATTCTTATAAATATATGCATTAACTCAAAACCCTCTTATACTTGTTATCCCTGAAAATTGTGTCGACCTAGTCTACTGGTAATCTAGCCTCATTTTCCATTTGAAAAGCATCCATTGAACCCCTTCTAGGCAGACCATAGCAGCGACACTCCTTTGGACTGCCATTATGGTGTACTGACTTCCTTCTTCCCCTCAAACTTCTATATTAGAGCATTTTGAGGAGCAAATGCCACCAATATATTTCTAGCCTGAATTCTCAAAACAGCATTTCTGCTTATCACCATTAAATTATTTTAGTGTCAGTTCACATTCATACCCAAGTAATACTTCTTAAAATAGTAATTAGGTGTTCATTATTATAATCTATAAATTTCATAATAAAATTTGTGAATGATATCAGCTAAGTTGTTAATAAAATGTATTTTCAAAGTAAACTTAGATATAAATTCTTACCTAATAATAACTCATATTTTCTAACCCTAAGACACAGTTTTAGATGTTTCCTGGGTTCATATAACTAGGAGATACTGTTTTTTATTTCCCTGGACAGATACAACAGTGCCATGTACATTAGTATATATTCAGTACTAAGTAGATTTATAAACTACTGAATAATATATTGCAGAATTGTTTAAACCTTTTACTGCATTAACCTAGCAAGACCATAGTGAAACAAAGAACTGAATATGTCTTACCAATCACATGTTTGTTATGAAAGAAAAATAACATAATGTTTATTTTCCAAAGGAAATCTTATTTGAAATGGCATGGATAAACTCAGAAGACACCATGCAAAGTGAAATAATCCCTTAAAAAAGAAGAAATGAGGAGTTATTTACTTATATAGGGTAAGCATAAAAGTCCAATCCAAAGGAAAATAACATAAAGGTGATTCCTGCAATGATATGTGGGGCACATAGGGAGGGCATGTGCAATTAGTACTAAATCTTACTAATTTTACATGAATAAAGTATGATTCTCGGTATAGTATACTTCTGGTAGTTTATAGTAAGGTATTACACTTAGAACCTAAGGCAGATTTCCTCTTAATAAGCATTCTAAACACATTTAAAGAAAGCAAACAACCAGGAGGTAGTGGTGAATGCCTTAATCCCAGCCTTCAAGAGGCAGAGGCAAGCAGATTTCTGGGGTTTGAGACCAGCCTGGTCTACAGAGTGAGTCCCATGACAGCCTGTCTTGAACAGCCAGAAGAAAGAGAGAGAGAGAGAGAGAGAGAGAGAGAGAGAGAGAGAGAGAGAAATAGAAAAAAGGCATGCGTGTAAAAATAAAAATTTGGTAAAGGATATATGATTACCAAAATTGTTGTGACAGTGTTGCAAGACTGTTATATGCATTAAATTACGTATATTTTATAGTCACCATTCACTACTCAATAGTATTAAGATAATATAACTAACATTTCATTTCATTAAACCATTAAGGCATTTTGCTGATGACCTAGTCATCTTTAAAGTGGATTGTTTCAGGTTAGACTAATCGATTGATTCAGTGGAGGATGATTCTCTGTCAAGTTCCAAGGCATGCAACTGGACAGATGACATTAGCAGAGTAGAACATAAAGCTGCAGGATGGGACTAAAATATTATATAAGAAACAGACTCAAGTTAACTTAGTTAACTGTTAGGAGTCAGGATTCTTGACTGCTGCCAAAGACACAAAGACTTTGCAAGAGAAAATGCAGATCTTGTGATGAGGACTAGTGTTTGCTGAGACAGCTTATGAGAGGCAGGGGTGGCAGAAAAAGCACTGATCTGGCTTGTGAAATCCTCAGAATTGTATAATAATATGTTTTAGTATCTTGTCTGCTGATTAACACAGTACCACATTCTAAAATAGGCAATCAATAATGATCAGAAATTTATATATCTCTAATCCCTGGATGCTTGGAAGTCCAATGTCAGAGGGATCCTCTTGTTGTGGAAGACAAAGAAGAAAAGTGATACATACACTATAGCACTAGAGTCCAAACTCATTCTTATGTTAGGCACTTATAATATGACAACTAACTTACTTTCATCTTATTAAGCAATGACCTTGTAAAGTCTCCTCTAAGGTTCCACTTCTTCACACTGTCACGTTAGAGATTAAATTCCTAACAGAACTTAGGGGACATGTTCAATGCATATCTATGTGTGTGTATGTAAGCTCCTTTATAGAGGTAAACTCATCTGATTATTAAAACTGGTAAAGGTTCGTGAATGAAGACAACACACCACTTAGAACATTAAGCTTTTATGAACCAATAACATTAATTTCTAGACATTCTTCAAGCTAACATTGGAGATAGTAATCATTGGCAGTAGATGGTCGTTCAGGCAGTTAGAAAAGAATAGATGTGAGGTAAGTTATTGAGGACCTCATCTGAACTTTTTTTGACAATCTCTTCAGCTATCTTTGTTACTGGACCCACTTAATAGCTCCTCTGTTTTGTCTTGCTTTTGTCCTTTTTTGCCCCTCTCATAAAATACCACAGGAGAAACATTTTAAATTATGTATCTTGTGTCCTGTGTCTTGAACTCATTATCAGTTAATAGTTTCAAAGGCCTGGGTTTGAGAGTACTCTGTAGTGGGCAGATGAACTTGCTACATAAGCCTGAAGAATTGAGTAAGGATCCCAAGAACCCACTAAAAATCATCCTTAAATAATAATAGCCAATTGCAGCATCTAATTGGGGGAAAAAAGGAGACAGAGAAAGAAGAAACTACAGAGGCTAATGGGACCAGTTAGCCTTGGATGGTCTAGCCAAAGAGACCTTGTCTTGAGAAAGGCAAGGAACCATGTCTAAAGATTGTCCTCTGAGCTCTATAAGCACATTATGGCCCGCACATGCTTACACACACACACACACACACACACACACACACAGAGAGAGAGAGAGAGACAGAGAGAGAGACAGAGAGAGAGAGAGAAAGGAGAGAGACAGAGAGAGAGACAGACAGACAGACACAGACACAGAGACAGAGAGAGATTAACACAAGTGCTTATGTTTTCTTCTTTATATTTTAGAAAGAACAAAATACTCAGCGATTGTGCTAGCATATGAATCATCAAAGCACTTTTAGTTACTTATGGGAGAGGGATGTCACAGCCTAGAGAAAACTTAAAAGGGTACATTTGACATGAGGCAAAGTCTTGACGGAAATAGCTTCCAGGAGGGTAACAAAGCAGCAGAATAAGTCAGTGTCAAATTGCTACCTCACTATTATAATACACACATTATGATGCACATATATATATATATGATGTATCTATTAAATACACATTTTCCACTGTACAATTCAATGTGTTTAGTATTATCAAGGAGCTATACAGGTATTACCATGTTCCATGACAGAACATTTTATCATCATCATCCCAACTAAGGCCTCATTATCACAAGTGGTCATGACAGTCTCCTTTCCCACAGCACTTGGCAGACAGCTCTTTCAATCCATATGAATAACCTATTATTGACACTGATATTTGTGTCTTATAGTATTTGGCTACCCATGCCTGGTTAATTTCAAGTAGCATGCTTCAGTCTCACAATGAGACAGCTCTCATGATTTCAGGCATATTTACTGAGTGCACCATTTTATGGTCAAAGTACACCATACCTGTCCATTCATTGTTGAATGACACTTGAATGGCTTCCAACCACGGACTATCATAAGCACTTTTCTATATACTAATATACAAATTTTTATGTCAGAAAATTTTTAGTTCATGGGAGTATCTATTTAGCACTGAAATTATTAGGTACACGTTAATGCAACAGGGTTTTTTTTATTTAAAGCAATGCCATTTTTTAAATACTGTGCATCATTTTAAAATTCCAGGAGAAATGTATAAGAATGATTATTTTTTTACTCCCTCAACTACACTTACTATCTTTTTATTGTAAATTTTCCAATTGGTGTGAAATATTTTTTCCATTATGGTTTTGATTTGAAGTTCCTTAACAACCAGTGATAACACAGAGATTTTCAGGTGGTTATTGGCCATGTGTGCATCGTATAGAGGATCTTAATATCTTCTGAGCACTACAAATGACACCATTTGTCATTTTAATAGTTATGTTGTGTGAGTTCTTTATGTACACTACCTATAACTTCTTAAAATATAATCCTTGAACTTTTTTGCATTTCATGTGTCAAGTTATATGTTATGTCTTTCAAAGCACCTTTTAATTTTTAATAATTCTCAGCTTATTAATTGTGTATGTTTTTTTGCTTTGCCAATTTATTTAAGAACTATTGTCAATTCTAAACTTGCAAAATTTTGGCTTGTGGTTTTTTTATTATTGTTGTTATTATTGCTATAAATTTGGCTGTTATATTTATTCCAGTACACATTTTTAAATAATTTTATTGATTAAAAGGAGTTATGTATTATTTCAGTGCCATATGTTGAAATAAAATTACTATCTCTGCTTAAATGTCATAAAATAGTTATACTGAACTATTTCTTTAAAGATGTTTGTTTTGAGACCATTAATTTCATTTCATAGTGCACCTGTGTTTAAGTCAATATGATTCTATCTTGATATTGTAACACCTGAAAAATTTCCAAGTAGGAAAAAGTAAAATCTCCCACTTTATTCCTGTATTTCAAAGTCTCTCTGATTTTCCTGGGCCACATATACTCTAGGCATTCTATTGTCTGTATGTCAGTATCTACAAAAACACAGTTTTGATTTCACAAGTATTGCACTGAATTTATATGACATTTTAGAACTGTTTTTCCATTTTTTTATAATGTTGAATCTTTGAATTCCATTTACTTAGCTGTTTAATTCCTCTAAATCCCTCTCACTTACTCATAAGAATTTTACAGGTTTATGATAGTTCTATAATTCTTGAGTTTTCATATTGATCTTGTCTTCCACAACATCATTGACTTCATACACTAGTTCAAAAGAAATATGACTCGGTTAGAATTGTCTGTATAGGACATAGTTGTTAATAAGAATATGCAACTACATATTTGATTTCCACATAAAAAGGTCTTCTTTCTATTTCCTTGATTAATTGCCAGAAATAAAACTTCTGATTCAATGCTAAATGAAAGTGAAAAAAGCTTTTATTTTACTTGTATATGTTACTATGGCAGACTTCCAGCTGTATTGGTTAGGTTCTCTGGTGGATGTTATACATATCTAAATATGAAAGCTCCATACAGTAGAGCATGATATTAGTAAGGTATATAGAGCACAGAGGAAATAAAATCAAAGTAATCATACCTGTTCTTCAAAGATTTGGGACCAAGTACAAACATACTGTTCTGTGATGGAACACAGATGGATGCAGATGTCTACCTGCTGTTTGTTTGTATGTTCCATATTTTTGGACTCACAAACTTTTTTTGCCATCCAACATGCACAAGATTTGTCATAGAACTAGAAGAATCTGTCCCAAAAGATTTAAATTTTATATTACATTTCAATGTATGGAAAGACAACAAATATATAATTTCTTATTTTTTTCACTTCTTAAATAGAACTCTCAGGAAAAAAATGGCAGAAGGCAATCAATCCATAGTGACTGAGTTCATCCTTGCTGGGTTAACAGACAAACCAGAACTACAACTTCCCCTGTTCCTCCTTTTCCTTGGAATCTACCTGTTTACAGTGCTGGGCAACCTGGGAATGATCATCCTGATCGTGCTCAGCTCCCACCTGCACACCCCCATGTACTTCTTCCTCAGCAGTCTGTCCTTCATTGACCTCTGTTACTCCACTATCATCACCCCCAAAATGCTGGTGAACTTTGTGGCAAAGAAGAATGTCATCTCCTACCAGGAATGTATGACTCAGCTCTATTTCTTCATTGCTTTTGTTATTTCTGAATGCCACATGTTGGCTGCCATGGCATATGACCGCTATGTTGCCATTTGTAATCCCTTGCTCTACAATGTCACTATGTCTTACCAAGTCTGTTCCTGGATGGTAGGTGGAGTGTATGGTATGGGCTTCATTGGTGCAGCGGTTCATACTCTCTGCATGCTAAGAGTGGTTTTCTGTAACACTAATATAATAAACCATTACTTCTGTGATCTTTTCCCATTGATGGAGATTGCCTGCACCAGTACTTTTATCAATGAAGTAGTACTTCTATGCCTCAGTGCTTTCAATATCTTTATTCCAACCCTGACCATCCTAGGTTCTTACATCTTCATCATTGCTAGCATCCTCCGCATCAAATCCACTGAGGGCAGATTCAAAGCCTTCAGCACCTGCAGCTCCCACTTCTCGGCTGTTGCTGTCTTCTTTGGTTCCCTGGCATTCATGTACCTACAGCCTTTCTCAGTCAGCTCCAAAGACAAAGGGAAAGTGTCCTCTGTGTTTTACACGACTGTTGTGCCCATGCTGAATCCCATGATCTACAGCCTGAGGAACAGGGATGTCAAAGTTGCTCTAAATAAGTTATTTCAAAAAAAGAAGTTCCATGTATGAAGAAATATTCATCATAACAAAAACATACCATATCTAAGAGTTTTTGTTCAGAAAGGAATCCAGAGACAATAACATGTGTCTATCCATGAGTGTACTGTTAGTATGTGACTGTTTGGGTATGAAAAAGAAGGTGATTCAGGGAGAAATGGATTTATAACTCCTTACACATGGAAAAGGCAATTCTTGAATGTTACATAGTTCACCTACAGAGAGTAACCTTAAGACCTATAAATATATTTTTAATCCATCAAAGCATTTTATGGTTCATTTTGCTTTATATGTATAGAATGTGTTCTTTTAGCCGATATTCTTTATTTTGTGAATAAATACATTTGGTCATTTCTTTTTATAGTCTCAATATCTTGACTATCGAAAATTTTTCAGTGAAGTGTACTGCCCAACCACTGAAAGTTTGATCTCTATAATAAATAATTTTAACAAAAACACAAGGCTTGATACTTTAGTCTTATTAGTTGCTTAGATCTATATTAGAAATTATAGGAAAGTAAAGGTATGTAATTTCTCTTAGTGAGAATTAAATAATATAAGTGTGACAGACTCACATTACATATTACTAGCTGGATAAATTTGTCCAGATTCCTCAATACAAGTTTGATGCTAGGATAAATAAATGGCCAACATAACGCAAACTCTATGATATTTTTGGAAATCTTTTGTCTCAGATTGCTTTGTTTAGGTATTTTTTTTACCTTACTGACATTTGTTTGTATATTATCATTTCCTATTTTGTGATTTTAAGGGGTTTTTGTATGTGTATTTATGTGTGTCTCCGAAAATGTTTCTCCTGCTATGCCTTTTCTTTGTTTTTGTTCTGTTCTGGTTTGTTTCTTTGTTTTTTTGACTTTTTTTTCTTAGACATGGAGAGAAAAGGTGTGAGATTGAAAGCATGGGGAGGTGGGGAAGGTCTGGGGAGTGGATGAGGAGGAGAAAAGCCTGATCAGAATATATAGTATGAAAAAATGTTTTTCAATCAAAAATCTGTTTCCTGATAATTTAATACTAATTTTTCTTATGACCAAGAGATAGTTATTTTTCAACCCACATTATAAAACTTCATAGTTATGCAGAGCATTCTTTTTCGAATACAAACTTTGGGTTATAAATTAATATGAGTAAGTTAAACCATTGCTTTCTGACTAATGACAAGTAGTGTTCAAACTCCCAAACTGTTTAAGAAAACAAACAATACTTTCTTCTAATAATTTCTCTCTCTTTCTCTTTGTCTCTCTCTCTCTCTCTCTCTCTCTCTCTCTCTCTCTCTCTCTCTCTCTCTCTCACACACACACACACACACACACAAACTTGTGCTTTGAGAATTTTGTACAACATGTTTTTTTAATCATATCCTCCTTACTCTTGCCATATCCACTCCGTTTCCTATGCATCCATCTTGTGTCCTTTAATTTGTTTTCAGAATGTAACAAAAGCAAATTGTGTTGCTTAGCTATTCTGTTGGAGCATGGTCCAATCACCAAGGACTACACTCTTGGAGTTAATGACTCTCTCCCATAAGCCATCAATTTCCAATAGCCTCCCAGCTGGGGGTGGAACTTCATCCCTACAACCCAGTCTGTATTGGAGTTTGATCTGACCGGGCTTGCATCAGTTTTATACATGTTGTTACAAACATAGCTTCCCTAATATATTCAGAAGATAAAGTTTCCCTGTAGTCAATCACCACCTCTGGCTCTTAAACTTTTCCTTTCCCCTCTTCTACAAGGATTTCTGTGCCTTGACAGAGGGGCAGAGTGTGTTTTATATGTTCCATTGAGGGCTGAGCAGTCTCTTATATTCTCACCTTGTGAATCTCTGTTACAATCAGTCTGTACTACATATAGAAACTTCTCTGCCAAGGATTGGAAGCTGATTTAATATAACAGTGTAATGATAAGTCAATTGGGGTTGATTTAATACAATGTCAGTGTAGCAGAGTAAGAGTAGTAGATTCTCCATTAGAGCCAAGAATCTGTCTAGTCATAGGTTGTTAACCTGATCATTCAGTCATAATTGTGGAGGCCCAAAAATATGATCCTATTTCCACCTTATCTGATAGTTGAAGAGTTTGGAGGTTGCTTAAAACTGAGGACACTAATCAGGGATACATACACATCATAACTCAGGATGTGGTGACTTGGTCCTTTTGACATTAAGATGGCTCATACACGTAGATCCATTCCATCCTGACAGATGGTCAGAATATTCAAGCATACTTTTGCTCCTTATTTTGTAATAGCAGATTACCTGGGGAGTTGCTGCTTTAAGAATACTTGGTGAGTTTGTCTTCATCTTTCCTTCAAAAATGTAATGTGGGAACTCATCAAGGCCAGCTGGTGTGGGTCTGAAAAAGCCTGGGATAAAACCGGACTCGCTGAACATAGCAGACAATGAGGACTACTGAGAACTCAAAAACAATGGCAATGGGTTTTTGATCCTACTGCACGTACTGGCTTTGTGGGAGCCTAGGCAGTTTGGATGCTCACCTTACTAGACCTGGATGGAGGTGGATGGTCCTTGGACTTCCCACAGGGCAGGGAACCCTGTTTGCTCTTTGGGCTGACAAGGGAGGGGAACTTGATTGGGGGAGGGGGAGGGAAATGGGAGGCGGTGGCGGGGAAGAGACAGAAATCTTTAATAAGTAAATAAATAAATTTAAAAAAATGTGACAAGACACCTTCTATCATGTCTCCTCTACCTCATTCGGTAACACCAAAGCTAGAAACAGCAAGAGAATATCCTTTTTGAAAATCAGAATAAAGGTCCTTGATTTCTGTAATCCTTGTCTTCCTCTTAACTTTTCTATTATTCCACAAAACTCTATGTTTGTACATCTATTGCAATTGTTTATATAGCATGACATGTGGGTCACTTACCACATACCTTTATAAAACAATACATATCATCAACAATTTTGATAATTGAAGAGAACATATGTAGAAAAGAAGTTTCCAAGTTGAAAAGTGTGAGTACCTGAATTCCATTTCTCCTAGCACCTTTCCACCTAAGTGTTTGTCTCTAGAAATTATAAGAATATATTCACAGTAGCTGAAAATAATCATTAATATTCTACAGTGATATCTTAGAAGATAGGAAATTATCCTTTTCCTATTTCAAGGTGTTTTTTTGTTCACAGTATGCTTAATGATACCCTTATTTTGAAGCTAACATAAAAATGAATCTCATTAGCTATGTCTTCCTCTTCTCTTGTAGCTTGGAAAGAATGCATACTTGATTTGCATTGTTCTTGTTTAGATATTATAAATAATTGAACTTCATGTAAACAGTCAATATTCATGAATATTTTTTGTTTATAAACCTCTGTCATAGAATATACCCTCAAAGTAACAAAGTTCATCAAAAGTTATTTATCTTATTTTCCTATTGTTTTTCTCATTTTAGATACCCTGTTTGTTTTAATAAATCATTTGAACTTATGTGTATGCTTTGGGGATTTTTGTAGAGCAACATATTTTCAAGGTAAAAAGGTTCTAACTTTGAATATTGTTCAGACTTGTTTGTATTTATCTTAAACTCATAGAAATCTTCCTTGACTATCCTCCAGTAATGCCATAACAACTGTGCTCCTATGAACCTGCCAGTCATGACATTTATCTCTTTCTTGGTTGTACCATTCCAAGGATCAGGGAATCTACATCATTTATTAGTCTGTCCTGAATACCCACAATGCATTTCTGCTTGCCACCAGGAAATAATTTTACTTGACAATTTGATGAAGGGAATTAATCTCTAAAAGTTATCAGCAATCATGCATATTAGATCTACATGGGCAGTAGAAAATGACAAGTTCTCCTGAGTAAATTGGGAGATTGGGGACCATGGGAGAGGGTTTGGGGGGGGGGGATAGAGGAAGGGAGGTGAGCAGAGAAAAATGTATCGCTTGATAAAATCAATAAAGAAAGAGTTATCAGCTAACAATATACAAGAGAGGATTTTGAAATTCCCTACCATGCCACAGGCACGCAAGCCTTCAGGCAGTTATGAGAAAACAGGAAGCATCTGTGTTTAGAGATAATGGTTTAGAAGAAGATGGTTACCTAATTTTGGTCAGGTGAAAGACTGCAAGAGAGAATGGAGCTTTTCTGGTTGAATCAGTTTCTTGAATCTTTTAAGAGGCAATAAAGACAAAAAACCCAGTCAAATGATCATTAAAAACACTCAAAACTACAGTAGGATATGTGTCTTTGTCTCTTTTATACAGCTGGAACAGAATATTATATTCTAAGTGAAGTACAATGATCAGGAACTTGTTTGAATCAGTTGAGGTGGAGGAATGTCCAGGGTCAATTGACCACATCTAGTATGTTTCTTCTGCCTGCACTGGGCTGTGAAGGAAGCTTAATGAACACTGGAGAATGTAGAGAAGTCTGGCCTCATCCTTGTTTTGGGAATCCACTTACGTGGCAGTATTATATTAGTCCTGTTGTAATCTATTTTTCTTAAAAGACCCCAACCTGTGATGTGGGAGTGTCATATATCAATCTGTTGATTTCATTGGTTAAGCAATAAATAAACTGCTTGGCCCTGATTGGTTAGAACATAGGTGGGTGGAGTAAATAGAACAAAATGCTGGGAGGAAGAGGAAGTGAGGTCAGACTTCACGCAGCTCCTCTCAGAGCAGGACACTCACGATGGAACTCCGACCCAGGATGGACATAGGCTAGAATCTTCCTGGTAAGCGCACCTTGGGGTGCTTACACACATTATTAGAAATGGGCTAGTCCAGGTGCGAGAGTTAGCCTAGAAGAGGCTAGATAGAAATGGGCCAAGCAGTGTTTAAAAGAATACAGTGTCCGTGTAATTATTTCGGGTAAAGCTAGCCTTGTGGGTGGCCGGGATGCTGGGGACGCAGCCCCGCCGCTCTTATCACTTCAAACCTGTACACTAATATATTAGAAAGCAATTTTCTAACATAGACTTTAGGAGACATATCCCCAGTGTTATTACATGCAATCTCAGCTTCTAGAAAAAAAATTAAGATAAAATATATATTGAATATAATAATATGGGTTTTATTTAAAAAAATCCTAGGGTCAGTAAAGGACTTAACACTATGAATTAATAATTTCAACATATAGATATTCTTTCTAATTTTTTAGTGAGATAGAACTGGTCCAGAATTTGAGATGGTTGTCCTAGGCAGAATATAGTCAGCTGTAATTAAAACAGCACAGAGGTGTCAGGCAGTAAGTTTTAAGATTTTTTTTACAACTTCAATTACTAACAGTTTAAGTCATTTAACAGTTTGAGTCATTTAAATTATTTACATATTCATAATTTATGCTTTCTTCTCTCATAACAAGCATAAAATAATTTTTAGGTCACATGTTTGTATTGAGTCTCGTATTCAAGAGTTATGATTGAACATTGCTTATAGTTTTATTTTTATATAGTGCAGATTAAAAAATCTATGGTAATATTTGCCCATGAGTTAATATAGCAGTTTCTGTTGTTCATGGAACTGAAAAATGCCACAGTGTTGGGAAAACTGTGATAGATGCACTTGGCATGAGTGAAAAGGTACCAGCTGGATATTCCCTAGATGGGAAAGACTTCAAGAGTGTGGGAAAATGACAGGTTGTGATGGATTGTTTTGTGTGATGATGTGGGAGTGTCATATATCAATCTGTTGATTTCATTGGTTAAAATAAAGAAACTGCCTGAGCCCATTGATAGGCCAACCCTTAGGTGGGTGGAGTAGACAGAAGAGGATTCTGGGAGAAGGAAGCTGAGTCAGAAGGAGTCGCCATGATGTTCCCAGTCCCTGCAGATGCAGGCTAGAATCTCCCCGGTAAGCACACCTTGGGGTGCTACACAGATTATCAGAAATGGGTTAGGTCGATATGTAAGAGCTAGCCAATAATGGGCCAGGCAGTGATTAAAAGAAAACAGTTTTCGTGTAATTATTTCAGGGCTTAAGCTGGGCCATGCGGGCGGCCGGGTACAGGGGCACAGCCAGGCCGCTCCTCTTACTACAGATTGGCGCGCCAACGTGCTAATGAACTCCACGTAAAACCTGAGAGGGCTTAAAAAGGACAGAAAGAAAATTTAAGACAGCTTTTTGCTGTTTCTGGGTTGCGTACCGCAAAGAAATTGTCCTGACTCAGGAACAGGAAAAAACTGGCTGTTTTAAAATGCCGGCTTTCTGGGCTGTGCCGCCATTACGATTTCTGTCTGGCTCCTGTGGGAGACAGAGCTTTTGAATGGAGCATTTGGAATAAAGTGCTATGGCTTGCTTGATGGCAATGTGGACTGCTTTGTGCCTGGAATTGTGCTCAGCTCAGGGGCACCCAATGGCTCTGAGGCAGGAGCAGCTCAGCTCCACCATGCTGAACTGAGCTGGTCTCAAGCAGGAACTACCGTAATTACTGTGATAACAGCGCACATAAGGTTTAGACTTTACAGGACACAGGCAGTACCGTATTACTCCTACATGCTGCAACTTAAGTTTTTAAGAAATGCTTAACATTTTAAGAAATGCTCCTGGATAGTAAAAAAATTACAGATTCACAATAAAACAGATTCAGACAGACCACTAAATGAGTCACAATGTTGGATAAATGTATGTGGGCTTGAGAGAAAAAAATATATATATAGAGAGAGAGAGAATAAAGTTAATGCCTTTAAAAATAAAAAGGTAAAGTCTTTAAAGAGACAGAGTACAGATGGTTAAGAGATTAAAAAAAATTAAGAAAAATAAGCCACGTAAAAATGGAAAATCCACAAAGAGTCTGGATTATGTACATTGTGTTTTCTTTAAGATTTTTGACTGTGAAGGAGCTAAGTACAGAGAGACATTTCATTATATGGGCTGCCAAGTGGAACCAGAATGGATATCATGAGGGTATGACTTCAGAATTTGGGTCTAAGGATATGATGCTTCGGAGAGGGTCTTCTTTTGTTTTCACAGAGGACCAGACCCTATGGATTGCATCTATTCCGATATGGTATGATAGACCACGCCCTCCTGAAAGGTTGCTGTGAACACCCTCAGAAAATTGCTTCACTCAACTGCCAACTGAGATGAAACTATCACAGGTTATACCGTGAAAGACCTAATTAACGACGCCCCCATTCAGCAGGAAGCAGTTTGGAGAGAAAAACCTGCGCCCATGTTCCCAAAATATTGTTTATAAATGTTCTTTACATTTAAAGGGGGATATGGTATAGATATGAATAATTTGCATTGGTATGGATTTTAAGGTCAATTTTGTTATATGTATTTCTGATCTTAATTAAGGTATTGTGATTATGTAGTTCATTTAAAAATGTAATGTATAATTAGGAAATATAGGTTGTTGATGAATAATCATAAATAATAGTCAAGCTTGTAGTCATGTTAGATTTTCTAGATATATAGAGATATATTTCAGTTAGATAGACATTCTTCATATCTCTCAAAGATTGCAGAATATGGCATTTAAATATTTTAATAACTTAGGGATTTTCATGACAATGAGACACATCTGCTCCTGGCAGCACCAATCTACTTCGAGAGGAAGATGGGCATCGAAGAGGATCCTTATGGAGTTTGATAGCCATTGGGCAAGAAACTGCTCTTGCCTGGACTGATGCATAAACTGGACACCGAAAACCCACAGAGAGAGGACTGCTGAACTTGCCTAAAGGTGAGATGGTCTTTCAGGGTTCCTGATTCATGAAAAGGTCTACGAGACATTGCAGGACACAGCAGAAAATGACTGAACTGTCTTTGGAATTTCCTGCTTCATGGAACTGTCTGCTGGATACTATGGGCCTGAAGGCCGAAGATGGATGCCCCACTGGTACAGAGGAACTTTGGGTGACTGTCCAGGCAGCGAGATGTCTCTGTCATTTCTAGAATTTGGATTTCTTGTTTTTTTAAATAGTATTATATCCTTCTGGAGTCTTTGATGGAGTTGAAGAATGGATAGTTATAGTTTTCTTAGTTATGATAAAAGATAAAATAGATATAAATATTATAACTGTAATTCTTACTTAATAACTGTTTTGCTATATGTAATTTTACTATGTTAAAATGAAAGCCTTCCTTTTTGTTTAAACAGAAAAAGGGGAAGTGATGTGGGAGTGTCATATATCAATCTGTTGATTTCATTGGTTAAAATAAAGAAACTGCCTGAGCCCATTGATAGGCCAACCCTTAGGTGGGTGGAGTAGACAGAAGAGGATTCTGGGAGAAGGAAGCTGAGTCAGAAGGAGTCGCCATGATGTTCCCAGTCCCTGCAGATGCAGGCTAGAATCTCCCCGGTAAGCACACCTTGGGGTGCTACACAGATTATCAGAAATGGGTTAGGTCGATATGTAAGAGCTAGCCAATAATGGGCCAGGCAGTGATTAAAAGAAAACAGTTTTCGTGTAATTATTTCAGAGCTTAAGCTGGGCCATGCGGGCGGCCGGGTACAGGGGCACAGCCAGGCCGTTCCTCTTACTACAGTGTGATTCATGTAATGCCAGTATTTTTCTGGTGTGCTTTTAAGTTTTAAAAATTTAATTTATTACTATGATGTGTTTTTGCATGTGTGCTTATGTTTCTGAAGGTGCACACTTTGTGTGTGTGTGTGTGTGTGTGTGTGTGTGTGTGTGTGTGTGCATGTGGAGGTGAAAGGACAATGTTGCAGAGATTACTTTCTTCTTCATCTTTTAATTAGGCTATGTGAATTAAACTCAGGTCACCTTGCTTGTCAGGTAGGTGCCTTTTAGTATAGAACCATGTTTGTTATGTTTACAACACATTTACTAAAGTAAATAATATATTTTAATATTCACATTTTCAATGTACATATAGGAATTTTGTATATTCATGAGTTGTGCAAATGTCACCACATTCTACTATAGATTATTATTGTTTTCATATAAACTAAGGCCATATAACTACACATGATCAAATGAGGATCTCCTTTCCTGTCACACCAGAAAGACACTCAGCTGCTTTCCATCTGTATGAACCTGTTCCTGACATTTCCTACATATGGTGCCTGGCAGCTTCAGGTCATTTGAAGATGTGATATATCTGATAACTGCAGAACATTATACTGTACCCCAGGATGAGGTATATGCATCACTTGATGGACACTTGTATGGCTTTCAATTTCTGAATAGAAGTACTACTTCTGTTTTAACCACTCATGCATGAGTTTTCTTTTTTAAATATTTATTTATTATTTATTATGTATACAATAGTCATCTGTGTGTATGCAGAAAGCCAGAAGAGGGCACCAGACCTTATTACAGATGGTTGTGAGCCACCATGTGGTTGCTGGGAATTGAACTCAGGACCTTTGGAAGAGCAGGCAGTGCTCTTAACCACTGAGCCATCTCTCCAGCCCCCATGAGTTTTCTTGATGTGCAAATTTTCAGTTTGTTGTCATTTTTCAGCACTAGAATTGCTGAGCCATGTATTAACTTGAACATTTTTATTTTTAAACACTTGAAAATTTCCATTCTCTTCATCTACTGAAGAGCTTATTGGCAGAAATGGATGTCAGCTCCTTCCCTAAGCCCATGACTCTGCTCTCTTCCTTCCTAATTGTTGTTACTATATGACATGTTGGATACAGTGGCATGTGAACTTATGTTGTATGCAAACCCTTGATACTACCAGTCTTATGATGTCTGTTCCTGAATGATAAGTAGAGAACATGCTATGGGCTTCACTGAAGCTACAACTCATACTCTGTACATGCTTAGAGTGCTTTTATGCAAGGCTAAAGTAATAAACCATAACTTCTGTGATCTTATTCCATTGCTGCAGCTTGCTTGGTCCAGTACTTTTGTCAATAAATTAGCACGTTTTGGCCACAGTGATTCTAATTTCTGTGTTGTAATCCAGACGATCCTGGCCCTATACATCTTCATTGTCAGCATCCACTGAGGACAGGTTCAAAGCCTTCAGCAGCTGCTCATCCCACTCCTCTGATACTGCTGTCTTCTTTGTTCCCCTGGCTTCACATGTTCAGCCTTCATTAGTTTGCTTCAAAAGAAAGGTAAAGCATAATCTGCCTTGTATTCAACTGTTGTATACATGCTGAACTCCCTGATCTACAGCCTGAGGAATAAACATGTCAGATTTACCCTGAATAAGCTTTTTCATAAACGTAAGTTGCATGTGTAAAGAATATTTTTGCAATAGCAAAGCTGTATCATATCTAGAATTTTGATAAGAACACAATTCAGAGGCAGCAATGCATGACTGATCATGATATCACTAGTAGGTGATTATTTGATTTTGAAAAAAAATGGTATAAGAAGTTATTGTATTCAAGGTCCCACATACACTGACCATGAGATCTGGGACTCCACTGTGTTCATCCACCCAGAGTTAACTGGGATCCCTCTAGACAGTTTAAACCCATGCAAAGCCTTCTTTATGTATCTGGAGCATGACTATTTTCAAGTAAGATTTATGCATCTTCCTTAGAAAGGATTTTTGTTTATATGATTTGATGGTCTCACTGTTTTGTTTACATAGCTTTTTAAAATTAGGTCAATGGGAAACTATTTCTGAATGTCATATCTAAAATAAATTATTTTAATAAAAGTTGGTATATCTGAAAATAATCCTTGATTCTTAGTAATACACTGATCTATAGTGGGGCCATGGGAACATGAGAAGCCTTCAGCTCCCCACAAGGAACTGTCTGTGAGACTTACAATGCTCAGTGTGACCGCTTGCATTTCTCACAATCTCTCACTGCATGGTTTCTCCAACCAGGTTTGGAGTTTGCTTTGCTAACTGTTCTGCATGACTCTACCCTGTTTCCAAGAATGAAAGCATTAGAAAACCGAATTTTAGAATCTCATATACAGAAGTTGCCTTCTCAGCACAATTCTTTTGAGACATGGTCTCTGTGTGTAGCCCTGACTGGTCTGTGACACAGGTTGTAGACATGGTTAACCGGTAACTCAAAGTGATCTCCTGCATCTGTATCCAGAGTTCTGGGTTAAATGTTTGTACCATCACATCTGATTTTTTTGTTTTGTTTTGTTTACGCTCTTGTTTTTTATGCAGTACTTCACAAATGTGTTCATGGGGACTATTCATTCATACTAAAAGTTTAAATCTGCCGTAAGTTTCTCACCAAAGGGAAACAGCAATCATCCACTAAGCTAATTGTCCATTCTGGAAAACAGGGGGAAAAAAAGGGCAAAGACCTCTAATAAAGATTTTCCTTTTCTAACACTCAAGACATTAAGCTTGGAGGACCTTAAAACATTAACAGTAAAAGTTTAGTTTCCCTGGATGTCCTCCTCGTCAAAGGGGCCCTGGTGTCAGAAGTACTTCTGTATATGTGTTGCTTTTATTGGTTAATGAACAAAGAAGCTCCTTGGGCCTATGGCATAGCAGAATATAGTCAGGCTGAAAGAGATATAGCAAGAAAGTAGGCAGAGTTAGGGAAACACCATGCAGCCGCCGAAGTAGACAAATGCCCAGGAACCTTGCTAACAACTATGAGCCTAGGGTAAAATGCAAAAAATAAAATAGGAATGAGTTAATTTAAGATGTAAGAGTCATTTACCAAAACGCTTAAGCTAATAGGCCAAGCAGTGTTGTAATTAATATAATTTCTGTGTTTTTTTTTTTTTTTTCAGTTCTAAGCAGCTGGGAATCAAACAGGCAGTCTCCACCTATAGGGCCTCACCATCTCTTTGGCATCTTCTTGTGCTGACCTCATGTGCCTTCTCCTCCTGGAGGCAGCAACACCTACGTGACTTTTCCCATATCTCTTTTCCTATGAAGAACTCTTGAATTCAATCATCATTAAATCTTTCTTTGTTAAGGATTCTTTCATTTTTTAAATTACATATATACATATAAAGTTTCTTGGTCATCTACGAAGCTGTATATTTCTGTATTATATTAGGGCCACCTCAATGACAAATGATGTCCATGCTGACTTCTATAGGCTACAATGCTTTCATAGCATAGCATTAAGGAGAAGCTCAAGTCATTGAAAGTCCCAATACTGGTGGAGGGCTCCCAGAATCCTACCCCTGACTGAGGAGCTATGATAATTGAGAGCTCCTGGAGAAAGAGTGTTTTCTTTAAAGTCAGCCATGCTACTCTGTATGGTCCACAGACAAGAGTGAGCATACGAGTAGCACTAATTGCACTCAATGAATTTTAAAAACTGAATGAGGTTCAAAGTTGCATAAGTATGGAATGGGGAAGTGGATTAAGAGGAGATGGGAGAAGGAAATTAATAATACACAAATACAATGCGTGAAATTTCAAAAATATTTAAAAAATGCCTTTAAAAACTCAGTCAATATCAACTTTATTGTTTATTATTGTAAATGTGTACCCTATACTTTATTTAGTTTTTTATAATTTATTCTCATAACCATTTTTGTTCTTGAGAATTCCATTATAGTTATCTAATTGAAGTTAGTTTCCATGTCATCTTGGGCTCCTGTCTACTATCTAGTTTTCAGTTATAGTACAGTAGTTACAGAAGTTTCTACCTGTAGCCTTATGAAAACAACCTTTCAACTATTTTCTAGAGTAATGTGATTATTATGCAGCTTATTTTATCTTTAATCCTACAATTGATACTCATTTCCAACTTAACTTACATCAGCATATTCATTTATAAGCACTTTTACTGTAGTTACATTTTTAAATGTCACAAAATAATAATAAAAAATACTCGAGTAACAACATTTTAAAATGTTTTCCTAAGATTTTACTATATTTTACCTATGTTTCTAAGTCTGTGTGTATATGTACCAATGTATGGGTGCCCAAGGAGGCCAGAAGAGGACATGAGATTTTTCTGGAGCTTGAGTGAGAAGCAGCTGTGAGATGCCTGACATGGGTGCTAGGAAGTGAACTCAGTTCCTCTGCAAGAGCAGTATGCTGTCTTAGCTGCTGAGTCATTCACCCAGCCCCTAGTTAGCAACATTTAATAAAAATCACAAATCATTGTGTATTTCTCCAAACGTTAGTAAAACTGAAAAATACCAGATTCATGTTCTTCAATATTTCAGAAACTATTTCAAATTGGAAACCGTTGTAAAAGACTTCAACAACCATATCTCTAGTCCATGGGTTCTATACCTTAACTTAATCTTTGTTGCAACTTTAGCAAAAAAAAAAATGTGCTCATGGGAATCAATGGGAGTGTTTTAAAAAGGATGCTAAAGGAAACTTTAATTGTTCTTGTCTCACAGCAACTCATCCCTTGTGGAAAGAAGCCTTGAGAGAATTTCCTTTACATATATTTTAATGAAAACTCACTATGAGATGCTATGTGACAATAACATCATTCAGGTAAGTGCCTTGGAAAGCTGTGGGGGAATCAGAACAGTGGATTTGTATGAGCATGTAAAATACTCAGAATTATAGATTTGCCTATTGATCCATTAAAAATAGGAAAGCCTGAGGTTTTACTTTGAATTATCAACATCACCAAAAGGAAGAACAAATTCACGAAAGAAAACTGGGCCTCCAGTTCACATTTCACAGTGAGATGGGTTTCCAAGTAAAAAAAGGTGAACATGTGCATTGCATTCTCCTCACTCCATTCTAGCTCAGAATTTTCGAGGCCCACCATGAATTCTAGGCCACAGATGTTGTCAAAATATCTTCACGCTGGCTGTTGGTGATCACTCATATTTCTCAATAACACATCAAAAGACAGGAAGGATCTGGCCATTTTGATCTTTCTCCCTACACTTATGCCATTTGTATGAGCTTTGATGTTAACCAAACTGTATGTAAAGTAACATAAATGAATATATATATATGTATATATATATATATTTGTTACAGATTATATAAATACTAGGCACCAGTTACATTTATATGAACAATTTTAGTGGATAATTTCAATTTACAAAGCACACATACAAATCAATATGGTTAATAAGGTGATTCCTGCAATGATACGTGGGGCACATAAGAAGGACTTGTGCAATTAGCAATAATTCTTATAATTTTACATGAATAAAGTATGGTTCTCTGTATAGTATACTACTGATGGTACATAGTAAGGCATTAAACTTAAAACCTAGGGTAGATTTCCTCTTAATAAGCATTCCAAACACATTTAAAGAAAGCAGTCAGGCAGTAGTGATGCGTGCCTTTAATCCCAGGGCTCAAGAGGCAGAGGCAGGCAAATTTCCGTGATTTTAAGGCCAGCCTGATCTATAGAGCAAGTTCCATGACAGCCTGTCTCGAAAAACCAAAAGAAAGGAAGGAAGGAAGGAAAGAAGGAAGGAAGGAAGGAAGGAAGGAAGGAAGGAAGGAAGGAAGGAAGGAAGGAAGGAAGGAAGGAAGGAAGGAAAGAAAGAAAGAAAGAAAGAAAGAAAGAAAGAAAGAAAGAAAGAAAGAAAGAAAGAAAGAAAGAAAGAAAGAAAGAAAAAAAGAAAGAAAGAAAAGGTCTAAAAATTTTTGGTAGATAATATGTTTATGATTACCTAGATTGTGGTGACAGTGTTGTAAGACTGGAATATGCATGAACTGATCAAATTATGTATATTAGATAGTCATTGTTTGCTCCTCAATAGCACTATTAAGATACATACAAAAAAAACTTCATCTCATTAAACCACTTAGGTATTTTCCTATTCATCCCTAATGAATAGCAATGAATTTTAGAGATGGATAGGTCATCTCTAATTTCATCATTTGAAGTTAGACTAATCAACTGACTCAGCAAAGGTTGATTCTCTGTCAAGTTCCGAGGCATGCAACTGGACAGATGGCATTATCAGAGCAGAATACAAAGCTGCAGATAGGTCTAAGAGATTTTTGTTAGAAACGGACTCAGTTAATTTAATTAGCTGTTATGAGTCAGGATCCCTGACTGCTAACAAAGTCAAAAAGGCTTTGCAAGAGATAAATCAGATCTTGTGATGAAGACTAGTCTTTCCTGAGACAGCTTATGAGAGACAGGGGTGGCAGATAAAGCATTCATCTGGTTGGTAAAACCCTCAGAATTGTATAATGATATGTTTTAGTATGTTGTCTGCTGATTAACACAGTACCACATTAGCCAAGTCCTTGATGGAAATAACTTCCAGGAGGATAACAAAGAAGTAGGCTGTGGTGGACAGCATAAGTCAGTGTCAAATTACTGTCTAACTCTTATAATACATATATTATGATGTATTATATATATATTCATATATATATATACTAAAAACATATTTCTACTGTATAATTTAATGTGTTTAATATATTCATGGCAGAAACTTTCTGTTCATATGAATTGGTCTAGTCTTGACACTGATGATTGTGGCTCTCTATGCCTGGTTAATTTCTTTAACATGCTTCAGACTCTGTTTGCCACACTGCCCTTTGTCCCAGAATTCTGTTCTCTCTACTCTGCCTACCTAATTTCTGCCCTATCTAAAGGCCAAGGCAGTTTTTTTATTCAACCAATGAAAGCAACACATAGACAGAAAAACCTACTACAGCAACTCACAATGAAACATCTCTCATGACTTCAGGCATCTTTACTGAGTGTTGAAGGAGAGAGGGGGCCTGCTTTCGGTCCTGGCCGCCCTGCTAGTTTACATCTGAAATAATCACACAGAAACTCTATTCACTTAAACATGGTCTGGCCCATTACGTCTAGTCTCTTTTTGGCTAACTCTCACATCTTGATCTAACCCATTTCTAATAATCTGTATGTCACCACGAAGTCATGGCTTATTGGGAAAGATTCTAACCAGCATCCTTCTCAGGCAGGAAAACTATGGCATCTGCCACACTGCCCTTCTTTCTAGCATTTAGTTAGGTCTACTCCGCCTACCTAATTTCTGCCCTATCAAAAGACCAAGGCAGTTTCTTCATTCAACCAAAGAAAGAAACAAATAAACAGAAGGAACTCCTACACCAACCAAATGCCCCATTTTTATGGACAAAGTACACCATCATCTTTGAATGGACGCTTGGATGGCTTCCAACCATGGAACTTTTCAATATACTCATATACAAAGTTTTTTATGTCAAAATATTTTTAGTTCTTGAGTTTACGTATCTAGCACTGAAATTGTTTTAGGTACATGTTAATACAACATTTTTTTTTATTTTAAAGCAATGTTGTTTTCTAAATATTACACATAATTTTAAAATTGTAGGAGAAATGTGTGAAAATGATAATTTCTTTTCACCCTTAACTTTATTGTAATTTTTCCACTTTGTGTGAAATGTTTTTTCCATTATGGTTTTAATGTGAAGCTTCTTAACAATAGTAATAAGACAGAGATTTTCAAGTGGTTATTGACCATGTGTGCATCACATGGAGGAATGACTATTCACAGTTTCTGACCATTATAAATAGTATCATTTGTAATTTTAATAGTTACGCTGTGTGAATTCTTTATGTACACTTCCTATAATTTTCCACATATATATCTTGAGTTTTTTGCATTCCATGTGTCATCTTTTCTAAGTATATATTGTGTCTTTTGAAGCACTTTTAAATTTTTAATAATTATCAGCTTACTAATATTGTATGGTTGTCTTTGCTTTGCCATCTTACATAAGAACTATTATCAATTCCAAGCTTGCAAGGATTTAGTCTTGTGATTTATTATTATAAATTGGCTTTTATGTTTATTCCAACACCCATTTTAAAATAACTTTATTAATTAAAAGGTATTATCTAATTATATCAGTACCATATGTTGAAAAAATTGCTATCTCTGCTGAAATGTCATAAAATCTTTATACCGAATTATTCCTTTATAGATGTCTGTTTTTAGAACATTAATTTCATTTTATAGTGTACCTGTGTTTAAGTCAAAATGATACCATCTTGATACTGTAACACTTAAACAATTTCCAAGTAGGAAAAAGTAAAATCTCCCACTTTATTCCTGTCTTTCAAATTTGCTCTGGTGTTCCTGGGCCACATATATTCTCTAGGCATTCTGTGGTCTATGTATTAGTGTCTACAATAACACAGTTCTGATTTCACAACTATTGCACAGAATTTATATGACATTTTAGAATAGTTTTTCCATTTTTACAATGCTTAAACTTTGAACTCCAAAAAAAAAAAAAAACTTAGTTCTATAATTTCTCTCAATCTTTTATGGTTCTAAGTATAATGTCTTACATTTCTATCATTTACTCATAAGAATTTTGTAAGGACATGAAAATTTTAAGAAACTATGCTTGATCAGAAGCTGGTTATGTCACTGGGTTCAATAACCCTTGCAATATCAAGAGCGAGTTAAAAACAGGAACCTCTGAAACGTGTAAACCACAAAATGTTCCTAGCAGCTAGCCCCCTGTCGAAACCCAGCTTTGTGGTCTAGAAAAAAGCAGACATAACTGCTCAGGGGAGGGCAGGGGCATGCACAAAAGCAAAAGTAGCTGCTTACAGGGGGAAGATGGTATGCAGAAGTAGTTCACCTCCTGTATCTAGCAAAACCAATCCTTTTGACCCTGACTTGACCTGGCTTGCGGTTTTTGCCTATATGTGTCAACCCCAAATGAGGAACAGGGGATCTCCCTATTGCGCTACATCACATGGGGGGACTGCTCATAGCTAGCTGGACCATATGCACAAAGAAATAAACCTTGCTTTTGTACTCTGACTTGACTGGATTCCGGTGGTCTCTCTGGGAGTCTCAACTTGGGCCCAACAAATTTTACTAGTTTTTAATAAGTTTTATGATTCTTGAGTTTTCTTATCGATCTTGTCTGCCACGCCTCACTGACTTTGTACACCAGTTTAATAGATATATGAATTGGTTAGAATTGTTCCTATAGGACATTGTTGTTAATAAGAATCCGCAGCTTCACATCTGCTTTCCACATAAAATGGTTTTCTTTTTATTTCCTCGATTAATTGCCAGATATAAAACTTCTGACTCAATATTGAATGAAAGTGCAAGAAGCTTTCATTTTACTTATGAATAAGTTACCATGGGAGACTTCTAGCTGTACTGGTTAGGTTCTTTTATGGATGTTATACATATCTGAATGTAAAAGCTCCATAGAGTAGATGAGCATCTTATAAGTAAGGTATATAGAGTTCAGAGAAAACAAAATCAAAGTAATCATACCTACTCTCAAGAGATTTGGGACCAAGTACAAACATACTGTTCTGTGATAGAACACAGTTGGATGTAGATGTCTACCTGCTGTTTGTTTGCATGTTCCATATTTTTTAAATTGATTTTATTGAGCTATGTATTTTTCTCTGTTGCCCTCTCTTCCTATCCCTTCTCCTTCTACCTTCTACCATGATCCCCTTGCTACCAATTTACTCAGAAGATCTTGTCTTTTCCTTTTTTCCATGTACATTAGATCCACGTATGCTTCTCTTAGGATCCTCTTTGTTGTCTAAGTTCTCTGGGATTATGAATTTTCAACTGTTCTTTTTATTTATGTCTAAAAGCCACTTATGAATGAGTACATATGATATTTGTCTTTCTGCGTCTGGGTTATCTCACTCAATGTGATGTTTTCTAGATCCATCTGTTTGCCCTCAAATTTCAAGATGTCATTACTTTTTCTGCTGTCTCCATTGTGTAAACGTACCACATTTTCTTTATTCATTCTTCAGCCAAGGGACATTTAAATTGTTTTCAGGTTCTGGCTATGATGAACAATGCTGCTATGAAAAGAGTTGAGCACATGTCCTTGTGGTGCAATTGAGCATCCTTTGGGTGTATACCCAAAAGTGGTATTGCTGGATCTTGAGGTAAGGTAGAAAATTCCTAATTTTCTGAGAAATTGCCATACTGAAATCCAAAGCAGCTATACCAGTTTGCACTCCCATGAACAATGAAGGAGTGCTCTCTTTACCCCACATCCTCCCCAGGATAATTTGTCATCAGTATTTTTAATCGTGGCCATTCTTAAAGGTGTAAGATGGAATCTCAGTTGTTTTGATTTGCATTTTTCTGGTGATGGATAAGGATGTTGAGCATTTCCACAATTTTTTGGCCATTTAACATACATAAGTTATTGTCAGAGGACTTGAAATATCTGTCCCAAAAGATTTAAATTCTATATTACACTTCAATGTATGGTAAGAGAATAAATGTATGACTCCTATTTTTTTTCACTTCATAAATAGAACTCTCAGGAAAAAAAAAATGGCAGAAGACAATCAGTCCATAGTGGCTGAGTTCACCCTTGCTGGATTAACAGACAAACCAGAACTACAACTTCCCCTATTCCTGCTTTTTCTTGGAATCTACCTGCTCACAGTGCTGGGGAACCTGGGAATGATCATCCTGATCATGCTCAGCTCCCACCTGCACACCCCCATGTACTTCTTCCTCAGCAGTCTGTCCTTCATTGACCTCTGTTACTCCACTGTCATCACTCCCAAAATGCTGGTGAACTTTGTGGCAAAGAAGAATGTCATCTCCTACCAGGAATGTATGACTCAGCTCTATTTCTTCATTGCTTTCATTATTTCTGAGGGCCACATGTTGTCTGCAATGGCATATGACCGCTATGTTGCCATTTGTAATCCCTTGCTCTATAATGTTACCATGTCTTACCAAATCTGTTCCTGGATGGTAGGTGGGGTGTACAGCATGGGTTTCATTGGTGCAACAATTCATACTCTCTGCATGCTAAAAGTGGCTTTCTGTAAGGCTAATAAAATAAACCATTACTTCTGTGATCTTTTCCCGTTGATGGAGATTGCCTGCTCCAGTACCTTTGTCAATGAAATAGTGCTAATATGTCTCAGTGCTTTCAATATCTTTATTCCAACCGTGACCATCCTGGGTTCTTACATCTTCATCATTGCTAGCATCCTCCGCATCAAATCCACTGAGGGCAGATTCAAAGCCTTCAGCACCTGCAGCTCCCACTTCTCGGCTGTTGCTGTCTTCTTTGGTTCTGCTGCATTTATGTACTTACAACCATCATCAGTAAATTCAATGTACCAAGGCAAAGTGTCCTCTGTGTTTTATACAACTGTTGTGCCCATGCTGAATCTCATGATCTACAGCCTGAGGAACAGGGATGTCAAAGTTGCTCTAAATAAGTTATTTCAAAAAAAGAAGTTCCACAAGTAGAAGAATATTCACCATAACAAAAATATACCATATTTGGGGGTTTTGTTTAGGAAAGAACCCAGAGACAACAATGTGTGTTCATCCATGAGAGTACTGTTATTATGTGATTGTTTTGATGGAAGAAAAGGGGGTGGTTTCAGGGAGGAATGGATTAATAACTTCTTATACTTAGACGAGATAATTCTTAAATACTCCAGAGTTTGCCTATAGAGAGCAACCTGTAAAATCTATAAATGTATTTTTGAATCCATCAAATAATTTTATGGTTCCTTTTGCTTTATATGTATGGAATGTGTTCTTTAGCTAAAATTACTTATCTGGTGACAAAACACATTTGATCATATCTTTTTATATCCTCAGTATCTTGCTTATCTGGAATTTTTTTAATGATTTATACTCCCCAACTACTGAAAGTTTAACACACACACACACACACACACACACACTAGTTATTTGAGAATCTCTTATGTTTTAAGATATCCTCCTTTGTATTGCCAGATCCACTCTTTTCCCTAAACACTCAATTCTTGTCCTTTTATTTGTTTTAAAAATGCATCAAAAGCAAATTGTGTTTGTTTTATTGGAGTATGGTCTGCTTACCGGGACTACACTTTCAATTAGCTGACTCCCTGAAGCAATCAATTTCCAATATTCCCTCAGCTGGAGGTAGAGCTTCATCCCTACTCCCCCTGTCTGTGCTGGGGTTTGGGCTGGCCTCAGTTTGTATGGGTTTTGTGTATGTTCTTACAAACACAGTTTTCCTGCTATATCCAAAAGTTAAAGTTTTCTTGTAGTCACTCACCACATCTGGCTCTTACTATTTTTTTCCTGTGTCCTGTAAGGAATTCTGAGCTTTGATAGAGTGGCAGAGTGTGTTTTATATGTTCCTCTGAGGGGTGAGCAAGGTCTTTATTCTCACACCTTGTGAGTTTCTATTTTAATCAGTATCTACTACATATAGAAGTTTCTCTGCTGAAAGTTGAAAGCTTGCTTAATATAATTGGGTAATGATAAGACAATTGGAGCTGATACCAATGTAGCAGAATAATAGTGTTAGATTATCATTATCAAAGCCAAGGATCTGTCTAGCCATAGGTTCGTTCCTAGCTTGATAATGCAACATGCAACCAGGTAAGAGTTTCGTTTTGTGGCATGATTGTTATCCAATAGGAAAGTGATTCGTTACATCCATGATGTTCATGCTACTGTTGCTCCAATGAATATGCCTTGACCAGTCTAACAGGAATCACTGAATTTATAATTTGGCAGACTTTTACTGTTTGAAGATCTTTGGGAATTAGCTGGATAACAATTCCAAAAGAAGTAACCTATCTTTGTCACTGGGTTTTTATTTGTTAATTTGTGATGTATAACAGAGTCGTTGTATTTATAGGACAAATCCATTTTAATTAATACATTATTTGTGAAAGTTTCTATAGTAGAAGAATGAAAATAGACCCATATCTATCACCATGCACAAAACTCAAGTCCAAGTGGATTAAAGACCTCAATATCAGTCCAATCACAATGAACCTGATAGAAGAGAAAGTGGGAAGTACTCTACAACACGTAGGCACAGGCGATCACTTCCTACATATAACCCCAGCAGCACAGACAGTAAGGGCCTCATGAATAAATGGGACCTACTGAGACTGAGAAGCTTCTGTAAAGCAAAGGACACTGTTGCTAAGACATAAAGGCAACCCACTGACTGGGAGAAGATCTTCACCAACCCCACAACTGACAAAGGTCTGATCTCCAAAATATATAAAGAACTCAAGAAACTAGACAGTAAAAGGCTAATCAACCCAATTATAAAATGGGGCACTGAGCTGAATAGAGATCTCTCAACAGAAGAAGTTCAAATGGCCAAAAGACACCTAAGGTCATGCTCAACTTCCTTAGCAATCAGGGAAATGCAAATCAAGACAACTTTAAGATACCAGTTTACACCTGTCAGAATGGCGAAAATAAAAAACACCAATGATAGCCTTTGCTGGAGAGGTTGTGGAGAAAGGGGTACACTCTTCCATTTCTGGTGGGAATGCAAACTTGTGCAACATCTTTGGAAAGCAGTATGGAGGTTTCTCAGGAAAATCGGGATCAACCTACCCCTGGACCCAGCAATACCACTCTTGGGAATATACCCAAGAAAGGCCTTATCATACAACAAAAGTATATGCTCTACTATGTTCATAGCAGCATTGTTTGTAATAGCCAGAACCTGGAAACAACCTAGATGCCCTTCAATTGAAGAATGGATGAAGAAAGTATGGAATATATACATATTAGAGTACTACTCAGCAGTAAAAAACAAGGACTTCTTGAAGTTTGCAGGCAAATGGATGGAAATTGAAAACACTATCCTGAGTGAGTTAAGCCAGACCCAAAAAGAGGAACATGGGATGTCCTCACTCATATTTGGTTTCTAGTGATCTTAGAGAAGCTAAATAAGAAGGAGAACCCAAAGAAAAACATATAGGCATCCTCCTGAATATTAACCTTCATCAGGTGATGAAAGGAGACAGAGACAGAGACCCACATTGGAGCACCGGACTGAAATCTCAAGGTCCAAATCAGGGGCAGAAGGAGAGAGAGCACAAACAAGGAACTCAGGACCACGAGGGGTGCACCCACACACTGAGACAATGGGAATCTTCTATCGGGAACTCACCAAGGCCAGCTGGCCTGGGTCTGAAAAAAGCCCGGGATAAAACCGGTCACGCTGAACATAGCGGACAAGGAGGTCTACTGAGAACTCAAGAACAGTGGAATGGGTTTCTCATCCTACTGCACGTACTGGCTTTGTAGGAGCCTAGGCAGTTTGGATGCTCACCTTACTAGACCTGGATGGAGGTGGGTGGTCCTTGGACTTCCCACAGGGCAGGGAACCCTGATTGCTCTTTGGGCTGACGAGGGAGGGGGATTTGATCGGGGGAGGGTGAGGGAAATGGGAGGCGGCGGTGAGGAAGAGACAGAAATCTTTTTTTTTTTTTTAATTTATTTATTAATTGTGTATACAGCATCTGCCTGCATCCCTGCAGGCCAGAAGAGGGCACCAGATCTCATTATAGATGGTTTTGAGCCACCATGTGGTTGTTGGGAATTGACCTCAGGACCTCTGGAAGAACAGTCAGTGCTCTTAACCTCTGAGCCATCTCGCCAGCCCCAGAAATCTTTAATAAATAAATAAATAATTTTTTTTAAAAAAGAAATGATTACAAAATTTATTTTATATTTAATTCTCCAATCTCTACTCACTTCCAAAGTTACTTAAGACCTGTTTGTCCTCATCTCCTTTATTAATATTAAATATCAAATTGTCTTTAAAATGGTAATATAACATAAAAATAAACCATAATAACAATTGCAAATTATTACTTGTTTATAAAAGCCTTAAAATAGCAGGAAAATATTGACATCATGACCTCAAATTTTTTGGTTTGTTTTCAATTGAGAAGGACTGTCATAAAGATTTCTAACACACCAGAGAGATTGCTCAGTGGTTAAAATTGCCTGCTGTTGCAGCTAATTTGACCCCAGGAACTTCATGTTGTAAGAAAAATACAGCCTGCCACAAATGATGCTCTGATGTTTATATGTATATTGTATCATGCCTACACACACACACACACAAACACACACACACACACTGAATGAATGAATGAGTGAATGAATGAATAAGTGAGTGAATGAATCAATGAGTGAATGAATGAATGGACAAATAAACAAGCTAATAAAAAGATTTTTACAACAATGCCTGCTGGATCTTAGTTTCTAGCCCTTAATATAATGATTTCTACAATTTGAAAACACAGAGAATTGAACCCAAGGGATTAGAGTAATATAAAAGGAAACCCTAATTGCAAGTATCTAATAGCTCATCCCTAAGGAGAGGGAATCTAGAAGGACTTCCTTCAACATACTTGATGACAGCTCTTATACTTTAAAATCTTTGTAAAAGATTTGTAAGACCTTAGGAAGCTGTGAGGAGAATCACATCAATGGATTTTTCATGTTCATAAAAACTACTCAGAATATGAATTTTCATTGTCATCTCGTAAGTAAAGAAGAGCTGGAGGATTTTACTGTAGTCTTCCAGCACCTCCAGCCTCAAGCACCATTTCCTTGAAGGGATCCTTTTGTTCTAAAGCTCACCTGGTTTCCAAGTAGAGAGAAAGTGAGTATGTGAGTTTCATGTGCTCTAGCATGTTCCATGACCAGAATGTTGGAGGATCTCCATGAACCCTGTTCTCAAGACATGATAGAAATTTCATAAATGGCAATTTAAAACATTTCTCATGCATTAAAGCTAGTGCTCTTACAGGTGTGCTTACTGGTGAGAGATTTGATATTAATACAAAATGAATCTCAAAAACTACAGTACTTTTCTGAAAAAATAGCATGATAAACACAATCTTAATTGTTTTACTAGTTATATAATACTAAGTGTAGGATACTTTCAAGTATTCTTGGATTATAGTGCATAATTATAATTTATAAGCACTATCACAAAATATACTCAGAAACTAAACACAATTCATCAGGTGCTGTTCATTGTATGTTACTATCACTTTGCTTAGATACAGCATTTCTTCTAATAAATCACTTTGAATTACTAGTGTATTTTAGAATTTTGTAAATCCATTTTTTCACATGAAAATTGTTGTTTTAGTGTGACTCATATTCCAGCTTCCAAACACATGAATAAATCTGAAAGATACCATGCTAAGTGGAATAAGTCAGTCATTAAAGGAAAAGTACTAAATGCTTCTGCATATGTAGGGTAAGTCTAATTCACTGAAGCAGAAAACGTAGTAATGATTATGAGAGGACAGAAATTTCAAGAGACAATTTGGATATATTCAACATTTATAAGTCTTTACTAATGTTAATTGGGTTACCTATAAGCAATATGGAATTGTACACTCAAAATACAGTACACACAATATTAATCATCTTGATGAAACAATCAATCAAGAATCACAATGTGATAAAAGAAAATGTTGATTAGTGAAAGATGTATTGATTTCTCTGATTATGTTTACAACATCATTGGTGTGTGTGTGTGTGTGAAAATTGATCAAACTGTATTTGATTAAATACATATAGACCATTGCATATTAATCACACTTCAGCAATACCATTAGCAAACTAACATTCTCACCTTAAACCACTCCTATGATTTCTGATGCTCCAGTAATCTGTAAAATGAATGCAAGGGGTGTTAGGACAACTGTTATGCAGTAGAGGTTGTCTGGGGGAGAAGAGAGGAGGGAGGAAGAGGCGGTGAATGTGAAAATTGTGTCATATGTTCAATGTTCTACACATTTTGCCTCATCAACTCTTCATTTATTCTATTACATTAAAAATTTATTTTAATTTACTTATTTTTAGTAGTAATAATCAAGTATAGGTCCTTGAACATAACAGGCAAATACTCTATCACTGAGCTTCTTGGTTTTGTTTTGATTTTATTCAATTTTTTAATTTTTTAAAATTATAATATAATTACAACATTGTGATTCTCTTCTTCTCTTTCCTTCATCCTGAACCTCCCATACTATCCTTGAAATTTATAGCCTTTATATTTTAACTATCATTGTATACATATATGTACATACCTATATATTATAAAATACCTTCCATACTCTCCTTGAAATTCATAACCTTTGTATTTTAACTATCATTGTATACATATATGTACATACCTATATATTACAAAATATAGCCTCCTCAGTCTTAATGTTGTTACTCATATGTATGTTTTCATAGATAATCATGTGTTCTTTTAAAATACTTTTGAGTTCACATAGTGCTGTCACCATGTTCCTGGATAAAGGACCATCTACTGCATATGGACACCCTCTCAGGAGCTATATCACTTTTATAAAAACAAAACTGACTCTCCTTTCACTAGCAGCAGTAAATTGCCAATAGCTCCTCACCTAGGGGTGAGAATTCCTAACCAACTCCCTCCTCCATGCTTTGATTTTATCTGGTTTGATTATGTACAGGCCCTATACACCCCATCACAACCACTGTGAGTTCACATTAGCACGATCCTGTTGTACAGAGAAATACTTTTAATGTGTAATTTATAGAGGTTTATCGAACCATTTTCACAATGATCCTTGAGTATTTGAAGGAAGAGTATGAGGTACATATCCCACTTAGATGTAGGCATGCTCATCTCATTCTCTATTTATTATTCAGTTGTGGATCACTGTGCAACTTGCCATCAAATGCACAAAGAAGCATGTATAAGGATTAAGAGATGAACAAATGCATGGGTACAAAGATAAGCCATTACGAGTCAATTTATTACTATGTCAATTTAGAGGAACAACAGTAGTAGATTATTCCTTAGGGACAATGACTTGTCTGGCCACAGATTCCTGGTTCCTATATTGATACTGGTTATGGTTTCTTTCTTGCAGAACAGTCAGTCCTCAAATCCAATTTATTGTTCTCATAACATTTATGTCATTATTACACCAGTGAGCTTATGTTGCCAGGCTGTGGTGATTCCAATCAGGCTTTCCATAAGGCAGGGGAAAACGATCCATGAAAATACAAGAATTAAACTCAGCTTAGTCCAATTTTACTAAAACTGGTGCTGGACCAAGACTTCAAGAGTCTGGCCAAGATCATATTACTTTAGCCATATTTAAGCATGGCACAATTTTAAAAAAAAAGTATTCAGATAACCATTAATTCAGTATCAAGTGCACAAAAGTTTAAGACTAATTTACATTGAGATTCCTTACAAATATCTGGCTTGTTTCGTAAGAATGGGTACTGCTGATACTCAAAGATAGTGCCCAAGATTTGGATCTAAGAAGCTTGACTGGGATAAAATAAAGCCTGTGGTTATCAGGATTGGCCTGGCCCTAAGACAGCATAGAAGTCACCTAGGCTGTTGTAAAGCACAAGGGACCTTAGTAATAAGAATGGGTTTTATGGGGTAAAAACAATGCTCAGAATTTAGAGGAAAAGGTCATGGATGGGTAAAAATGAAAAGTCTGGGAGATATAGGCAGATCCTGTCTCATCAGTCAACAAAGGGTCACCAGGTTGTTAAAACTACATCTTTCCTAGCATTCCAGAAAGATCAGCTATGCCTCTCCACTCCATTGAGGAGATGCGCTGTGTGCTTAACTTTCCTGCCTTCTCCAGTGCTTACCTGTGTGCACAAGGCCTTTTGCCCTCTACACCAGGCCAATCATTATTGTTCCTTGCAAAGATCAAAGCTGATTAAGATTAGTGATTACTCTCGTCCCCCAGAAATGTCCGTAGGTCTTTCTAACACAAACTAACTGTTAGGGGCAAATCTTCCAGGCCAGTACGTGGTACTTTTCAGTATATAGTAACTCCACTTAGATTACTCTTACATGTGTATATGTATACATTTTAGAAGGCTTCTCCAGTAGTAGGTTTCCATATGACTTTTTAAAAAAGTCTTTACTCCTAGTCTTTCATTCCTTTTTAATTCCGTCCTCCATCCTGCCCTTCCATTCCCACTCCTGCTTAATCTTTTTTGCTCCATTAGTACCCATTTCTCTACAGTGATTTCCACAATGGCTGGTTAGTTTTTCCATTGAATTGGGTCCCACTTTTTGAAAACCAGAAATTATTTTTAGTAATTCTTTCTCAGAGATTTTTTTAAAAAAAAATTTGTATAAAAGATCAATTCATTTACATATAAAGGTGGCTTTATTCCCTACTGACTGTTCAACTAAGATCACTTTTCTTTCATTTTTTTTTTTTTTTTGCCTGGTTGCCGTAACTTGACCCTCTGTTGCAATGTAAAATAAGTGTGTATAGTATACAGGCTACTCATGAAAAGTCTTTGAGCCATTGAAATCCAGTCTATAGTTATTACTAATGTGTTTGTGAATTGCTATGATTGTAACATGGGAAAGCATTGTCTCTGTACATAGATTGTGAGAATTTTAAATTAGGCTTGGAAAGTTCTTAGAAAACTCCACTCAAACCATCAGATCTCTCTTTGGTTGTTCACAGAATGGGTACTAACATAGATCATGAACAGTGATTGGTATATTTTATATTTATCTATTTCTGAGTATTATACTTTTGAACCTCTAATACCTAGACTAATAAGAGAGTAGCCAAGAAATTTGGAGATACATGTCTGAAAAAGTTTGAACTCGGTTTCTCAACTTATTATGCAATAGGACAGGTATTGCTTATCTTAACTTTTTTTTTCCTTTCCTACAGAGAATCTCCAAAAGAAATGAGAACTGGAAACCACTCCACAGTCACTGTGTTCATCCTTGCTGGATTGACAGATGCACCAGAACTACAGCTGTTTCTCTTCTTCCTCTTCCTTGGAATCTATGCAGTAACGATGGTGGGGAACCTGGGCATGATCACTCTGATCCTGCTCAGCTCCCACCTCCACACCCCCATGTACTTTTTCCTCTGCAGTCTGTCCTTCATTGACCTCTGTCATTCCACTGTGATTACCCCCAAAATGCTGGTCAACTTTGTAACAGTAAAGAACATCATCTCCTACCCTGAATGCATGACTCAACTTTATTTCTTTCTCATTTTTGTTATATCAGAATGTCATATGTTGGCTGCAATGGCATATGACCGTTATGTTGCCATCTGTAACCCATTGCTTTACAATGCTATGATGTCCTATCAAGTCTGTTTCTGGATGATATTTGGGGTGTATGCTATGGGTTTGATCGGCGCCACTGCTCATACAGTCTGCATGCTAAGAGTGCATTTTTGTAAGGCTGATGTAATAAACCATTACTTCTGTGATCTTTTTCCACTCTTGGAGCTCTCTTGCTCCAGCATTTTTATCAATGAAGTTGTAGTTCTGTGTTTTAGTGCTTTTAATATCCTTTTCCCTACACTGAGTATCCTGAGCTCTTACATCTTCATTATTGCCAGCATCCTCAGGATTAAATCCACTGAGGGCAGGTCCAAAGCCTTCAGCACCTGCAGCTCACACATGTCAGCTGTCGCTGTCTTCTTTGGGTCTGCTGCATTCATGTACTTACAGCCATCGTCAGTCAGCTCCATGGACCAAGGGAAAGTGTCCTCTGTATTTTATACTATTGTTGTTCCCATGCTGAACCCATTGATCTACAGCCTGAGAAATAAAGATGTCAAACTTGCTCTAAAGAAGTTATATGAAAAAAAATTCTCATGAAAAAATTTTTCCTTCTCAAAATGTCCTGCATTTTTTCATTTCTTTCAAGGACAGCTTCTCAATTCTTGTAAGCCAGTTATTTCCTTTTTATCTTGTGTCCTATTTCAGATAACAAGCCACTGTTATTTTTTTCTGATTTCTCTGAGATTTAAATCTTGGAAACAAGTTGTGTTAAGAGAATAAGCTTATGTGTATATGCTTACATCTTAGGGATCTTCTGCAGTAGAGGTTTTTTTAAATGATTCTTTTCAGAAAGTCTTTGTGTTATCTCTCCTCATATTCCCTCCTTTTCCTTGTCCTCCCATTTCCCAACCCATTAAAGTGATTATGTTCCATTATTCTATTTCTTCCTTTTTATATATTATCACTAAGTTCTGTCTTCCATGGCTTGAAAGGTTCCTCCTCCTGTCATGCCTACCTTTCCCTGGGAAACACTGCATAAGAGCAGATGGAAGAAACATAAGAGTCAGCATTGCTGGAGGACTATAGTATTTGCCAGACACAATAGGACAGCTGTGCACATAAAGTCACACCACTTGTGACATCATGCACAAGACCTGCACAAGCTCAAGCAGGACAAATTCTCAACATGAAGGGAACAGATGGTCACAGAATACCACCACTGCCTCAGGAACTATTGGTTATTGATAGCTTCTGGGAGAGGGAGAGTTAGCTTTCCTTAAGGCTGTGGTCCCTGGTTTGTCTAACATGTTTCCATGAATGGTCACATCTCTAAAACTATATAGACAGTACAAATGTGGCTCAGGGTTTAGTTTTGTTTCTTAATGAGGACACAAAGTTGGGTGAGTAAGATCTGGGAGAAGATTGAGTAAGGCAATGAAGTTGATCAAAACATGTTATGTACTTTTGAAATAATTAATAAAAATGCTTTAACAAAAAGAAACAAAGGAGCCAGACACTTCTAACTGACAGGATGTTTTAATTGTCCTACCTGATATATGGTGCACAGAGTCTTAGCAACAGCTTTACCAATCATGAGCATTTGAACATGAATATATGGAATCTGCAACAACATTTGTCTTATTACAGATGCAAAACATTGTCGGCTTTGTGATCAACTTAAAACCCAGAACACAGATATATCAAAGTCTTGTCAGTTTATCTCATCTTTATAGTTTGAAGACTTTTTCTCGTCTTTTTTTTAAACAACTGATTTCTTTTTACTATGCAAAGTTACCCACATATGTTTACCCAGCCTTATATGTACATATATGCTATGTGATATGAGTGTATGCTGATGTAAAACCTGTGTAAATATGAATGTTTCATTTTATTGCTTGGATCTGTTTGCAAGGTTTATGTATATGTAATTTGAATTTTCTTGCTAGGGGCACAAAATAGAATCCAGCCTTTCTTTATATTCATGGGTACTGAATAAGCTAAAACTATGCATTTTGTTACCAAATATTTATTCATGCATTTAATATATAAGTATTATGAGAAAATACATGTTTGAATTATCCTTGATAATTTTGATAACTGATAGGCAATAGAATATTTAAATATTAGAATTCTGCCACAAACAAGAGATATTAAATACAATCCAGGAGAACTACTGCAAAAAGAAAAAAATGCATCAAGAGTATAGGCAGAGTTGTGGTCTATTATTCCCAGGCAATGATTCTCAACTAAGGGACTGCCTCTGTGTCTTTCTATTTATTTCTGCCTAATGGCCTTGTGACTCAGATGAATGATGTATAACTGAGTCAATATTTGAGAACAAAACATAGTTAATGAATTTCATGTCTAAATGTCCCATATAGATTTAAGCACAATGAAGTTTCATCCTCAGCAAGGTAACATTCCACACTTAATTCTAAAACATATCCTTATAGGCATAGATAAGTGCAGCTCTCAACTGTCACCAAAAAGCTTCTCCTTAAGACAAAGACTGTTAGAGAAAACCCCAACTCATCACAATCCAGATAGAAATTGCTCCTACAGAGACTAGACAATGCCTCCCTCTGAACCATATCTTATAAACACACTGAGACTCTTGTGTAGCTCATGCCAATATATTAGAATGGTGAGAGCGCAGCTGACTTTTCTGAGTGTATGTCTGTGTGTCTGACATTTCTTCATGCCTGTCTTCAGGTTCCCATTGCTTTGATAAAACACCATGATCAAAAGCAACTTTGGGGAGGAAATAAACTTGAGTTTATTTCACATATATATATCCATATCACAGTTCATCACTGACAACCATCAAGGCAAGAATTCAAACAGGGAAGGAACTGGAGGCAGAAGCTGATTTAGGGACATAGAAGAATGCAGATTACTGGCTTGTTCCTCAGGCTTGCTCAGGTTACTTTCTCATGGAACCAAGCACCACTAGCCTGGGGATTGAGAGCACCACCCACAATGGACTAAGCATTACCATACCAATCACTTATCAAGAAAATGGCCTACAGGCTTGCTTGTAGCCTGATTTTTATGGTCTCCTTTTCTTAGTTAAGATTTCTACTTCTCAGATCAAACTAACTAGTGTCAGAATGACATAAAACTAGCCATGACAATTTCTTGTTTGTTCCTCATCTGGCTAAGTCCTAGCTGCATAGAACACCACAGCCATCATCATCCTTTATGACCTGGCAATGCTTAAGCATGCATGGGCATCCTGTTTATGGTGGTTCTCCAGTTATTCCTATCCTGGGCAGTCCTAGATGCTTGTGTTATTCTCATACCCAAGGTTCCACAGTCTTCCTTTTTGCTGTCTAGCCAGCGTTTTGGGGACCTTCCTCTTCACCTTATCTTGTGCACGCCTTCAAGCAGTGCTATCTTTGGATATCTACCATCATTCATTCTCTCAACACAACTGAAGTATCTCAGGCACTGTTCCTGTATCCTATAGTCTACTTCATTCTGTAGATGGAGATGCTTCTTAATGTCACCATTGCATAGGCTATCTCTTTATGTGAAACCTAGAATCATTCTGAGAAGTGTCATCTCAAACGTATTCAGCTGCTGTTTTGAGGAGTGCTTATTTGTCCGGGTTTCAGAGTTGTAAAGAAGGCAGCTCAAGACAAGTGTCTCATATACTTGTAATTTTGTTTTTATTGTTATGTCTCTTGCTGACCAAACCTTTCTGAGTCCCTGGAAAGCAGTCCTCACATCCGTGTCTGCCTCTTGATGTCTGAAATAGTTCCCGCCTTTGAACTGAAGTTACCTCCCAAATAGACAAACTTGACTGTTTGTTTAAGTTTCTGCTTCTTTATTACAATGTTAAAATACTTGTGTGCTCTTCCCAGGTGTTGTATCTCAGTCTCTTCGATGTTTACTTTCATACCAAGATTTCACTTACTTCTACCACTCTATTTACCATGGCCTGCAGCTCATTTGGACTTTAGCAAGTAGTGCTGTAACATTGTCAAAACTCAAGTTGTCAATTCACTCACCACCACATATCTGTACGGCTACCTCCTCATACTCCAAGGCTGTTTGCTATTATTAGTTCCAAGAATATATTAAAGAGTAGTGGTGAGAGGACACATCCATCTCCTACCACAAAAACCATGGAGTGATGTGGGAGTGTCATATATCAATCTGTTGATTTCATTGGTTAAGCAATAAATAAACTGCTTGGCCCTGATTGGTTAGAACATAGGTGGGTGGAGTAAACAGAACAAAATGCTGGGAGGAAGAGGAAGTGAGCTCAGACTTCACGCAGCTCCTCTCAAAGCAAGACACTCGAGATGAAGCTCCATCCCAGGATAGACGTAGGCTAGAATCTTCCCAGTAAGTGCACCTTGGGGTGCTACAAACCTGATTAGAAATGGGCTAAATTAATATGTGAGAATTAGCCTAGAAGAGGCTAGATAGTAATGGGCCAAGCAGTGTTTAAAAGAATACAGTGTCCGTGTAATTATTTCAGGTAAAGCTAGCCGTGTGGGCAGCTGGGGTGCTGGGGACGCAGCCCCGCTGCTCATATCACTTCAATGGAGTAAGCACTACAAGACTATTTATGATCCAGTCCCCAACATATTACTTTAAAAGATAGAAATATGTCAGAAGACAGGACTGCATTCACTGAGTGAGTCTCACTCATTAAGGAGTGACACCACCAAATCCAAGTAGAAAGTGATGTCTTTCTGAGGATTCCAACTAAAAACAGTTCACTCATAAATTCTTGACTTTGGTTTCAAGTGCTATCACCCATTTCAGATGACATATAAACAACTCACAGTGAAGAGGCATGCAATCCTACCTCAAACAGGAAAAGGAGGCTATATAATGATTGCCTTCTCAGACATTCCTGTTTCACACAGATAAGCCTTGGTTGCATGTCTCAATATCTATTTACTGCAGGGTCATTGTAACAAATTACCCTTGGGTATGTTGATTCCTGTCTGCACACCAACTATGTTGATTATGTGAGTCTCAGTGAGTCTCCCTTCAAAATAAAATGATTCAATTTGTAGTAAAATGTTAGACATATTCTTGGCAGTACTGTTTAATTACTCCAATCTCTTACCTCATTTTGAAACATAACCATGACTGTTTAGTTATAGAAATCTCTTACCTTATATTAAAACCTAGCCTTCATATTAGGGCCCCAAAGATAGATGCAGTAGATGTCTTTATTCCTCTTCCCAATGGGTTCACATTGATTAGATGTCCTTTTCTGCTTTTTTCACCATTTGTTTGTTTACTTGGCTTATTAAAGATAAACATCTGAACGTTTCTCATTAAGGTTGTCATGATCCAAGTTCTGACCAATTTTAATAAAGTAACATTGGTTAAAATGCTTGATAGCCATCCTGTGAATAACAAACTTTCCTTACCCTCAATCTCTGAGCCAAGAATATTGATTAATCAGTATTTAATTCTGTGTGATACCTTGGAAGTAATGGAGATGTGTCATACCTTTCAAGTATTATTCAGATTACTTAAAAACCATAGAAGGGAGCACTGAAATACAAGTTCATATAAACCACCAGATGTTGACTGAGGTTTCTGTCCCACCTGGTCCTGCAGCTGTTCAGTCCCAAAGAAACACACAGAGGTCTACATTAATTATAAATTGATTGGCCTACTATCTCAGGCTACTTATTAACTCTTATAACTTATATTAGTCCATAATGCTTATTATGTGTGTTAGCCATGTGGCTTGGTACTTTTCTCCGTGAGGCAGTCTTGCTCTATGTCTGGCTTCCTCTGTGTCTGGGTGACTACTGCAGACTGACCTTTTCTCTTCCCTGAATTTTCCTGTTCTGGTTGTTCCACCTCTACTTCCTGTCTGGTTGTCCCACCTATACTTCCTGCCTGGCTACTGGCCAATTAGTATTATCAAAATAATACAAGTGACATATTAAAAGACCATTGTCCCACAGCAACCAGAGTCTTAAATGCAAAGGCAATGTACATGTTCCCCTCTTGCTTATTTTCCTCTTATCACTCTTTTTATGTTTTTTGTTTTGTTTCATTTTTGAGCCCCTGATGTGTGATTCCCCTCTGTAGGCTGTGAATACAATTGGTTAATAAAGAAACTGTCTTGGACCTGAGCAGAGCAGAATAGAGGTAGGCAGGGAAAACTAAACTGAATTCTGGGAGAAAGAAGGCGGAGTCAGGAGAAACCATGGAGCTACCAGAGAAGATAGATGTGAGCCACCAGCGGGAACCTTGCTAGTAGATCATGAGCCTCATGCTGAAATATAAAATAATGGAGGTGGGTTAATTCTAGATATAAGATCTAAATAGCAATATACTTAAGTAATTGGCCAAGCAGTGATTTAAATAATATGGTTTCTGAGTGATTATTTGGAGTCTGGGCAGCCAGGAACAAACAAGAAAGCTGCTACTACAAGTACCAAATAGAATTTTCTGACACTGAGTTTTATTTTTAGAAGATTTTTTACTTAAACATAATCATTTGCAAGATTATTACAGAGATACCTATATTTTTACTCTCCAATATTCACCACAATAGTGCACTTACACTATTATCTATTGTCCAAGCATCCTTAGATTGTGTTTACATAATATTCTTTCTTGTCTCAAAAATTCCATCTAGGATCTCAAATTGGTGATAGTTGGGATGACATTTCAGTCACCTCTAGAGCACACAATTCTAGAATTATCTTTCATGTTCATGACGATATAGACAGTTAAGAACACAAATTGGGTATTGTGTAGAGTGTCACTGTACATCAGGCAGATGGGTTTAACCACATATTTTGAGTAAGGATGCATGTTTGTTTGTTAGAGAAAAATTACAGAAGAAAGTTCTAATGATACCATATCAAAGGGCATCACGTGCAATTCACTCTTAAGGAATTGGAGATTGTGCTCCTCTTATCTGAAAGGAGAGCCCTTAATTTATTATCTTGGAATTCTTGCATATTGTAAATTTAACTCTTAAATCTATTTATTAGTTAAATAACTTATTTAAATAACTGTGAACACACATATATTAATTTCTATTTTCATTTATATTCTTCTGTAAGCTCTATTTACTTTTTACTTAATTTGTTTCAGATGTGAGGATTGCAAATCCTCCATGTATGTTTCCCTTTCAGATACTCCAAGAAATTTAAAATTACATTGTTTTCTGGTACTAAACATTTTCTAATGTTCTTTCCCAGAAATAATATTGACCATTTGTTCTGTCCACTCTAGATATATTTGTTGAATAAGAGTATTATAAATACAGATTCATGCATGGAACCTGGAAGTGCTCATAGCTATACTGGTGTCCTTGATTCTAATTCTTTGAACAAATTAGTATAAACACAAGTAGTTATGTGTTTAAACTAACCCCTTATAGAGCTACATATATAATTACCTATCTACAATCCACATCCATGTGTCTGTTGTAAACTAAAAATTACTAATATAATACATTCTACTCTGGATTAGTATCACATGGGTTAATTTTGAAGTTTCCATCGATTGTCTGCAACTACCACATAAAATAAAAAGCAGCCACCATTGTCCATTCTCTATAATTTTATGCATCCATTCTCCCTCTTTGCTTCTAGTGCTACTAGAATTTTCCATCTATAACCTAATGGAAAAATCATGCTATCAATAAATATACTAATTAAACCAGTTGCAACATTTATTGTTCATACTCTCTTGGTATCTCTACTCGTAATGGAAGTTCCTAAATCAAACATGCTCATCGCCATCCCCTTCCATGTAACTACATACCTTTGAAATAATATTACCCCTGAAATAATAATGAAACCTATAAGAAACAATTTTTGATGATGATTACAAATCACTGTTATTTCCCCAGACATTAATTAAACAGATAAAAAAGCAATGAGAATTGACTGCATATATTTTAAAGACAATTTTCAGGAGGGACATTGTCACAGAAGCACCCTATAATCATGTCATTAGACCTCAGTTTCTAGCCCCAAATGCAATGGTGGATACTATTTCCAAACACAGAATTTTACTCATGGGAGGCAAAAAGAAAGTATCAACCAGAGCATCATTCAGAAAATTTTAATTGATTTTCCCCTAAGTTTCTTATCCCCAATGGAAGAAAATCCTTGAATAGGTTCTTTCTACAAACTTTAATGGCACCTCTTATATATCAAAAATTTCTGTGAAAATAACATCCTTTCAGTAAGTGCCTTTGGAAGATACCAGGTACTTGTGACCCTGGATTTATAATAAGACTGTGAACTACTCAGAACATAAGATTATGTTCTGATCCCACAAATAACAATGAGGCAGATTTTATTTTGAATTACACCAATAACATGAAGTGGTGTTCCATTTAAGAAAACTTGGTCTCTATGCCACTGGGATGGAAGTCTCCAAGTAGAAAGGTGAGCAACTAGCATCCATTTGTCCTGTAATCTTTCAACCTCAGAATGTGAGACAACCACCATGAACTCTACATTTCAGAAATTACAGAAACTTTCAAATTCTAGCCAAAATGTGCTTGGAACCAAGTTTGCTCCCAGGCATTTTTCATGCTTGATTGAAACTTGAAGGTTACACAGTGTATTTCAGTTGATATAGCTATAAGATGACATAGAAAAGAAACCCCAAAACTCTTATTTTTGTTATATCATCTAGATACTATGGGTAAGTTACTTTCAAACAGTTCTCTAGGTTTCACAAATAACCTCAGTGTGCAAACCCTGTGAGAAACTGCTACACTTACAGTAAACAATTTGCCTGTGTCTATTCATGAGGAGTTCCTATTACTTTCCTCATTTTTCATTGCTTCTTTTATAAATCATTTGAAAATTTTAGTATGTTTTGATGTTTTTAATCGAATTAATATTTTATGAACACACCTCATTTTTTCTTATTTTTCCAAATTTACATTTCTCTTGAAAAATTCTTCGCTGTCCCTTTTCTAGACTAAACACCATAACTGCTGGACTCCTGTAGCCCTGCTCAGTCATTCTAGGCATTCCACTAACTGCCTTCCTCTCTCCTTAGAGGTTATAACATTTTAATGAATAGGAAATTTATACATATTTGATAATTCTTATTATTATCAAAACTTTGTCAGTCCCCATTCACAATCAAATAATATTGTTTGATCATTATCTTCTTATTTTGTCTTGGAACTAGCTCATATACCAGGATGACCGCTAACTCACAGAGATCTGCCTGTCTCTGCCTCCCAAGTGCTGAGATTAAAGGCATGTGCCACTATCACCAGGCTAGATATTTTTCAATTAAATATCAGGTCTTGAAATAACTAGTCAAGTTTATTCAATCTCGGAGTAGTCTTACATTTTCCCTAAGTTTGCATAACTATAGATTAATGTTTTTATTTCTTTTATATAAGGCATTATTAGCATTTGTACAAGATAAATTCAATAGGTTTAGCAAAAACTATCAAGATACCATTGGGACTAAATGTGGAAGGAGAACAAATAAGAACAGAGAAAGATGAAGTACATGTTTTTAGATGCCGTGACTGAACACAGTTTTGGGTGCTGTCCTAAAAATTGATTTTATAATAGTTCAAATAATAATAATGAAACCAAACTTCTTGATTTTCTCTACCAGATTCACAGTGGTTCTAAGCCCTCACTGGGTTCTTTTTAGTTTTAAAAAGTATGTATGAACCTAGAAGCACTTTGATGTGTGAGATAAGCCAGTCACAAAAGAAAGGATTACTAAGTGGTTCTATTTATATAAGTATAATGGTCAGACACATAAAATAGATAATATGATGATTATTGCCAGAGAACAAAAACTGAAAGAGAAAAGGTGGACTTGTTTAGGGGTGTAAATCCTTAGTAATGACAGATAAATTGAGCAATACAGTGCTGTATGTAATATAGTACCTGTATATAACACATGGTATTATACACTCAAAGATTAAAGAAAAAGTTCTCCTTACATTTTGATATTTTACTATAAAATGTTCATCTATTATATTAATTGAAAAATAATTTATGGATATACACACATATGATTAGAAAAAGAAGCCAATATTTTTTAAAGAGAACAGGAGAAGATTTAGAGGGAAGAATGAAAAGCAGTATATAACATAAATCTATTATAATCTCAAAAAATAAAGAAATAATTTAAAATTAAATAAATACAGAGAGTATAAAAATTGATGCTGAAACAATTGATATAAGAGGTCTCTTTTTTGACTCTGGAAACAGTTGCTTAAGCAGCTTGGCGTCTCTCCAATACCTGCATTATAATGTGTAATCTCATGTGATGTGTTTATATAATCTCATATATAAACATATGTCAGTCTTATAGACACATGTATCTGTGGGTGGTCAGGAAGATGACTTTTCATTTGGCTGTATAATTTTGATATATAGAATATATATTAGGTAGGAAATGCTTTATTACTATATCTATTTGTCCCACGAGGACTCTAGGAACTTAAAAGCGTTCCTTGTTCTTTTTTATTTATTTTATTTATTTATTTTTTGGTTTTTCGAGACAGGGTTTTTCTGTGGCTTTAGAGCCTGTCCTGGAACTAGCTCTGTAGACCAGGCCGGTCTCGAACTCACAGAGATCCGCCTGCCTCTGCTTCCCGAGTGCTGGGATTAAAGGCATGCGCCACCACCGCCTGGCTCTTTTCTTGTTCTTTTGCTCAGACTAACTGAACACAATTAGATCACTTTCATTTCAGAGAAAATCAAAGCTAGAATAAAGGCTTATTGTAAACAGATCATAAATTTAAAACTTTACAGTTATACACAAGGTCAGAGCCATAGATATACAGCCAAGGTTACTACACAAAGCACCCTAAGAAAAGCATGCCCGTTTTTTGTGTTCCAGTCTGTTAACAATAGACCTACATCTCGAAGTTTATCGCTGGGCAGTGTGCCCATCCATCTGCTCACAATCTTACTCCTGTCACATTGGAACCTTGTGTTGAAATGGCAATGACTCAACTCCGTATCACTTACCATAGGAATATGCTTTTGACAAGTGAGAGGTAATTATTGCAATTTCTCTATTGTTTCAAGGCTCCTGAGAGAAAGAGAGATATTAGGCTAGGAGAGAAGAAGCTAGAAGAAATTAGGAAAAATAAGAAGTGGGACAGTACAATTAGATTAGGAACAGAAGAAAAAAGAGACTTGTTTGGAAAAGGACATGTGAATTTATTTATTCACCCTCAGAGAGCCAGAGAAACGAGAATACTTATTGCTTCTTGTAGCATCTGATTCTGAACCCTGTAGAGAGATTTGGGGCTGGAATCCAAAGGCTCTCATTAGATAATTCTATGGTTTACATTTTGAAGGATTCTTAATTTGTTTTCTGAAACTGCTGGCAATTTTATAACCTCACTATCAATAATGACGTTGTAATTATTCACACCTCTGGAAACACCAACCATTTTTACCTTATCCCTTCCAGTCAATGTGAAATTTTGTCTCTATTGTTTTTATTAGAATGTCCTTAATGATTATTCATGGTACACGTATTTTCAGGTACTTATTGTGGATTTGTCTATTTCCACTGGAAGGATTATTATTCAGATCATGAGGCTTTTATGATTGGATTATTAGCTCTCTTAGTCATTCAGATATATAAGTTCTTTACATCTATCAATAAATCAAGATATATTACTTGAGATGTGTTTACCATTGAGTATGCTATTTTTCATCTATGATGTCACTTTTTCTGTTGTTTTCTTTATTTTTGTTTTATTTTTATTTAAAACAATCTTTTTTGTGTGTGTATCAACCCCAGTTTCCTCTTCTTCTCCCCCTCTCTCTCCTCCCACCTCTCCCCACACTAAATTTCTAATTCTTCAGGTAGATTGTCTCCCAACTTTTTGAGAAACAATCATACTGATTTCTAAATTGGCTATACAAGTTTGCATTCCCACCAGCAATGGAAAAGTGTTCCCCTTGCTCTACATCTCTCCATTATAATCTGCCATTAATGATTTTGATCTGAGCTATTTTGACAGATGTAAGATGATATATCAGAGTCATTTTGGTTTGCATTCCCTGATGGCAAATGATATTGAGCAATTATATAAGTACTTTTCAGGCATTTGAGATTCCTCTGTTGAGAATTCTCTGTTTAGATCTGTATCCCATTTTTAAATTGGATTATTTGGTATTTTGACATAAAGTTTCTTGAGATCTTTATAAATTTTGGATATCAGTTCTCTGTCAGATGTGGGGATAGTGAAGATTTTTCCCATTAGTTGGCTGCCGTTTTGCCATATTGACTGTGTCCTTTGTCTTACAGAAACTTCTCTGTTTCAGAAGGTCCCATTTATTAACTATTGATCTCAGTGTCTATGCTATGGGTGCTATATTCAGAGAGTAGTCTCCTGTGCCAATGCATTCATGGCTACTTCCTTTCTTTTCTATTAGGTTTAGTGTGGCTGGATTTATGTTGAGGACTTTGATCCATTTGGACTTGAGTTTCATGTATGTGGATAGATATGGATCTATTTGTATTCTTCTACATGTCAACATCCAGTTAACCAGCACCATTTGTTGAAGATGCTTTTCTGCTTCCTTTATATAATTTTAGCTTATTTGTCAAAAAGAGATGTTCATCGGTGTGTGGATTAATATCAGGATCTTTGATTTGAGTACATTGGACCACCTGTTTCTTTTTGTGCCAGTACTAAGCTGCTTTCATTACTGTAGCTCTGTAATAGAACTTGAAGTCATGAATAGTGATACTTCTGGAAGTTTCTCTATTGTACAGGATTGCTTTTGTTATCCTGGGTTTTTTTTTTTGTTTTTCATATGAAATTGAATATTGTTCTGTCAAGGTCAATATTCACTAGTAACAAGGTGAAGAATTGTACTAGTATATTGATGGGGAGTGCATTAAATCTGTAGACTGCTTTTGGTAAGACTGCCATTTTTACTATTTTGATCCTATCTATCCAACAGCATGGGAGAATTTTCCATTTTCTGATATCTTTTTCCACTTCTTTCTTCAAAGTCTTAAAGTTCTTGTCATACAAGTCTTTCATTTCTTTAGTTAGTGTTACCCCAAGATACCTTATGTTATTTGTCGCTATTGTGAATGGTGATGTTCTGTTGGTTTTTCTCTCAGTGCCTTTATCATTGGTATATAGGAATACTAATGCTTATTTTGAATAAATCTCATATTCTGCCACATTACTGAAGGTGTTTATCATCTGTAGGAGTTCCCTGGTAGATTTTTTCAGGTCACTTATACATAATTGTATTATCTGAAAATAGTGGAAGTTTGACTTCTTTCTTTGTAATTTGTATCCCCCTTGATCTCTTTTTGCTGTCTTATTGCTCTAGCTAGATCTTTGATTACTATATTGAATAGACAGGAAGAGAGTAGACAGCCTTGACTTGTTCCTGATCTTAGTCAAGTCGATTTGAGTTTCTCTCCATTTAGTTTGATGTTGGTTGTTGGCTTCTTATATTATGTTTAGGTTTGTTCCTTATATCCTTGCTCTCTCCAAGACCTTTATATAATGAATTTTTGATTTTGTCAAATGCTTTTTCAGTATCTAATGATATGACCATATGACTTTTTCTTTCAGTTTGTTTATGTGGTGGATTACATTGATAGATTTTCATGTGTTGAACTATTCCTGTATCTCTGGGATGAAGCCTACTTGGTCATGGTTGCCAATTTTTCTGATGTCCTCTTGGATTGGGTTTGTCAAATTTTATTGAGTATTTTTGCATCTATGTTATGGGGGAGATTTGTCTGTAATTCTGTTTCTTAGTTGCAACTTTTTGTGATTTGTGAATCAGAGTAACAATGTCCCTCCCTTCAGTTTCTAATATGTGGAACAATTTATGTAATATTAGCTCTTTTTTTGAAATTCTGGTAAAATTTTGTGATGAAACTCTCTGACCCTGGACATTTTTTAGTTGAGAGACTTTTGATGAAAGTTTCTATTTCCTTAGGGGTTATAAGTCTATTTAAATTGTTTTTATGGTGTTGATTTAATTTTAGTATGCAGTACCTATCCAGAAAATTGTCTATTACCTTTAAATTTTATAATTTTGTGGGTACAAGTTTTGAAGTATGACTTAATGATCCTTTGGTTTTTCTCAGTGTCTGTTGTTGTATTCCTCTTTTTACTTCTGATTTTGTTAATTTGGATATTCTCACTCTGCCTTTTGGTTAATTTGGATAAACATTTGTCTAGATTGTTGATTTTCTCAAAAAATAAACTCTTTGCCTCATTGGCTCTTTATATTTTTTTTTGTTTCTGTTTTATTGATTTTAGTCATCAAACATACTCCTCCTGGGAGAGTCTGCTTCTTTTTCATTCTACCGCTTTCAGGTATGCTGTTAAGTCACTAGCGTGAGATTTCTTCACTTTCTTTATGTAGGTATTTATTGCTATGAACTTTCCTCTTAGTACTGCTTTCAAAGTGTCCCATAAGTTTGGGTATGTTGTGCTTTTTTATTAAATTCTAGGAAGTCTTTAATTTCTTTCTTTCTTTCTTTCTTCCTTTATTGATCTAGGGGTGATTCGATTGATCATTGTTCAATTTCAATTAATTTGTGGGCTTTCTGCAATTAGTGCTGCTGTTGAATTCTATCTTTTTAAGTCATGGATGGTGATCCAATAAAATACATGGATTATTCCAAATTTTTTCTATCTGTTAAGGTTGCTTTGTTACCAACTATGTGGTCAATTTTAGAGAAGCTTCCATGCAGTCCTGAGAAGAAGGTATATTCTTTTTGTATTTGAGTGAAATGTTCTATAGATGTCTATTAAACCCATTTGAGTCGAACATCTATTAGTTCCTTTACTTCTCTGTTAAGTTTCTGTCTGGCAGTCCTGTCCACTGGTGAGAGTAAGTTTTTAATTGAAGTTTCTCATTATTAGTGTGTGGGTTTTGATGAGCTATTTAAGCTTAGTAATGTTTCTTTTATAAATGTGTGTACCTGGTATTTGGGGCACAGATGTTCATAACTGAGACTTCATTATGATGGATTTTTCCTATGATAAGTATGAAATGTCCTTTATCTCTTTTAATTAATTTTAATTTGAAGTCTATTTTGTTAGATATTAGGATAGCTATACCAATTTGATTCTTAGGTCCATTTTATTGAAAAATCTTTTCCCAAAACTTTACTCTGAGGTAATGTCTATCTCTGAAGTTGAGGTATCTGTCTTGTATTCAGCAGAAAGATGGTGCCTGTTTTTGTATCCATTCTGTTAGCCTGTGTCTTTTTATAAGCAAATTGAGACCGTTGCTATTAAGAGATATTTATGACCAGTGATTGTTATTTCCTGTTATTTTTTGATTTTGTTGATGGTGGTTGTACTATGTGTGTGTTTTCCTTCTTTGGGTTTTGCTGGTGTGGGATTGTTCTATAGCCTGTGTTTGTTAGGTACAGTTAGCTTCCTTGGATTGGAGTTTTCCTTCTAGTTCTTTCTGTAGGGCTGGATTTGGCAATTGGTATTGTTTAAATCTGGTTTTGTCATTGAATATCTTGTTTTCTCCATCTGTGTTGATTGAAAGCTTTGCTAGGTATACTAGTGTGGGCTGGCATCAGTTGATCTTAGTGTTTGCAGAACATCTATCCAGGACCTTTTGGTTTTCAGAGTTTCCATTGAGAAGTTGAGTATAATTCTGGTAGGTCTGCCTTTGTATTTTACTTGACCCCCTTTTTTTGTAGCTCTTAATATTCTTACTTTATTCTGTATGTTTAGTGCTTTGATAATTATGTGGTGAGTGTACATTTATTTTAGTCCATTATATTTGGAGTTCTGAAAACTTCTTTTACTTTCGTAGTCTTGTTCTTCTTTAGGTTTGGAAAGTTTGCTTCCAGATTTGGTTTAATATACTTTCTGAGTCTTTGAAAAAGACTTCTCCTTCTATCAGTATTATTCCTAGGTTTGATCTTTTCATATGTTACGAATTTCCTGGATGTTTGTGTTAAGAATTTGATTTAACAATTTTTTGACCAATGAATCTGTTTCCTCTACCATATCTTCAGTGTATAAGATTCTTTCTTTCATCTCTTGTACTCTGTTGGTCATGCCTTCATCTGTAGTTTCTGATGGTTACCCAGATTTTCCTTTTTCAGAATTCCCTAAGTTCATATTTTCTCTATTGCCTCTATTTCAGTTTTCAACTCTTTGCCTGTTTTTGTTGTTTTTTTTTTTGCTTTCTTTAAGGAATTTGCTGATTTATTGAAAAGTTTTGTTTGTCTTTTCCTCCATTTTTAAGGGAATTTTTTCATTTTCTCCTCTAAACATCTCTATTATCTTCATAATGTTATTTTTAAGGTCATTTTCTTCTGTTTCATCTGTGTTGGGATGTTGATGGAGAGGGCTACTTGGTTGTCCTGGCCCCCCCAGCTCGCTTACACACAAAATAACCACACAGAAACTGTGTTAATTAAATTACTGCTTGGTCATTAGCTCTAGCCTCCTAACTAACTCTGGCTAACTCTCACATTTTGATTTAACACATTTCTATGTGTTCACCACGAGGTCATGGCTTACCAGGAGGGATTTATAATGTCTGACCTGGTGTCTCCATGGCAGCTCTCTAACTCTGCTTTCTTCCTCCCAGAATTCAGTTCTGTCTTCTCCGCCTACCTAAGTTCTGCCCTATCAGGTCAAGCAGATTTTTTATTGATTAACCAATGAAAGCAACACATAAACAGAAGGACCTCCTACACTGTGATGTTCAGGTCTTGTTGATGTAGAAACACTAGTTTCTGGTGTTGCCATATTGCTCTTTATATTCTAAATGTATTCTTACACTGTCATCTACCCATCTCTTCTCTCAATGGGTGCAAGAAGGGCCTGTGCTTCAGGAGATCCCTCTCCCTCCAATTGGTTTGGGTGAAGCCTGTAGCTTCTTCCAGGAACATGTGGGCTGTGCCTCCGGTGGTCACTGTTATAGCTCTGGGGTCTCCTCTCCAGGAACAGTCAAGGCCAAGGTTCCAGTGGGAACTGTTATTGGGTGTAGGGATTTTGCTCTAGGGTCTCTGGGATTTGGGAGGTTAAGGTGGGGCATGGGATTTGCCTAGAGTGAAGGACTCTCAACCAGGAATCCAGACATTCACCTCTCCAGGGACAGTCAGGTCCAAGACTCCAGATGCAGTATCACCAAAGAAGTTCAGGATAGTTACAGGTGTGGGGAGGCTGCTCCGGGATCTCTGGGACTTGGTGGTTGGAGGTGAGGTGCAGGATGTCTCCCCATGGGCCAACTGGGAACACAGACATTCACATTTTCAAGGGTAGCTGGGGCTAAGGCTCCAGTGGTCACAGATGCAGTGGGGTATGATTGCCTATATATGATGTCCTTAAAGGTACAAATCATTTTTATTTTAAATTACACCCAACTAATTATTTTATTTATTTATTTATTTATTCATTTATTTATTTATTGCTGTAGCCTCCAATTGTGGAAACTTATCTAGGAAATGATCACCAATTTTATGGGCATGAAGTTCTAGTACTGCATGCTAGTTTTCTTTCAAATGCTATTTTTATATAAAATATTTACATATACCATCCATTTTTAATTAACTTTTTCATAATATGAAGAGGTACATATTAACTATTTAAATTATAACTTCATCTAATTGCCCATATATTGGAAAACCATTATTTCTACACTAAATTATTATTAAACACATAACTTTAATAATCTGTAGATGTATTTTTTTACAGATTGCCCTTTCCTTATGTCTAACAATGCATCTATAATATGAGCATATTATATGGTTGTGGTATATTTTCAATTGGGGAGGAACTTGAAACTTTAAATTCCTTTCTTTCCTTCAGGTTTGTTCTAATTATTCCCAGACCCTTCTATTTTGTAGAAATTTATAATCATTATGTCATTACTGATAATAAAAATATCTGATTAGGATTACACTGAGCTTTTAGACTACTTTGGGAGTTACTGCCATTTCACAGTATTCAGTCCTGTGATTCATGAAGATGGGATGTCTTTCCATGTATGTAATGATTTGTCCCCTTGACAGTGTTGATAATTTCAAATGCAATGTCTTTTATGTCTTTATTTCTATGTGTTTTAATATTCTTTCATATTTTAAATAGATTTTTATGATTGCTGAATTTTCTTGATGATTTCAGATTCCACTTCCATGATGTCCTTTTAAATAAATTACAGTGCTTCTTTCTTACAGATTTCTTGGAATTTTCAATATACAAAATAATTTCATATATATATATATATATATATATATATATATATATATATATTGTAAAGGTAGTTTTATTATTTACTTTCCAGTTCAGATACCTTTTGATTTTGTATTCCTACCTGATTGCCTTAATGTTCACTTCAACTATAATGTTGGTTAAAGAGAGAGAATAATAATTACACTGTTCATAATCTTATGGAGAAAACCTTTAGATTACCACCATTACATATGGGATGGGTTGTGTATGTGCCTGCTAGTATTTTGTCTTTGGGTGGATGCTGCTCTTATTATAACAAGAAAAAGATTTCTCTTTGTGTAGTGATTGGGAGAACTGCAAATGAGTCATGAAAAGTCCTTAGTAGATTCTATCATTGAATGTCAGATCTCTCCTTGGTTATCTATGGACTGAATACTCCCATTTTCATGGCAGAAGTCACAAGCAGGAACAGATGTGCCATATGTTTAATTACTAGTGCCATTTGTTGGTACTTAATGACTAACATGTAGCAGTAGTTGTCAGAAAATTAAAGATGCTTGGCCAAATGAAAACTTGAATTCTCTTTCACACCTCAGTATATAGTATAACAGATACTTACCTCATTTTCCCTTCTTTCTACATAGAACTTCCAGAAGAAAATGTTACAAGCAAATCTTTCCAGAGTGACTGAATTCACTCTTGCTGGGTTAACAGACAAATCAGAGTTCCAGCTGCCCCTCTTCCTCCTCTTTCTAAAAATCTATGTGGCCACAGTGGTGGGAAATCTGGGCATGATCACCCTCATACAATTCAGTTCTCACTTGCACACACCCATGTACTTCTTGCTCAGCAGTCTATCCTTAATTGACCTCTGCCAGTCTACTGTGATTACCCCCAAAATGCTGGTGAACTTTGTAACAGTAAATAACATCATCTCCTACCCTGAATGCATGACTCAGCTCTACTTCTTTATTGTTTTTGCAATTGCAGAGGCTCACATGCTGTCAGCAATGGCTTATGACCGCTATGTTGCCATATGCAACCCACTGTTTTACAGTGTTACAATGTCCTATCAAGTCTGTTTCTGGATGATATTTGGGGTGTATGGTATTAGTTTGATCGGTGCCACAACTCACACAGTCTTCATGCTAAGAGTGCATTTTTGTAAGGCTGATGTAATAAACCATTACTTCGGTGATCTTTTTCCACTTTTGGAGCTTTCTTGTTCTGATACTTTTATCAATGAATTAGTAGTTATATGTCTTAGTGCTTTTAATATCATTTTACCTACACTTAGTATCCTGAGTTCTTACATCTTCATCATTGTGAGCATCCTCAAGATTAAATCCACAGAAGGGAGGTCCAAAGCCTTCAGCACCTGCAGCTCACACATGTCAGCTGTTGCTGTCTTCTTTGGGTCTGCTGCATTCATGTACTTACAGCCATCATCAGTCAGCTCCATGGACCAAGGAAAGGTGTCATCTGTCTTTTATACTATTATTGTTCCGATGCTGAACCCATTGATCTACAGCCTGAGAAATAAAGATGTCAAGCTTTCCCTGAAGAAGTTGAATGAAAAAATTTTCTCATGAAAATTTTTTACCTTCTCAAAACGCCCTGAGATATTTTTAAGTCTCTTTCAAGAATAAATTCTCAATTTTTGGATTCTAGGCATTTACTTTTTATTTTGTGTGCTATTTAAGATAACTGGCCATTGTTACTTTCTGATTTCTCTGGGATTTAAATCCTGTGTTAAGAAAACAATCCTATGTGAATATGCTTACATTTTATGGGATCTTCTGCAGTAGAAGCTTTTCAAATTGATTCTGCTCAGAAAGTCTTTGTTGTTCTTTCCCCATATTCTCTTCTTTTCTATGAACTCCTGTCTCTGTACACATTAAAGCTGTTCTGCTTCATCATTCTGTTTCTTTACATATATCAACACCAAGTTATGTCTCTGTGCCTTAAAAAGTTCTTCCTCCTGTCGTGCCAGTCTCACTGCATAAGTGCAGTTGGGAGGAACGTAAGAGCCAGCAGTGGTGCAGGACTATAGTCAGACACAATAGGACAAGACCTGCACAAGCTCAACAAGACAAATTCACAGCATGAAGGTGACAGGTGGTCACAGAGTCCCACAGCTGCCTCAGGAGCTGTTGGTTATTGCTAGCTACTGGGAGAGGGAGAGTTAGCTTTCCTTAAGGCTGTGACCTCTGGTATGTCTCATGTGCTCCAGTGAATGGTCACACACCTAAAACTATATAGGCAGTACAAATGGGACTGGCGTTTTATTTTATTTTATATGAGGGAACAAAGTTGGGTTAGTAAAGAATGTGGAGGTGTAGTGATATTTTATTTATAATCTAACAAATAAAGCTTACCTGAAGATCAGAGTGCAGAGCTAAGTCACTACTTAGACATAGAGGTCAGGCTGTGATGGCACACACCTTTAATTCCAGCACTTAGTAAATAAAGGCAGAGGGCAAGAGAGCAAGGCCACCTTAGTCGACACTAGATTTATCAGGTCTCAAAGAGAAGAAGAGGCAGATGATGGTGCCTCATACCTTTAACCCTAGAATCAGAAAGATAAAGATGGGAAACGATATGTTTGGTCAAAGAGAGGTATATAATGCATGAGGAGATGAACTCAGATACAGTCTGGAGATGCAGTCTGCACATTCCTAGAGACAGGATAGCCCCTTCAGTCTAAGCATTGGTAGTGGTAAGAACCTTAGTGGCTGGGGGCTCTGCTTCTCTGATCTTTAGCATTAACTCCTATATCTGATTCTGTGTTTTTATTGTTATTACCAATTAGAATTTATGCTACAGGAAGAAAGATCTGGGTGAAGATGGAGTAAGGGGATGAAGGTGATCAAACACATTAAATGCAATTCATAATTAATTAAAATACTCAACAAAAAGAAACCAAAATAAAGCCCAGAGGTTTTATCTGTAAAACCTCTTATACTGTGCAAAGTGATAGCAACAGATTTACGCATCATGAGCATTTAAACCTAATTATACCTCATCTGAAATCATCTATCTGATTACAGATGCAAAACAATGTAGACTTTGTGATCAGCATAAATCCCAGAGCATGGGGATGCTAATACCAGGTCAGTTTATCTCATCCTATAAAACCAAATCTTCAGAAGTCAGAGGCTTTCTCCTGTACTAGTCATGTCTTCTCTTCACAACCAATTTTCCTACTATAGAAAGTTATCCATATATGTTTATACACTCATATATGTGCATTTATGCTATGTAACATATGTCTATACTAATGTTAAACCTATGTAGGCATGAATGTTTCATTTTATTGCTTGGATCTACTTGCAAGGGTTATATATGTGTGTGTCTGTGTGTGTGGTGTATGCAATTTATATTTTCTAGCTATAGGCCCAAAATAACATCCAGTTTTTTCATATTCAGGGTACTGGATAAGATTATGTTATTGAATGTATGAATATTATGAAAAATATGTTTGAACTATCCTTTATACATTTAAGAAATGATAGGCAATAGAATATTTAAATATTGGAATTCTACCACAAACAAGGGATACTAAATATCCTCAAAGAGAATTACTAAAAAGAGAAAAAAAATGCAAAAGAATACAGGTAGAGGTGTGGCCTACCATTCCCAGGCAATGTTTTACAACTCAGGGACTGCTTATGACTCTTTCAATTTATTTCTGGCTAATGACCTTGTAATTCAAATGAATGATGTTCCTTGAGTCACTATTTGGGAACGGTACATAGCTAATGAATGTCATGTCTAACCTGTCCCACACAGATTTAAAAGCACAATGCAGTTTCATCCTCACCAAAGTAGAATTTCTAACTGTGTTTTAAAACCTATCCACAGATAAGTGCAGCTCCCAACTCTCACCAAAAAGTTTCTTCTTGCAATAGACAGAGACTATTGTCAGAGAAAATCCCAACTCACCATGATCCAGAGAACAGTTGCTCCTACAGAGACTCGATAATGCCTCCCTCTGAACCATATCTAATAAACACACTGAGATTTTTGTGTAGCTCATGCCACCATTAGAATGGTGAGAACCCACCCGACCTTTCTGACTGTGTGTCTGTCAAATCTTCATTCCAGTCTTAGGGTTTCCATTGCTGAGATGAAACACCATGATCAAAAGCAACTTAAGGGAGGAAATTAACTTGAGTTTATTATATCACTGAAAACCATCAAGGCAAGAGCTCAAACAGGGAAGGAACTGGAGGCAGGTGTTGATTCAGGGACATGGAAGACTGCAGTTTTCTGTCTTGTTCCTCAAGCTTGCTCAGGTTACTTTCTTACAAAAGCCTGCTCCAGCAGCCAAGGGATAGACTGCACTACCCATAATGGCCTGGGCATTCCTACATCAGTCACTTTTCAAGAAATGCACTAAAGGCTTGTCTGTAGCCTAATCTTTAAGAAAACAATTCTCAATCAAAGTTTCTTTATTATTATTATCATTATCATCATCATTATTATTACAAATTTTCACCTCCTCCCATTACCCTCCCTCTCCTCTCATCTCTCCTTCTCCCTCCCCAGTCCAAAGAGCAGTCCATGTCAGCCACATTCAGAGAGTCCGGTTTGATCACATGCTCCATCAGTCCCAGTCCAGCTGGCCTTGGTGAGTTCCCATTAGATCGGCCCCACCGTCACAGTGGATGGGCTCAACCCTCGCGGCCCTGACTTCATTGCTCATGTTCTCTCTCCTTCTCCTCCTTATTTGGACCTTGGGAGCTCAGTCCATTGCTCCAGTGTGGGTCTCTGTCTCTATCTCCATCCATTGCCAGATGAAGGTGCTATGGTCATATGCAAGATATTATGGTTTCTATCTCTCATATTACACTAGCTTAAATAAGATAAACATAAAACTAGCCATAAGATAAACATAAAACTAGCCATGACTATGTCTTTATTGCCATTGTTCTAAAACCTAGCTGCAAAGAACTCTTCAGTCTCCTACCATAAATCCATGCAGCAGAAACAAGCCTGTTTATGATCCTATCCCCAACATGTTACTTTAAAAGATAGCAATATGTTCTTTAATTTGTCACCAAGACAAGGAATAGCATTCCATTCACTATGAGAAGCTCATTCATCAAGGAGTGATGCCACCAAATACCAGGTAGAAAATAATGTCTGTCCAAGGATTCCACCCAAATACATTTCTCTCACAAAGTGGTGACCTTGGTTTCATGTTCTATGATCCTTCTCAACACATATAAACAGCCCACGGTGAGGAGTCACACAATCCTACCTCAAGCAGGCAAAGGTGGCCATATCATGATTACATTCTCAGACATTCCTCTTTCACAGATAAACCTTGGTTCATGCCTCGATATCTTTTGGTCAACAGTAGTAGGGGAAATACAACAAAACACCCTTGGATCTGATGCTCGCTGTTTAGAAACCAACTATGTTGAGTATGCGACTTTTCCTTGGAAGATGAAACCAAATACTCCAAGTTGAGACCAAAAAATGCACTCCTCCCAAGTCTAAAATTAAGTACACCAGGAACTAACTGGGGATATCGCCTTGGGCACCTGGGAGCCCCTCTAGGTTCAAGTCTCTTGCCAACCCTAAGATGGCTCCCTTAATTAGGATATGTGCTTCCCTGCTCCCCTAACCAACCTTCCTTTATCCCAATCATCCCGTTTCCCCAAGTTCCCCCCAACCTCCCCTTCTCACTTTTCTCTCCCCATCTCCCCTTACCCCCCTCCCTCCACACCCCCAAGATCCCAATATTTTGCCTGGCAATCTTGTCTACTTCCCATAACCAGGAGGATAGCTATATGTTTTTCTTTGGGTTCACCTTCTTATTTAGCTTCTTTAGGATATCAAATTATAGACTCCCTGAAATGACCCTATCCTATAGCCATCCTGATGAATATCTTACAGATCACCATAGAACCTTCATCTGGCGATGGATGAAGATAGAGACAGAGACCCACACTGGAGCACCAGACTGAGCTCCCAATGTTCCAATGAGGAGCAGAAGGAGGGAGAATATGAGCAAAGAAGTCAAGACCACAAGGGGTGCACCCACCCACGAAGACAGTGGGGCTGATCCATTGGGAGCTCACCAAGGCCAGCTGGACTGTGACTGAAAGAGCATGGGATAAAACCGGACTCTCTGAATTTGGCAGACAATGAGGGCTGCTGAGAAGCCAAGGACAATGGCACTGGGTTTTGATCCTACTTCATGTTCTGGCTTTGTGGGAGCCTAGCCAGTTTGGATGTTCACCTTCCTAGACCAGGTTTGAGGTGGGAGGTCTTTGGACTTTCCACAGGGCAGGGAACCCTGACTGCTCTTTAGGCTGGAGAGGGAGGGGGAGGAGTTGGGGGGAGGAGGGAGGAATGGGAAAAGGGGGAGGGAAATAGGAGGTGGGGAGGAGGCAGAAATTTCTTTTTTTCAATAAAAAAATAAATAAAAAAAATTAAGTACACAAGTGACTCATTTGTGATTGCTTACAAAGTGTTACTTGTAGGGTCATAAATGATACAAAGGCAGCTGAATCTCTAAAATGCCTACTACCTACTTAAAAAAGATTCATGGATGTCACATCTGGAGAGCGCCGTAGGATTTTCAGGTAGATTAATACTGCTGCTCTCAACATAGGAATCTAAAATGGCTGAAAGACACTTAAGGAGATGCTCAACCTCCTTAGTCATCAGAGAAATGCAAATCAAAACAACTCTGAGATTCCATCTTACACCTGTAAGAATGGCCAAGATTAAAAACACTGATGACAACTTATGCTAGAGAGGTTGTATGGTAAAGGGAACACTTCTGCATTGCTAGTGGGAATGCAAGCTGGTACAGCCCCTTGCGATGTCAGTGTGGTGATTTCTCAGAAAATCAGGAAACAACCTTCCTCAAGACCCAGTACACCACTTTTGAGTATATATCCAAAGGATGCACAATCGTGCCACAAGGCTATGTGCTCAACTATGTGCATAGCAGCATTGTTTGTCATAGCCAGAACCTGGAAACAACCTAAATGCCTTTCAGTCGAAGAGTGGATAAGGAAAATGTGGTACATTTACACAATGGAGTACTACACAGCAGAAAAAATTAAAGACATCTTATTTTTGCAGAAAAATGGATGGAGTGAGAAAGCATTGTTTTGAGTGAGGTAACCCAGAAGAAGAAAGACAATTATCACATGTAGTCATTCATAAGTGACTTTTAACTTAAAGCAAAAAAAAAGAAAAAGAAAAAGAAAGCCAGCCTACGAATCACAATACCAGAGAACTTAGACAACAATGAAGACACTAAGAGAGACATACATAGATCCAATCTACAAGGGAAGTAGAAAAAAACAAGATCTCTTGCATAAATTGGGAGCATGGGGATCTTGGGGGGGGGGACGTTGAAGAGGAGCAGAGAAAAATGTAGAGCTTAATAAAAATCAATAAAAAATATTGTTGAATCTCTTACCCATTTCAATCATTGTTGTTAATATTATATAACTTCGAGAAGGAAGGGACCTTTCAAACATTATGAATACTTTTAATTTCTTTTACTTGTGAATTGCTTATTTCCTGAGTCTCAGTGGGCTTCCCTCCAAAATGGAATGGTTCAATTTTCATACAATACTTGGCAACAGTGTTTAGTTAGGCAAATCTCGTACCTTATATCTAAACCTAACTTTTATATTAGGATTGCACAGATGGAATCACTGGACCTCTTCATTTCTCTTCCCAATGTGCTCCCATTGACTACAAGTTCTTTTGCTTTTTCACCATTTTTTATTTGGTTAATTGGTTTATTAAAAATACATGTCTGAAAGTGGCTTATTGAGGTTGTCATGGTCCAGGCTCTGACCAATTTTAATACAGTAAGATTTGTTAAAATGCCTGATAGCCAACCTGTAAATAACAAACTCCCCTTCCCCTCAGCCTCTGAGTTGGAATTACTGATTAATCAATATTTAATTCTGTGTTATACCTTGGAAGTGACAAAGAAATGTGATACTTTTCATACTAGTCAGATCAGTTAAAAGTAATCAATAAACAAAGCCCTTATAAAGATACATATATAATTAAACAATACATATATCATTACACAATTCATGTAAAAGTGTCTATTGTAAGATAAAAATCAGTAATATAATTTTCATCTGGATTTGTACCAGATGGGTTAGATGAGAAGTTTCCATTGATTGTCCATAACTTCCACATAAAATAAAGTATATTTCCTATAATTATATGGGTTCATTCCTTCTCTTTGCTTTTAGTGCTACTAAGATTTTCCACCTGTACTCATAAAATATCATTCTACAAATATATATTTTAAATAAACCAGTTTCAGAATTTATTTGTTTATACTCCCATAATCTCTATTCATTGCCAAAGTTAATAAAGTCAACATGCTCATATCCAACCCCTTCCATGAAACTATTACCATTGAAATAATAACAGAACATACAAGAAACAATTTTCTGTGATGATAAAAAATCATTATTATTTCTCCAAACATTAATTAAAAAGATAAAAACAGTGAAAAATTTCCTCATATACTTTAGAGACTATTCTCAGATGGCATGTGTTCTTGGAGGTACCATACCATCATGTCATTAAACCTCAGTTTCTAGCCCCAAATGCAAAGATTGATACTATTTCCAAACACAGAGAACTATGCTCAAGAGAGGCAAGAAAAAAGAATCAAACAGAGCATCATACAGGAAATCTTAATTGATTTTCCCCTGAGCATCTTATTCCCAGTGGAAGTAAATTCTTGAAGTTTCCTTCTATAAACTTGTATGACATCCCCTATGTATCTAAAATCTCTGTAAAAATATCATCATTTCTGTAAGTGCCTTAGGAGGATACCAGGGACTTGTGACTCTGGATTTATAATATGACTGTGGGCTACTCAGGACATATGACTTATGTTCTGATCCCACAAATAACAATGAGGCATATTTTATTTCGAATTACACTAATGACACAAAGAGGTGTTTCATTTAAGAAAACTTAGTCTAAATGTCACTGGGATGGAAGTCTCCAAGTAGAAAGGTGAGCAACTAGTATCTCTCAACCTCAGAATGTGGGACAACCACCATGAACTCTACTTTTCAGGCATTACAGAAATTTCCAAATGCTAGCCAAAAATATTTCTTGTGTGTTTGGAAAGCTTTCTCCCAGGCATTTTTCATGCTTGAATCAAATTTTGTTATTACACAATATATTTCAGTGGCTACAGTTATTTCATGTAAGGTGATTTATAAAATATCCCAGCAACTCTTCTATTTATTATGTGATATAGATACTATGGGTAAGCTACTTTCAAACAATTCTTCAGGTTTCACAAATATATTCAGTGTGCAAACCCTGTCATAAACTGTAACACAGTAAACAACTTCTTTGTGTCTATTCACGACAAGTTCTTATTGCTTTCCTCATTTTTCATTGCATCTTTTAATAAATCATTTGAAAGTTTTAGTGTGTTTCATATAAAATTAATATTTCATGAACACAGCTTATTTCTTCTTATCCTTCCAAATTTACAGTTCCCTTGAAAATCCTTCAGAGTCCACTTTCTAGACTAAGCACCATAACAGTTGTACTCCTGTAGCCCTGCTCTGTCATTCTAGGCATTCCATAAACTACCTTCCTCTCTTCCCAGAGATTAAAACATTTCAGTGATTAGGGACTTTATACATATAAAATACTTTCTGCTAATTTTTATCAAAATTTTATCAGTCCCCATTCACAGCCAAACAATATTGTTTTATCATTATCATCATAGAAGTATTTATTACAACTTTCTGAAAATTTTGTAATAAATTCTGTATGATGTGTAAATTTATACTAGATACTTTTCATGACAATTGAAATATAAGTTCTTGGGAAATGGTTAATCAAGATTACTCAATCTCTGAGTAGTCTTACATATTCTCTAAATGCATATAACTATGGTAAATTGTTTTTTATTTTTATTTATGAAACATAATTATCATTTGTACAGGATAAATTCAACAGCTTTAGTGAAAACTCTCCATAACTTAGGGACCACACAATGAGGGAGGAGAACATGTGAACAGAGAAAGATGAAGTACAAACTTTAGATGAATGACTAAACACAGTTTTATGTGCTAAACAAAAAATTTGCTTCATAATCTATCATTAATAATGACAAAACCAATGGTAAATGTATCTTACCAGGATCACAATTGTTCTACTTTGGTTCTACTGCATTCATGTACTTAACAACCATCATCAGTCAGCTCCATGGACAGGTTCTCTGTGGAAATAAAAACAGAACCCCTTTTCCAAAGCAACATATACTTAGACCCAAATTATGAAATCAAGATACCTTTAAAAGATATATGTTGGTTTTATTTAGCTGCCCATCCAATGAAATGTCTTTCTGTACTTAGCTCATCCATAGTCAAAAAAATTTTTTAAAAACCCAATAATATACATAATCCAGATTATCTGTCTATTTTCCATCTTGATGTAGCTTATTTTCCCTTATTCCTTTAATCTATAACTATCTGTACTCTGTCTCTTTAAAGACTTTACTTTTTTTAAATCTTTTTTTTATAACTGTCAATATTATTTTTCTTCTCTCTCTGAAGCCTATGTAAATTTTCCAACACGGTGACCCATTCTTCTTCATCAGAATCTGTCTTTATTGTTTATCAGTAATTATTTTTTGAATAGGAACACCTTTTTTTAATGATAAGAAGGCATGGCTAGGACTAACTCCATGGACCTGCCTGTTGGAACTGCCAAGTCTAACATGGTGGAGGCTTGTTCACTGCCTTTGAGAGCCAAACTCAAACCCATTTTCAGGCACACAGAAGGTCTATGTTGCCATGGAGCAAGTTGTAGCACTCTACTAACAAACCCCACTTAAATTCTCCATAGCTGGACCTCTCCAAAGAATGAGAGACATTTGGATTGGTAAACAAGGAAGCCACCATTTTTAAAGATGCTGAGCATTTTTTGTTTTGCTTTGTTTTTGCTGCTAATGCTGAATTAAGAAAACTTCTTTAAAGGAGTTGCATCTTTGCTTGCGGCCAGCGAACAGAGCAAGAAGCTGCATTATATTCTGCTTTTGTATGTGTCTAGAATTCCTTCCCAAACTCTCTCAGGTTTTAAGTGGATTTAGTTGGCCATCTTGGCATCAAAATTTTGGGGGTTCATTTCCCAGCCACTCAGACTCCCGAAATAAACACAAAAAATCTGTATTAATTAAAACACTGCTTGGCCCATCACTTAGATATGTTGCTAGTTAGCTATTGTACCTTAAACTAACCCAATTCCATCAACCTGTATATCACCACACAGTTATAACCTACTGGTAAGATTCCATCTGTGTCTGACATCTGTCGACTTCAGTGGCTGCATGGGGTTTCACTGGCTCCACCTACTTTCTCCCAGCATTCAGTTTAGTTTTCCCAACTAGCTCTATTCTGCCCTATCACAGGTCAAAACAGCTTATTTATTCATTAACCAATAAATGCAACACATATATAGAAGGGAATCCCACATCAGGACAGTAAGTCCCAAACTCATTCATCTTTCCTATCTTTTTCTACCAACTAATATAAACTCAGGCAAATTCTTTACCATGATGATAATCCCATCATCCAAGTAGGAATGCTAACCTCCTTTACTATCTGCACTCAACAATAGCATAAATCAGAGCTGGATAATAACTTCAATTACTGGCTTAAAATCTATCTCAAATCTATATCTTATTTTTGCAACTTATTCAGACTTTAAAATTTGAGCTACAAATATAGCTATATGCTGTGTGATTGTGAGAGTCAACATATCCTCTGCTTTTCCTTTGCATTTCACGTTGCATTTATTTGTTTATTACCTAGATGCCCCAAAAAAAGTATTTATGAAATATGGCTCTGTCAATCCACATGATTACATATATGCCTCTAGGATCTAGAATACTTCTTGCCAATTTAAGTTCATAAATATTATTTCCATTTCTAGAAAATTGGATACTATTTTTTAAGATGAGTATCTAAAAGCTTTGTAACAATTAATGCATGGTTAAACACTATAAAGTTTAACTTTCAAAAATCCATCAAGTATCTTCAAGACAGTGGTAATATTATGATTATATACAAAAATATTAAAGGCTTAATCCAGAGTCCTTCTGTGACAACTCTCAGTAAAAGTGTAACACAATTTTTATGTTCTTCTATCAACAACCAATAAGACCCTGATTCAATATTCATTTTCTAATATTATTTATGTGTCATGTGCATGCAGAAATATAATATGCAGTAGATAGATTTTATTGAGGGTTGAAATTAATAAATGTGATGGGAGGATTTATTAAGCTATCTATATATCTCAACAAACACAATTTGCGTGTTGGAGAAATAAAATCATAAACAAAAACCAGTACTCATTTCAAGAACCTGAATGTCTCAGTAGTCACAATCCCGCAGAGGGCCTGGAAGCTCCCTGAAGAGGTACTAGCTGTAGGAGGCTCTTGATTTGTTTCCCTGCCACCCAGACGTGAAATAATCACACAGAAACTATATCATTTGCAATACAGTATGGCCAATGGATTAAGCTTATTTTCTCTAGCTCTTCCATCTTAAATTAACCCATTTTTTTTATTAATTTGTGTATTGCCACATGATTATGGAATACTGGTAAGATTCCATCTGGTATCTGGTGCCTGTCTTCTTGGTGGCTACATGGATTCTCTATGAGTCCACCTACCCTCTCCTCTATCTTCTTGGAATTCCCTCCATGCCCTATTCTGCTCTGCAATAGGCCTAAAGCAGCTTCTTTATTAACCAATGGTATTCACAGCATACAGAGGGGAATCCCACATCAACTAGCACTATGCCGAAGTTCTAAGGAGCTGGTTCTGGAAATGTACAGAAGCTAAATAGCAGCAATAAACATAATCAGAAGGAAAAAGACCTAAAAGTTTCATGCTGCCTTCCTCTCTTCCAATTATTTTCCACCTGGTACAACACCTTTGGTTTGTGCTTCTTGTTAGGCTGGTTTTTTGGTCTCTGTGCTCTCGCCCCTTCCCCACGCTGCCAGAGGCACTGGCCCCTCCCCCACTTCCTCAAGCCCACACTCCAAACCCCTCCTGTGGAGCAACATTCTTTCCCCTCCTTTTCCCAATTTGGAGGTTCACAGTCAACTTCCACCTTCCCCTCCCCCTCCTACCTCACTGCTCCACTCCTGGACCCCCTCTGCGCTCTAGGCTAGTCCCTCCCCTGCTTCGTTTTCTCTTTCAAATCCATCTCAGGTAAAAAAAAAAAAAAAAAGTGGTTAGCTTCCTTTTCTACTAATCATTCTGCTTCCTCAGTCAGTACCAAATTTTAGAAAAAAAAAAAAAGTTGAGGATGGTTCCCAAACTCCTATACGGGGAATTGGTGAAAATGGCCTTTAAAGTTTTTAAATGCCCGAAAAAATCAGCTGAGTCTTCCCAACAGACAAAGCTGCAATCTACAGGCCCAGGCCTTACCAGCTGCCCTAAGGTCACAGGAAGGGGGGCAAGGGAAGTCAATCACAGGGCTGTATCAAGTGTGGCCTAAATGGTCACGGGGCACGATATTGCACTACACCTGCTCCGAAGTTGTGCCTTATCTGCCAGCAACCTGGATACTGGAAATCACAGTGCCCCCATGCAGGCTTGTCCTCTATGCCAAGCCACAGAGGTCCAGCCTCATCACCATTGGCAAATGAAACTGTGCCAGCCTTCAAACGTCTCAGCCTTGCAGAGGATTGACGCTGTCCAAACGAGGTATATCCCATAACCCTCTCCTAGCCTAGGGTCATGCTACAAGTGGTGGGTAAGTCCATTACTTTTATTCTCACTTGGGCCTTAAGTTTCCCTCACCAATTTCAGCTATGGGGGTAGACAGGACCTGTTAATCCCCACTTAAAAAATTTGCCACTGCCCTATATATTCTTGTAGGACAATTTTTTCTCTCATTCTTTCTTATCGATACCGGCTTGCCCAGCACATTACTGGGTGGAGATATCCTTAGCCGCTTCCCCAAAGCTTTGTTCCACTTCTTGGAGCCCCTTTTAACTCCTCCCATCTCCAAGATTCTATTTTACAGGTTCACTCTTCCTGCCAGATGTGTGCCCAGGCCAGCCCACAAGGAGCTCTCCACATACACCAGCTTCGTGGATACAACTGGACAAAGATTGGCAGGTTAATTTCACCCATATGCATACTCATAAAAAAAACTTCGTTGTCTCTTAACACTTGTGGACGCTTTTACAGGATGGATAGAAGTGTTTCCAGTCTCCAGGGAAACAACAGATGCGGTGGCTTAGAGTCATGAAGCTTGTGTCAGAAGCTCACATCTCCTGGACAATGGGATTCATCAAACAACAACCTACCAAGCTCTCAACTGAACTAAGGTTATCTTGGCCCTCGCCTCAGGGCCACCTCATGTTCCCCTACGGCCCTGAGCCCTTTTAAACTGCTTTATGGCAGGCCCTTTCTCCTTAACCATCACCTCCCAGTCCAAACTCCTCCACTGGCAGGGTACCTACCCTACCTCTCTCTTTTAAGGTCCCTTCTCCATTCCCACGCTGACAGTTGTCTCCCTGCCCCCACACCAGTGGACCCTAATGCCCCTCAACCTGCCCCGCTCTCCCCAGGGGACAGAGTACTCCACAAACATTTAATTCCTAGGACCCTTAAACCTCGATGGACAGGACCTCACACGGTAATCCTCACCACACCCTTGGCTGCCAAGCTTTTGGGACATCCATCATGGTACCATCTCTCCAGGCTCAAGTGAGCACCTACTCAAGACACATGGTCTGTCCAGCAGACAGGACCTTCCACCCTCCAGTTTTCCAGGATGCCACAATGAAGGGCCCACCTGCTCCTCATTCTGGCACACTCATCTTTATTAATAAAAAAAAAATTTTTCCTAGCCACCTGCCTTCTCATCTCTTCCAAGGAACAGCTGCCTGCCTTCTCTGGGATGACAGTTCATGGGATGCCTTTCCAGCCACACCTCGCTAACCGCGAACACCTGGCTCTCCCCTTCCCCACGCTGCCCCGTACCCACAGGAAGCAGCCAGATTTGAGTCTACGCCCTTTTTTCCAAGAGAGCCTAAGTGTTTGTCATAAACAACATTCCAATTTTCTGTCACCCCTATAGACAAAGAGTCTGGAATGTTAGGCTGGGAGCCTAGGCCCCAGTCCCTACCATCTATCTCAGCCACCTGTTCTGGACTTCAAATCCCAGCAGGCCAGTCCTGACCCCTCCCTGGGGGTGGGGTCAGGACCACTCCTGGGGTACTTAAGTGATCCCCCAAAAGAAGAACACGTGGTCCCTCTTTTTTCCTCCCGGGGGTCGCGTTCCTGCGGCTTCCCGGTTTCCCCCTCGGGGCCACCCAAGAGCGCAGATCTATCATTAAACCTGGATATTTTTTAATTCGGTTTGTTTTGATTTGGCTTGATTGGGAATTTTTGCGTCATCAGAGAGCTCTGTTAGGAAATATTCCTAACACTTCTCATTTTCAGAGAGGTCTCTTCTCTCCCTTCTGTTAGTGTTGCTTGTGTGAGTCATCTATGGAAATGCACTGCATACACTCCCAGAGGCATGCCTAACTATTCCTAGACCTCTCTTAATCCAGTCAAGTTGTTGGTCAAATAGTTCAGTCTACTTGATCTGTATGTTTTACTCATAGCTTCATCACCATATATACTGTAGTTTTAGTTGAATGAATGGCCCATAGCTCTACAAGACTGTCCCCAATAATCTCTGAAATTATAATTAGTGATCCTAGAGAAGCTAAATAAAAAGGAGAACCCAAAGAAAAACATATAGGCATCCTCCTGAATATTAACCTTCATCAGGCGATGAAAGGAGACAGAGACTCACAGCCTCTTTTTATACATGTATATGTATACACATACTTATACATGCTCACTATATAAATACAAGCACTCCAGTCTATATGTTACTTGAACATTATACTTCTTTCCATATTATAATGACCACCATCATTTTCACTCTGACCCTAAATCTTATTTAGATGCATCTTGAAATCTTACTCTATTACTACTTTTCAGCTATTAACTTAGAACATATCAGCTGTCACTATTATTAATCAGCTCCCAAGAAGAATTTTTTTTAGGTGATCACTCTTAAGACTACTTAAAATAGCTAATTTTTATTATATGTATTTGTCTGAGGTGTGGTCATATGTGTACCATGATGAGCTTGTCTGATACAGGTGAAGATAAGAAGAGAGTGTTGGGTTCCCTGCTACTGAAGTCACTGAGCTGCCATAAGGATCCTGTGAACTGAACTCAGATTCTCTGAAAAATAGAGGATGATCTTAACCATTGAGTCATTTTTTCAACACTTGAAACCACAGTCATTAAAAGAGCACTCTTTTTGATTCTTCTCTCATACAATACATCCCAACCACATTTTCCCTCCTCCAACTGCACCCTCTACCACATAAAAGGATCAAATGTGAACAAAACTAAGACCACTCCACTTATGCCCTCTCCATCATCATAAGTTCCCCCAAGTACCCAAAACAAGTTGAACTCCACCATGGGTATGACTGATGAGGGTATGATTGATGACAGCCAGTATAAACACACAGCTTAAGGCAGCTACTAATCACATGCCTCAGCCATGCCTGATATATTTGTGGCTACGTTACTCTTAAATTCTGTATTTCTCCTTGCCATAACTATTCTGGATAAATGTCAGCTACCCAAAGACCCTCTGATAAGGCTGTGACCCACTTGTGGTTTTTCCCTATATAAACACTAACCTGTAAATGCTCAACGCTGCTTTCAGTTTCCTGAGAACAGGGTTGCTGCCCAGATCCAGATCTGTTTTCCTCAATTAACTCCTTTATGGTTACATCAAATACTGTCTCTATGGTAGTCTTGTTTGGGGGTCTCATCACAAGGGTACAACAACACATACCTCCCCTCTACCCCAATGTTTCCTTCAGAAAAGAGCAGGTCACGAAAAATAGTGACTAAACTTGGCATAACAAAATCCAATAAGAATAGGCATATACTTTCATATCAGGACTGAACATGTTAACACAATTCGAGAAAATAGGTCTTACTAGAGGCAAGAATAAGAGCTACATCCACTCCCAATGTTAGGAGGCTGACAAAAATTACAAGCTAAAAAACAGTAACTTGTATGCAGAGGGCCTGGTGAAGATTCATGCAGGATCCACGATTACTGCTTCAGTTTCTGAGCCCCCATGAGTCCTGCTCAGTTCATTCTGTAGGCCATTTTTCTGGTGTGCTTAACTTTTCTTTTTTTTTAATTATTTATTAAAGATTTCTGTCTCTTCCCCGCCACCGCCTCCCATTTCCCTCCCCATCCCCCGGTCAAGTCCCCCTCCCTCGTCAGCCCAAAGAGCAATCAGGGTTCCCTGTCCTGTGGGAAGTCCATGAACCACCCACCTCCATCCAGCTCTAGTAAGGTGAGCATCCAAACTGCCTAGGCTCCCTCCAGAACAATGGTAATGGGGTTTTGTCCTTCACTTTTCTGACTCATACAGTTCTTTCTCCCACTCTTACTCGGGTTTCCCAAGCTACACCTAATGTTCATCTGTGAGTCTTTGTATCGTTTTCATCAGCTGCTGAAAGAAGCCTATTTGTTGATGATAAAATTCTTTTTTTTTTTTTTGGTTTTTTATTTTTTTTGGTTTTTCGAGACAGGGTTTCTCTGTGGCTTTGGAGCCTGTCCTGGAACTAGCTCTGTAGACCAGGCTAGTCTCAAACTCACAGAGATCCGCCTGCCTCTGCCTCCCGAGTGCTGGGATTAAAGGCATGCGCCACCACCGCCCGGCCGATGATAAAATTCTTAATAAGATAATATATTCTTTTTTGAAACCTCCCCCAAGATAATATATTCTTACAAATATTCTAGAAGGCAGACAAAATATAGCATTAAGTTTCTGACTCCTAGCTTTGTTCTCTTTAGATACATTTTTTTTAATGAGTCAAATTTTTGTGTTCATTTCCTTAATTTCCAGTGTTTTCCATGGCCTTGTTGATAGTTTTGGTTGTTGGGTTTTTCATGTGTTTATTTACTTGCTTGCTTGTTTTCTGTAGTACTTAATCACTGTACAACTGTACCCAACCACCTTGGAGGGTTTCTCCTCTTAATCAATTTTGCAGAGGCCTCCCCATTCCTTTCCTTTCCTTCTGTTGTCAGACTTAATTAGGTTGAACTGGTGTACAGCACAAATAGCCCCCACCAACTCGACATTATGCATGCTTCAATAAAGTTTAATGTTGTTTAGAGGCTCAAATGTTTACCATTTATTTTGGAAAATTCTTTTAGATTTTTTTTTTTTGTAGATTAGTTACTGTTATCTGTAATAATCCTACTTGGCAACTGAGCACCAAAATCCTTGCTCTTATCTAACTGTGACTAAGGAACCATTGGATAATATATTCCCACCTTACCCCATACCTTGTGTCAGGTAAACACCATGCTAAGTTCAGTTCCTATGAGGTCAAGCTCCTCTGAGATTCCAGCTGAATGACATCATATGGTATTTAGCTTTCACAAGAAAAATTAAATGATGGAGGTGGGTCTTGTATCTTATCTGTTGCTTTCATTGGCTAACTAATAAAGAAACTGCCTGGGCCCTCATAGGACAGAAAATTAGGTAGGCGGAGTAGAGAGAAGAGGATTCTGGGAAAGAGAAGCTGAGTCAAGGAGTCGCCATGATGCCCGCACTCCAGAGAGACACAGGCTAGAATCTCCCCGGTAAGCACACCATGGGGTGTTGCACAGATTGTCAGAAATGGGCTAGTCCAGGTGTGGGAGCTAGCCAATAAGGGGTTGGAGCTAGTGGGCCAGGTGGTGTTTAAAGGAATGCAGTTTCCGTGTGATTGTTTCAGGGCATGAGCTGGGCCATGCAGGCGGCCGGGTACAGGGACACAGCCTTGCCGCTCCTCTTACAACAATTAAAACATCTGCTTATAAAATCCATACATGAATTTTCACAACAGTTTCCTTTGCAGTTATGTAAAAAGGTAAATAAATAAATAACAATCAATGGAAGGATTACTTTCTTCCATAACAGATTTATCAAGATAAGAATGGTTATCTTTCTAACCTCTATGTGAAAGCCATAGCAGACACATATGCACACAGACACGTACAGGCACACATACACATACATGCTAAATAAATAATTAAGTATTTTTAAAGGTGATAGTTACCAGGCATAGTAGGTTAGAATTGAAACTCCAGCATAGTTGAATATAACCATGTTATAAATGCCAGGCATTAGGCACATGCCTTTAAGACCAGCCCTTAAGAGGCAGAAGCAGGTGCATCTCTGTAAGTTCAAGGCCAGTCTGCTCTACAAGAGCTAGTTCCAGGACATTCAAAGCTACACAGAGATACTCTGTCTCAAAAAAAAAAAAAAAAAAAAAACCTCACAGAAGTCAAGGTGATCTTACACAACTCAGAGTAAAAGAATCTAATGGGTTAGAGCTCAGAAGTAAAACAGTTGCTTACCATGTAATAGGATGTGAGCCCACTTCCCATCTTAAAAAAAGAATCACACTAATGTAGAACAGGCACAGGAAGAAACTTCAATTGAAACAGGAATATTTCTATTGTGAATATCTTTTTATAGGCATTGTATTAACCCAACAGTTATATGTTCTGTTATATATAAAGTTTATTCTTAAAAATGTAAAATTTCGGGGGCTGGAGAGATGGCTCAGTGGTTAAGAGCATTGCCTGCTCTTCCAAAGGTCCTGAGTTCAATTCCCGGCAACCACATGGTGGCTCACAACCATCTGTAATGAGGTCTGGTGCCCTCTTCTGGCCTGCAGACATGCACACAGACAGAATATTGTATACATAATAAATAAATAAATATTTAAAAAAAAAATGTAAAATTTCATAAATCAAAAAGAGGGTCACATGGAATGTGTGACTGTATTATCAAAATGAAAATTCTAGACTACTGTTCAAAGTGACTGCATTTTCTTCTCACTAGCAGTAGTCCCACACAAAGCAGTCTCTTTCCAGTATTAGAAAATTGAATTTTTTCATTTCATTTCATTTTCTAAGCTAACCCTTTAGAGTTATTAGGACAATGATGAGTCATGCAGAACGAGTTATACAGGTTTTTGTAGCAGAGTTCTTTATTCAATCAATGCACTGCCCTCTGGTTAGGGACCTGTCTCCCCCTGAGCTGGGCTGAGTCAACTAATGGAAATCATCTTCTAGTGTCCTAATTTTGCTGTCTTTTTAAAAAGTGGTATTCTGCTGCTATGAGTCAACTTAATATGTGGGGCTTCTGTCAAGTATGTTCCCAAAAGAAAATGCTTCTGTCTGTGTGCAGACAAAATGAGGATTCTAAGTTTGCAGGGCCAAAGCCTATCCTGTGATTAACAGGGTCTTGAAGTTATTCTACAGAACCATTTGTGACAGCCCTCCCAAGCCTTTCTGATAAGGGTTGACCTATATAAAGCATAGCATTGCTACAAAATTACCCTGCTAGAGCTGGAAGAAAAAAAAAACGCTGTACGTTTTGTAGTGAAATGGTTTCCAATGAGAATCTTTCAAACACAGGTCCTAGATTCTTTGTTCCTAGTTTTTCACTGAGGTATCTGAACAGGTGGACACAGCTGCCCTGATGAAGGGAGAGCACAGGTGAGTCTTCCTGAACATTTAGAAACTTTTATTTTCTACTTCCTAGGCATGTGATCTTCAGTATGAAATCACTAGGTTTTCACCATGATTAGTTTTCTGTATGTTTTTCTTTTTCTTTTGATGTCTTTGTTATTGTAATTATTGTTATTTTCTTTAAAGCAGGATCTCACTGTGTACCCCACAATGGCTTTGAAATCAAATCAATACAACATCAACATGGAATCTGATAATTACAGCTCTAACCTGCCATGCCTACTAACCAACACATGGTGTGTGTGTGTGTGTGTGTGTGTGTCTGTGTGTGTGTCTGTGTGAAAGAGAGAGAGAGAGAAAGTGAGAAAGAGCGAGAGAGAGAGAGAGAGAGAGAGAGAGAGAGAGAGAGGGAGGGAGAGAGAGAGAGAGAAGAGCGCTATGGCTTTCAGGACTCAGTTCTGTCCTACCATGTGAAGGCAGGACCTCTCTTGATGCTTTACTGCTGGGCTGTATACTCCAGGTATACTGTCCATGGACTTCCAGGCAATTATACTCTCTTTTCCCCCCATATCACCTCCATAGGCCGAGGAAGGTAAACTGTTCTGGTTTCCTTTGGCTGTTAAGATTCCTATTTTCTGTATGACGTGGATGTTGCTATCTTTTGCCTTGTTTCCTAATATGTTATTTTCTCTCCCTTTATTTATTTGTGAGGGCCTTTATAATTCTGCACACAGATTTTTATTTGTATATAAGTTTCAATCATTTCACAGCAAATAGCTACTTCTTTATGCATGAAATGTTTTCTTGTATAGATTTTTGTATAGTTATATCTTAGTCAACTTCTTTAAAGATTTTTCTTATCTGAGATCATTATGTTCCTCAGCATTTAATTTTTATGTTGTAATCATCTATAATCATTATCAACAGGAAAGGTAACAGGGATAATGGTACAATTCAATGAATTAGGATAATTATATTTACCAAAGAACCTAACTTACCCATTCATCCCAGAGCAGAGAAAAGCTTAGGCTCATTGGCCAAATTTAACTCAAAGCAAATTTCATATTATTCATGAGCAAATATTTCTTTATGTTTCAAATGCTTTAAGAAGAAAAAGCAGTCCTTTGTCTAGGTGGCCTGCCTGCACCAAGCGGGGTCGGCCCTTTGTTAGCGGGAAGCCCAGGCAGCGGGGAGATCGGATCCGGGTGCCACGAGGGACATCGCTGGGGACGGTCCCTGCTTCTACACTGAAGAGTTACACCCAGAGACTCAGGCACAGCAAAGACAGGACCAAGACACCAGGCCTCTCTTGGCTTCATTTGAAAGAGGAGATGGGAAGGCGCCAATGCAAGAATTCCTCCAACAACCTGAAAGGCAACATGACATCACCAGAACCCAGGGATCCCGAAATAAGAAGAATTGTACACCCTACTCCAGAAGAAGTAGAAGAAATCTACTCAAAAGTGAATTATTTGAAAATAATAGAAGACCTTAAACAGGAGGTGAAAAACTGCCATAAACAATTAGAGATTACAAACAAAAAGTTAGAGGAAATGAATAAATCACTCAAAGATACCCAAGAAAACCAAGAGAAACAAGAAAATGCAATCAAACAGGTAAGGGAAATGGTTCAAGACCTGAAGAATGAAATGGAAGTAAGAAGAAAACACAAACCGAGGGAAGGTTGGAGATGGAAAATCTGGGTAAACGAACAGGAACTACAGAGACAAGTACTACCAACAGATTACAAGAGTTAGAAGAAAGAATGTCAGACACTGAAGATACCATAGAGAAAATTAACACACTGATCAAAGAAAACAGCAAAACCAAAAATTCTCATCACAAAACATTCAGGAAATATGGGACACAATAAAAAGACCAAACCTAAGAATAATTGGGATACAAGAAGGAGAAGAAGTACAGCTCAATGGTTCAGAAAATATATTTAATAAAATTATAGAAGAAAACTTTCCCAACCTAAAGAAAGATATTCCTTTGAAGGTTCAAGAAGCATACAGAACACCAAATAGACTGGACCAAAAAAAAAATCTCCTCGCCGTATAATAATCAGAACACAAAACATACAGAATAAAGAAAGAATATTAAGAGCTGCAAAGGAAAAAGGTCAAGTTACTTATAAAGGTAAACCTATCAGACTTACACCTGACTACTCTATGGAAACCATGAAAGCCAGAAGGTCCTGGATAGATATACTGCAGAAGCTAAGAGAACATGGTTGCAAGCCCAGACTACGATACCCAGCCAAGCTTTCATTCACTATAAATGGAGAAAATAAAATTTTCCAGGATAAAAACAAATTTAAACAATACGTAGCCACAAATCCAGCCTTACAGAAAGTAATAGAAGGAAAATCACAAACCAAGGAGACCAACAATGACCACAATAACTCAAACATCTAGACACCCTTCACCAGCACAACTAAAAGAAGGCAAACACACAAACTCTATGACTAAAAAAGTGACTGGAGTTAGCAACCACTGGTCATTAATATCCCTTAATGTCAATGGACTCAACTCACCTATAAAAAGGCACAGGCTAAGAGATTGGATATGCAAACAGGATCCAACATTCTGCTGTTTACAAGAAACACACCTCAACCACAAAGACAGGCACCTACTTAAAGTAAAGGGATGGGAAAAGGTTTATCAAGCAAATGGACCTAAGAAACAAGCAGGTGTGGCCATACTAATTTCTAACAAAGTTGACTTCAAACCTAAATCAATCAGAAGAGATGGAGAGGGATATTTTATACTCATAACAGGAACAATTGATCAGGATGAGGTCTCAATCCTGAATATCTATGCCCCTAATATAAAAGCACCCACATATGTAAAAGAAACACTACTAAAACTCAAGGCTGCCATCAAACCGCACACACTAATAGTAGGAGATCTCAACACTCCTCTTTCACCAATGGACAGGTCAATCAGACAGAAACCTAACAGAGAAATAAGAGAATTACTGGAGGTATTGAATCAAATGGACTTAACAGACATCTATAGAACATTCCACCCAAATAGGAAAGAATATACCTTCTTCTCTGCAGCTGATGGAACCTTCTCGAAAATTGACCACATCCTCGGTAACAAAGCAAACTTCCACAGTTACAAAAAAATATCCATAACCACCTGTGTCTTATCAGATCACCACAGACTAAAGTTAGAATTCAACAACAATGCTACCCCCAGAAAGCCTACAAACTCATGGAAACTGAATAGTCAACTACTGACCCACACCTGGATCAAAGAAGAAATAAAGAAAGAAATTAAAGTCTTCCTTGAATTCAATGAAAATAAAGAATCAACATACTCAAACTTATGGGACACTTTGAAAGCAGTCCTAAGGGGAAAGTTCATAGCCCTTAGTGCCCACTTAAAGAAAACAGAGAAAGCATACATTGGAGACTTAACAGCCCACCTGAAAGCTCTAGAAAAAAAAAGAAGCAGACTCACCTAGGAGGAGTAGAAGACTGGAAATAGTCAAACTGAGGGCTGAAATCAACAAAATAGAAACACAGAAAACAATCCAAAGAATCAATGAAACAAAAAGGTGGTTCCTGGAAAAAATCAACAAAATTGATAAACCCCTATCCAAACTAAACAAACGGCAGAGAGAGAATTTGCAAATTAATAATATCAGAAATGAAAAGGGGGACATAACCACAGACATAGAGGAAATTCAGAGAATCATTAGATCTTACTACAAAAGCCTGTATGCCACAAAACTGGAAAATGTAAAAGAAATGGACACTTTTTTAGATAAATACCATATACAAAAGTTAAATCAGGACCAGGTGAACAATCTAAATAGACCTGTCAGTCACGAAGAATTAGAAGCTGTTATCAAAAACCTCCCCACCAAAAAAAGCCCAGGACCAGACGGTTTCAATGCGGAATTCTACCAGAATTTCCAAGAAGACCTAATACCTATACTCCTTAAGGTATTTCACAATATAGAAACAGAAGAGTCATTGCCAAATTCATTTTATGAAGCTACCGTCACTCTGATACCAAAACCACACAAAGACTCAACCAAGAAAGAGAATTACAGGCCAATCTCACTCATGAACATCGACGCAAAAATCCTCAACAAAATACTGGCAAACCGTATCCAAGAACACATTAGAAAAATTATCCATTTTGATCAAGTAGGCTTCATCCCAGAGATGCAAGGCTGGTTCAACATACGAAAATCTATCAATGTAATCCATCATATAAATAAACTGAAAGAAAAAAACCATATGATCATTTCATTAGATGCTGAAAAAGCTTTTGACAAAATTCAACATCCCTTTATGATAAAAGTCTTGGAGAGATTAGGGATACAAGGGTCATACCTAAATATAATAAAAGCTATTTACAGCAAACCGACAGCTAACATCAAACTAAATGGAGAGAAACTCAAAGCCATCCCACTTAAATCAGGAACACGACAAGGCTGTCCACTCTCTCCATACTTCTTCAATATAGTGCTTGAAGTTTTAGCAATAGCAATAAGACAACATAAGGGGATCAAGGGGATTCAAATTGGAAAGGAAGAAGTTAAACTTTCGTTATTTGCAGATGATATGATAGTGTACATAAGCGACCCCAAAAACTCCACCAAAGAACTTCTACAGCTGATAAATGCCTTTAGTAATGTGGCCGGATACAAGATCAACTCCAAAAAATCAGTCGCCCTCCTATACACAAAGGATATGGAAGCAGAGAGGGAAATCAGAGAAGCATCACCTTTCACGATAGCCACAAACAGCATAAAATATCTCGGGGTAACTCTAACCAAAGAAGTGAAGGATCTATTTGACAAGAACTTTAAGGCATTGAAGAAAGAAATTGAAGAGGATACCAGAAAATGGAAGGATCTCCCTTGCTCGTGGTTTGGGAGGATCAACATAGTAAAAATGGCAATCCTACCAAAGGCAATTTATAGATTCAATGCAATCCCAATCAAGATCCCATTAAAATTCTTCACTGATCTTGAAAGGACAATAATCAACTTTATATGGAATAACAAAAAACCCCAGATAGCCAAAACAATCTTATACAATAAAGGTACTTCTGGAGGCATTACCATCCCTGACTTCAAACTCTATTACAGAGCTACAGTAATGAAAACAGTGTGGTATTGGCATAAAAATAGAGAAGTTGACCAATGGAATCGTGTAGAAGACCCGGATCTTAACCCACAAACCTATGAACACCTCATTTTCGATAAAGGTGCTAAAAGTATACAATGGAAGAAAGAAAGCATCTTCAACAAATGGTGCTGGCACAACTGGATGTCAACCTGTAGAAGAAAGAAAATTGACCCATATCTATCACCATGCACAAAACTCAAGTCCAAATGGATCAAAGACCTCAATATCAATCTGAACACACTGAACCTGATAGAAGAGAAAGTGGGAAGTACCCTACAACAGATGGGCACGGGCAATCGCTTCCTAGGTATAACCCCAGCAGCACAGTCATTAAGGGCAACATTGAATAAATGGGACCTACTGAAACTGTGAAGCTTCTGTAAAGCAAAAGACACTGTCACTAAGACAAAAAGGCAACCCACTGACTGGGAGAAGATCTTCACCAACCCCGCAACAGACAAAGGTCTGATCTCCAAAATATATAAAGAACTCAAGAAACTAGACTTTAAAATGCTAATTAACCCAATTAAAAAATGGGGCACTGAGCTGAAGAGAGAATTCTCAACAGAAGAAGTTCAAATGGCCAAAGGGCACTTAAGGTCATGCTCAGCCTCCTTAGCGATCAGGGAAATGCAAATCAAAACAACATTGAGATATCATCTTACACCTGTCAGAATGGCTAAAATCAAAAACACCAATGATAGCCTTTGCTGGAGAGGCTGTGGAAAAAGGGGTACCCTCATCCATTGCTGGTGGGAATGTAAACTTGTGCAACCACTTTGGAAAGCAGTGTGGCGGTTTCTCAGGAAAATTGGGATCAACCTACCCATGGACCCAGCAATGCCACTCTTGGGAATATACCCACGAGATGCCCAATCATATGACAAGGACATTTGTTCAACTATGTTCATAGCAGCATTATTTGTAATAGCCAGAACCTGGAAACAACCTAGATGCCCTTCAATGGAAGAATGGATGAAGAAAGTGTGGAATATATACAAATTAGAATACTACTCAGCGGTAAAAAACAATGACTTCGCGAATTTTGCATGCAAATGGATGGAAATAGAAAACACTATCCTGAGTGAGGTAACCCAGACCCAAAAGGATGAACATGGGATGTACTCACTCATAATTGGTTTCTAGAAATAAATAAAGGTCAGTGAGTCTATAATTTGATATCCTAAAGAAACTAAATAGAAAGGTGAACCCAAAGAAAAACATATAGCTATTCTCCTGGTTATGGGAATTAGACTAGATTACCTAGCAAAAAACTGGGATCTTGGGGGTGTGGTGGGAGGGGGGGGGAAGGGGAGAAGGGGAGAGAAATGTGAGAAGGGGAGGGTGGGGGGAACTTGGGGAAAAGGGTTGATTGGGATAAAGGAAGGTTGGTTAGGGGAGCAGAGAAGCACACATCTTAATTAAGGGAGCCATCTTAGGGTTGGCAAGAGACTTGGATCTAGAGGGGCTCCCAGGTGCCCAGGGCGATGTCCCCAGTTAGTTCCTGGGGCAGCTGAGGATAGGGAACCTGAAATGACCCTATCCTATAGCCATACTGATGAATATCTTGCATATCACCATAGAAACTTCATCTGGCGATGGATGGAGAAAGAAACATAGACCCACACTGGAGCACTGGACTGAGCTCCCAATGTCCCAATGAGGAGCAGAAAGAGAGAGAATATGAGCAAAGAAGTCAGGACCACAAGGGGTGCGCCCACCCGTGGAGACAGTGGGGCTGATTCTTTGGGAGCTCACCAAGGCCAGCTGGACTGTGACTGAAAAAGCATGGGATAAAACCGGACTCTCTAAATTTGGCAGACAATAAGGGCTGCTGAGAAGCCAAGGACCATGGCACCGGGTTTTGATCCTGCTTCATGTTCTGGCTTTGTGGGAGCCTAGCCAGTTTGGATGTTCATCTTCGTAGACCATGATTGAGGGGGGAGGACTTTCGACTTTCCACAGTGCAGGGAACCCTGACTGCTCTTCAGGCTGGAGAGGGAGGGGAGGAATGGGGGGGGAGGGGAGGAGGAGAAGGAGGAGTGGGAGGGAAATGGGAGGCGGGGAGGAGGCTGAAATTTCTTTTTTTTCCAATAAAAAAAATAAAATAAAAAAAAGAAGAAAAAGCAAACATTAATTCAAATTTTAGTGTTCAGAAATAGAATTTTACTCAACACACTCACACACATTATTGCAATATCACTTGAAGCCATTACCTCTAAAGGTTGACATTTGACTGATTGCAACAGAGACTTTGTGATCTATACAACCTAAAGTATTCTCTAACTGGCTCTTTATGGAACATTGTGAGCTAATTCCTGGCATGCACCCCTCTGTTTTTTCTCTAACTATATGTAGTTAGAAACAATAATTGTGAATGCTATTTTAATAAATTTATTTCAAAAATAATTTGCATCAAACAAAGTGTACAAATTGTTCTTCTGATAAAGCTAAGCCCTAATAAATACTTTTAAAGAGAAAACTGCCATGTGTTGAAAATGCACTTAATATTCCTCTATTACATAATTTCAACAGCTGGCCAGATATAGCTTAAACATGCTCCAAAATGTGCATTAATTTATACTTGTAGAAAAATTATCTAACACTAAGATTATTTTCTATTAAACCATTAACTTGCATTCCATATCCACAAGAAGCAGAGAGTAAAGCAAGGGTAAAGAGTCAATTGATGCACTAGTGATCATGTGACTAGGATCTGCAGCTAGCTGCTGCTGCCTAGCAACACAAAGAGCACTGTGACATTATTAGCCCAGGATGATACAAAAATTCAATGTTCGTAATAAAATATCTACTAAGTGAACATTGCCTTTGAAGCATATAAAAATCAAATCATCAGGGAACCTCTCTAATGTGTAAGATTCATTTGACAGATAAGAAAGTCAATGGCATTTATCATCTGCCATTTTCATATGTTTTCTATTAAGAATGCAATGACAACTGACGAGTTTGTATTTTTATTCATGCAGCACCACAATGATAATATACTCTCATGCATAATACTTGAGAGGTATCACTGCTCTAAAATCTTGCTAATATTTGTGTTTTCATCTTCCAGGGAAATACACAATGATATCTCCTTGTGATGAAAAATATCCTTTCCTTATGAATACTGATGCACAGAATAGCTTAATGCTTTGTTAATCCTTATATATTCTTGGGGTAAAGAAGTATTTTATTCATTTCAGTTGTCTTATATAGTTTATTGTATTAATTGCTTGCATAAATGGCAAGAGTACTTTATAGGCACTTTTATTTGTACACATTTTATTTTTTTCAGCCCATTTCACATTTTGTCCTTTAAAGATATCATTTGATGATTAGAAGTATTAAATCTTAATATTTCATAATTATCATTTTTCTTGTATTCTATTTAATAAAAATTTGCATTCCTCCCAGACACAGTAATATGTATGCTTTCTTAATGTTTCTGTAATTGACTTTTTTATTTTGTTGTTGTTGTTGGTGTGTGTGTATTGAAAAATGTCACATAGTAGTCCCACACTATCTCAGAATTGAGTATAATAAAAGGTTATTTATTTATGGGTAGACTCACAGATCAACAGTCCTCTGCACAAGAGGGGAATAGGAACCGAATCCAGCAACCAAAAAAGAGAGAGAGGAAATTATTGTGCAAACTTTAGGCCTGCATTTATAGTACAAGATACTACACCCAAGTGAGTTGATATCTTAAAGGCTTTTGATTGAAGGAGTTCCCACAGCACCTCCCCCTTTTGTCTAAATAAGAGAGTTCTAAACCCAATAAAAAACTATACAAAATAAGAACAAATATCAAATATAAAAACTAGAATTACAACAAGCATAAACAATATCAAGCAAAAAAACATATGCTAAATGTTTAATTAATTATCATATTCAGCACCTATCAACTGCTGATAGTTTTAATTTTACTTATCTTAGTTAAAACTTATGTGGTAGAATTTAACAGTTTGGAAAAATACCCATTAAAAGAATACTAAAACTCTATTCTACACTCAAAACATTTAAAGAATTTCAACGTACGCAAAAACTTATTGCAACTATATTCTCAAAACTCTACATTACTTAATAGAACATTAAATGTGATTTTTCTTCAACAAATAAGTTAGTACAAAAATAAAATCTACAAAAATATATTCATCTTGTCTATTCATTAATGAAAAAACTCCTTGTCTCTGCCTACTGATTTTGTTAGGAACTCCTTGAGGGTCTTTGATAATATCTGAACATTGTAAAGTGGCAGCAAAATGAAGCTTGCTTGTGTTCACTCCACAACTGAAAATATTCTAAAAATCACGGTTTCTGTATTTATTATAATATTTAAATAGAGTAAGAGCAGTGAAGTCAACAAAGGTAATTTAAAGCATATAGCTTCTCTGGTTTCCTGTTTTCCCTTTTGGAGAAAGCACATGAGATAATTCTTTAAACATATATTTTACAATTGTCCTGAAATTTTGACATCTTAAGTGCTTTGGTTTAAGATATCCAAAACTCTAACAATGAGAACACTCATGTTCTTGTTTTAATTCAGAATCTAACAAGAAAAACAAAATTCTTAGATGATATTAATCCCTTGACATTGGTTGGGGAAAGGGAGCTTCTAATTGTTGACTCTTTTCCTCACAGTTAATACATATGGGATAGGGATCTTCCGAGAGTTTATTATTTTTTGTTTCTAATGAGACTGGGATTGACTCTAACACATGGGTATCAACCCATCTTTGCAGTGAACAAATGACTGAAACATCAGCTTAATCACAGTTCAAGATCAGAGGCTCCAATATCTTCTCACATTATCAAAGACCATTGTCTATCCAGTGAAATGGAGAATAAAAACCTCCAACACTAAATTTCTTGCAAAGAAAAGGTAAGTACAAACTCCCAAGCTTATCTTTCAAAACCTCCCAATCTTCTGCTGAAATATCTCTGCTGGTCCACACAGATGTTCATGGCAGTTTATCCGTCTCCCCATGCTCGTTCTAAAGACCACACTGGTGAGAAGTCTGTTTCCCCAATGTCTTTGTCAGTACATACTCCTGTCAGACACCTCATTGTTCACTCATTTTTAACTCAATCAATGTGAAGATGGTGTTCCCTTCTTATGGATTTCTTTTAACTGAATGTTAAACTTCTGTGGACAGTTTTGTTGAACATATTTTTGACACACTTCCTACACACAAGGCAATATACCAAACACTATTCAGATCTACGATATGAAACAATGGAAAAACTGCTGACTAACTCATGTAGGACATCTCAGAGAGAAAGTCAACACATTGTGATGTAAATCACACGGGCATCAGTTAAGTTCATACCACAATCTAGAAACTGTGTGCCAGTTAATTTAATTTTTACATGTCAGATATATAAATTTCTGCTATCTAGGTGAATTTAAGAATGGAATTAATTTTCCGGTGGTCATACAGCAAATAGTATTTTGAGAAAAGATTTGAACTTAGATTGCCTAATCTAATGACATTAGCATTATCAAGTCACAAAATACTAGAGTTGGAAAAGATTCAAAGGTGACTTAATATGCCTGTGTCCTTGAGCAATAAAATGACTACATAATAAATATTCTAACATTCCTGGCTTTGAGGAAATCAAAGTGTGTCCTACTGTTGGGATGTTCTATTTGGTTCAGAAGCAACATACTTCTGCCCACGAAATTAATTTTACCTTAAACTTTTGGAGACAAATACAGTGAGGACAATACTGATTTAAATAAACCAATAAGTTGAATATTTTGATACACATATCATGAGATATGTGCATTTTTACTTTATTGTCAAATTACTCTCTATTATTTAAAAAATTCCTCAGTTAACAAGAGTTGTTGTTTTTTTCTGAAATTATCTGGTTTCCATGTCCCTTTAAAGTACCCCACTCTAATCTAAAGATAGTAAGTAGAACAGATGTTGTTTGAATTTTTTTGGTGTTAATATCTAAATTTTCTATCATTAAAATATAAATTAAATATGTATCAGTCATTTTGAAAAGCTACATCAAAGTATTAGCTACAGTGGGTTGATAAAAATTCCAAATTGCATTTTGTAAGTATTCTGGTAACCAAAAGCCACCATCAACAAACATTTTAGAGGATACTTATAAACCTCATGATCACAGAATCTTCCAGTGAATAATGTATCCTGTGTTGGCCTTCCAAACTGCTCTCATAATACAAGTAGTATTTTGGTCTCTGCCAATCTAATAATGAAGTCCTGTTAGTAGCGTTCAGTCCTGGTCCATTGTTTTATTTCCACAGTGGTAAAGAATATGAATAAATGTATGCCAATGTATTTCTCCCCAGAAACTATACAGGTTAGAAGAAAGCACAGTCCCTCTTCTGTTGAGATATAAGTACAACACCTTGAAGGGCAGCAGGACTACATGAAGTTTATGGGATACACAGTGCAGCAGTTTCAATGGGATAGCTACTGTATTAACAAGTCAATTAAAGCATGAAAACTAGTTCTATGATTCCAGTTACAAATAGAAATGAAGGAAAATGCTTATTATTCTTGACAGTTCTGATTCTGATAAAATTTAATTGCTATGTATTGTAAATATTAATATGCATGATATCATACATTACTGAGAATTTGAGAGGGGGAAGAAAATGCTTCAAAACTAAATATAATAAGTCTTTACTTTAAATTGAAGGTAATAGTATAGACTTTGCACTCTTTTTAAAATGTATTGATTAGTAGTAATTTCAAGTTCCTAGATGTCTGTTACTCTTCCTCGAATCTTGTAATTATTGATTGTCCCAAGGAAACAGGAGAAACTTAAGAAAAAATTATATGGAATGTCTGCTATAAGGTATAATATTCTCCATAGAATTCTTTAAGTCTTTGTGTCTCCATTTTTCCATCTCTCCAAAATGCACACAAGAGACACAGGGGTGAGGAAGAGAGAAAACAGATGATACAGGAAAGCATACTCATGTCTCTGTTTTGAATTTAGAACCTTAGACAATACAGTGAAAGCTTGGAAAAATGGGGCCTGGAAACTATTCATTGGTGACTGAGTTCATCTTGGCTGGACTCTCAAGCAAACCAGAGCTGCAGCTTCCGCTATTCCTCCTCTTCCTTGGAATCTACCTGCTCACAGTGCTGGGGAACCTGGGAATGATCATCCTGATCGTGCTCAGCTCCCACCTGCACACCCCCATGTACTTCTTCCTCAGCAGTCTGTCCTTCATTGACCTATGCCATTCTACTGTTGTTACCCCCAAAATGCTGGTGAACTTTTTGACAAAGAAGAACATCATCTCCTACCCTGAATGCATGACTCAGCTCTACTGTTTTCTTGTTTTTGCTATTGCAGAGTGTCACATGCTGGCTGCAATGGCATATGACCGCTATGTTGCCATCTGCAATCCTTTACTTTACAATGTCATCATGTCTCATCATCTCTGCTTCTGGCTCACAGTGGGAGTTTATACTTTGGGTATTATTGGGTCATCAGTTCATACAGGCTTTATGTTAAAGTTGATTTTTTGCAAGACCAATGTGATAAACCATTATTTTTGTGATCTTTTTCCACTCTTGGAGCTATCATGCTCCAGTATATACATCAATGAATTATTGGTTCTTTTCTTGAGTGCATTAAATATCCTGACACCTGCCTTGACCATCCTTATGTCCTACATCTTCATCATTACCAGCATCCTGCGTATCCGTTCCACTGAGGGCAGGTTCAAAGCCTTCAGCACCTGCAGCTCCCACATCTCTGCTGTTACTATCTTCTTTGGTTCTGCTGCATTCATGTACTTACAGCCATCATCAGTCAGCTCAATGGACCAAGGGAAAGTGTCATCAGTATTTTATACTACTGTTGTTCCCATGCTGAACCCATTGATCTACAGCCTGAGAAATAAGGATGTCAAATCAGCCATTAAGAAAATTCTTAACAGGGAAACATTGTAGACTCATAAATTCAATTGTTGCCATATTAGTAAAAAAGAGTTTATTTTGTCTGTGCATAATATTTGTTGGTCCTACTTTGTGTATTTTTAGAATACCAGTGGTGTTTTCCTATGTAACACTTCCTCAATTCCCATATATATCATCTTTAAACCTGCATTGCAATGTCCAAAAGATATATAGAATAAAAAATCTTGAGGCTTAAGAGTCCTCTAGTTATATTTTTAAATAATAATGACAGTGATAGTGATAATTATGAAACCTAATATGATGATAAGGATAATGATGATAATTGTAATAGTCATTCTTTTTTTTATTAAAGATTTCTGACTCTTCTCCACTGCCGCCTCCCCTTCCCTCCCCCTCCCCCAGTCAAATCTCCCTCCCTCATCAGCCCAAAGAGCAATCAGGGTTCCCTGCCCTGTGGGAAGTCCAAGGACCACCCACTTCTATCCGGGTCTAGTAAGGTGAGCATCCAAACTGCCTAGGCTCCCACAAAGCCAATAGGTGCAGTAGGATCAAAAACCCATTGCCATTGTTCTTGAGGTCTCATTCTTGAGATTTTTAAAAATATAACATGCACCCAAAACCTCAAAAGATTACCTTACATAATTATACCAGTAACTCATAGATCAAGTCTCAGTGGTAGTCACATATTTACAAATTTAAAAAAATGTATTCTCAGAGTCTTGAACATAAGAAGTGATTGAGCATATAGAATTTAGATGCTGGTCTAGGTGGCCTGCCTGCCCTGCGGCAGCGTGGTCGGCCCTTTGTTCGCGAGACACCCAAGCAGCACGGAGACCAGATCCTGGTACCAGAAGAGACATCACCAGGGTGGGTGAGTTTCTGACTGCGGCAGCAGCCCGGGACAGGGAACTCAGACGTTCCTCAATCCTCCTGCACTCCTTGGTCAGTCTGCAGGGGCTATACTGCCCGATACTTCCTCTCTATTCATATCCCACCCAGCTTGCATCCACGACCCTCCCCCACCTCCTCTGACCCCCCGCCCCGCCTTGAACCACACAACAGCTCCCAGCTCAGCCTGTTTGGGCGCTGGGACAGGGTCCGAATTGGGAGGGCAGCCAGGAGGGTAGTAGCTCCTTTGTCTAGGTGGCCTGCCTGCCCTGCGGCAGCGAGGTCGAGCCCTTTGCTCGCGAGACACCCAAGCAGCAGGGAGATCAGATCCGGGTGCCAGGAGAGACATCACTGGGCAGATCAAGCTCAGCAGGACGGACCTTGCTTCCACACTGAAGAGATACACCCAGAGGCTCAGTCACAGCAAAAACTGGACCAAGACACCAGGCCTCTCTTGGCTTCATTTGAAAGAGGAGATGGGAAGGCGCCAATGCAAGAATTCCTCCAACAACCTGAAAGGCAACATGACATCACCAGAACCCAGGGATCCCCGAAATAAGAAGAATTGTACACCCTACTCCAGAAGAAGTAGAAGAAATCGACCCAAAAGTGAATTTTTTGAAAATAATAGAAGACCTTAAACAGGAGGTGAAAAACTGCCATAAACAATTAGAGATTACAAACAAAAAGGTAGAGGAAATGAATAAATCGCTCAAAGATACCCAAGAAAACCAAGAGAAACAAGAAAATGCAATCAAACAGGTAAGGGAAATGGTTCAAGACCTGAAGAACGAAATGGAAGAAATGAAGAAAACACAAACCGAGGGAAGGTTGGAGATGGAAAATCTGGGTAAACGAACAGGAACTACAGAGACAAGTACTACCAACAGATTACAAGAGTTAGAAGAAAGAATGTCAGACACTGAAGATACCATAGAGAAAATTAACACACTGATCAAAGAAAACAGCAAAACCAACAAATTCTCATCACAAAACATTCAGGAAATATGGGACACAATAAAAAGACCAAACCTAAGAATAATTGGGATACAAAAAGGAGAAGAAGTACAGCTCAATGGTTCAGAAAATATATTTAATAAAATTATAGAAGAAAACTTTCCCAGCCTAAAGAAAGATATTCCCTTTGAAGGTTCAAGAAGCATACAGAACACCGAATAGACTGGACCAGAAAAAAACATCTCCTCGCCACATAATAATCAGAACACAAAACATCCAGAATAAAGAAAGAATATTAAGAGCTGCAAAGGAAAAAGGTCAAGTTACTTATAAAGGTAAACCTATCAGACTTACTCCTGACTACTCTATGGAAACCATGAAAGCCAGAAGGTCCTGGATAGATGTACTGCAGAAGCTAAGAGAACATGGATGCAAGCCCAGACTACTATACCCAGCCAAGCTTTCGTTCACTATAAATGGAGAAAACAAAATTTTCCAGGATAAAAACAAATTTAAACAATACGTAGCCACAAATCCAGCCTTACAGAAAGTAATAGAAGGAAAATCACAAACCAAGGAGACCAACAATGACCACAATAACTCAAACTTCTAGACACCCTTTACCAGCGCAACTAAAAGAAAGCAAACACACAAACCCTATGACTAAAAAAGTGACCAGAGTTAGCAACCACTGGTCATTAATATCCCTTAATGTCAATGGACTCAACTCACCTATAAAAAGACACAGGCTAAGAGATTGGATACGCAAACAGGATCCAACATTCTGCTGTTTACAAGAAACACACCTCAACCACAAAGATAGGCACCTACTTAGAGTAAAGGGATGGGAAAAGGTTTATCAAGCAAATGGACCTAAGAAACAAGCAGGTGTGGCCATACTAATTTCTAACAAAGTTGACTTCAAACTTAAATCAATCAGAAGAGATGGAGAGGGATATTTTATACTCATAACAGGAACAATTGATCAGGATGAGGTCTCAATCCTGAATATCTATGCCCCTAATATAAAAGCACCCACATATGTAAAAGAAACATTACTAAAACTCAAAGACGCCATCAAACCGCACACACTAATAGTGGGAGATCTCAACACGCCTCTTTCACCAATGGACAGGTCAATCAGACAGAAACCTAACAGAGAAATAAGAGAATTAATGGAGGTATTGAACCAAATGGACTTAACAGACATCTATAGAACATTCCACCCAAATAGGAAAGAATATACCTTCTTCTCTGCAGCTCATGGAACCTTCTCGAAAATTGACCACATCCTCGGTAACAAAGCAAATTTCCACAGTTACAAAAAAATATCCATAACCACCTGTATCTTATCAGATCACCACGGACTAAAGTTAGAATTCAACAACAATGCTACCCCCAGAAAGCCTGCAAACTCATGGAAACTGAATAGTCAACTATTGACCCACACCTGGATTAAAGAAGAAATAAAGAAAGAAATTAAAGTCTTCCTTGAATTCAATGAAAATAAAGAATCAACATACTCAAACTTATGGGACACTTTGAAAGCAGTCCTAAGGGGAAAGTTCATAGCCCTTAGTGCCCACTTAAAGAAAACAGAGAAAGCATACATTGGAGACTTAACAGCCCACCTGAAAGCTCTAGAAAAAAAGAAGCAGACTCACCTAGGAGGAGTAGAAGACTGGAAATAGTCAAACTGAGGGCTGAAATCAACAAAATAGAAACACAGAAAACAATCCAAAGAATCAATGAAACAAAAAGCTGGTTCCTGGAGAAAATCAACAAAATTGATAAACCCCTATCCAAACTAATCAAACGGCAGAGAGAGAATCTGCAAATTAATAAGATCAGAAATGAAAAGGGGGGACATAACCACAGACATAGAGGAAATTCAGAGAATCATTAGATCTTACTACAAAAGCCTGTATGCCACAAAACTGGAAAATGTAAAAGAAATGGACACTTTTTTAGATAAATACCATATACCAAAGTTAAATCAGGACCAGGTGAGCAATCTAAATAGACCTGTCAGTCGCGAAGAATTAGAAGCTGTTATCAAAAACCTCCCTACCAAAAAAAGCCCAGGACCAGACGGTTTCAATGCGGAATTCTACCAGAATTTCCAAGAAGACCTAATACCTATACTCCTTAAGGTATTTCAAAATATAGAAACAGAAGAGTCATTGCCAAATTCCTTTTATGAAGCTACCATCACTCTGATACCAAAACCACACAAAGACTCAACCAAGAAAGAGAATTACAGGCCAATCTCACTCATGAACATCGACGCAAAAATCCTCAACAAAATACTGGCGAACCGTATCCAAGAATACATTAGAAACATTATCCATTATGATCAAGTTGGCTTCATACCAGAGATGCAAGGCTGGTTCAACATACGAAAATCTATCAATGTAATCCATCATATAAATAAACTGAAAGAAAAAAACCATATGATCATTTCATTAGATGCTGAAAAAGCTTTTGACAAAATTCAACATCCCTTTATGATAAAAGTCTTGGAGAGATTAGGGATACAAGGGTCATACCTAAATATAATAAAAGCTATTTACAGCAAACCGACAGCTAACATCAAACTAAATGGAGAGAAACTCAAAGCCATCCCACTTAAATCAGGAACACGACAAGGCTGTCCACTCTCTCCATACTTCTTCAATATAGTGCTTGAAGTTTTAGCAATAGCAATAAGACAACATAAGGGGATCAAGGGGATTCGAATTGGAAAGAAAGAAGTTAAACTTTCGTTATTTGCAGATGATATGATAGTGTACATAAGCGACCCCAAAAACTCCACCAAAGAACTTCTACAGCTGATGAATGCCTTTAGTAATGTGGCCGGATACAAGATCAACTCCAAAAAATCAGTCGCCCTCCTATACACAAAGGATATGGAAGCAGAGAGGGAAATCAGAGAAGCATCACCTTTCACGATAGCCACAAACAGCATAAAATATCTCGGGGTAACTCTAACCAAAGAAGTGAAGGATCTATTTGACAAGAACTTTAAGGCATTGAAGAAAGAAATTGAAGAGGATACCAGAAAATGGAAGGATCTCCCTTGCTCTTGGATTGGGAGGATCAACATAGTAAAAATGGCAATCCTACCAAAGGCAATTTATAGATTCAATGCAATCCCCATCAAGATCCCATCAAAATTCTTCACTGATCTTGAAAGGACAATAATCAACTTTATATGGAATAACAAAAAACCCAGGATAGCCAAAACAATCTTGTACAATAAAGGTACTTCTGGAGGCATTACCATCCCTGACTTTAAACTCTACTATAGAGCTACAGTAATGAAAACAGTGTGGTATTGGCATAAAAATAGAGAAGTCGACCAATGGAATCATGTAGAAGACCCGGATCTTAACCCACAAACCTATGAACACCTCATTTTCGATAAAGGTGCTAAAAGTATACAATGGAAGAAAGAAAGCATCTTCAACAAATGGTGCTGGCACAACTGGATGTCAACCTGTAGAAGAAAGAAAATTGACCCATATCTATCACCATGCACAAAACTCAAGTCCAAATGGATCAAAGACCTCAATATCAATCTGAACACACTGAACCTGATAGAAGAGAAAGTGGGAAGTACCCTACAACAGATGGGCACAGGCGATCGCTTCCTAGGTATAACCCCAGCAGCACAGTCATTAAGGGCAACATTGAATAAATGGGACCTACTGAAACTGAGAAGCTTCTGTAAAGCAAAAGACACTGTCACTAAGACAAAAAGGGAACCCACTGACTGGGAGAAGATCTTCACCAACCCCACAACAGACAAAGGTCTGATCTCCAAAATATATAAAGAACTCAAGAAACTAGACTTTAAAATGCTAATTAACCCAATTAAAAAATGGGGCACTGATCTGAAGAGAGAATTCTCAACAGAAGAAGTTCAAATGGCCAAAAGGCACTTAAGGTCATGCTCAGCCTCCTTAGCGATCAGGGAAATGCAAATCAAAACAACATTGAGATATCACCTTACACCTGTCAGAATGGCTAAAATCAAAAACACCAATGATAGCCTTTGCTGGAGAGGCTGTGGAGAAAGGGGTACCCTCATCCATTGCTGGTGGGAATGCAAACTTGTGCAACCACTTTGGAAAGCAGTGTGGCGGTTTCTCAGGAAAATTGGGATCAACCTACCCATGGACCCAGCAATGCCACTCTTGGGAATATACCCACGAGATGCCCGATCATATGACAAGGACATTTGTTCAACTATGTTCATAGCAGCATTATTTGTAATAGCCAGATCCTGGAAACAACCTAGATGCCCTTCAATGGAAGAATGGATGAAGAAAGTATGGAATATATATACATTAGAATACTACTCAGCGGTAAAAAACAATGACTTCGCGAATTTTGCATGCAAATGGATGGAAATAGAAAACACTATCCTGAGTGAGGTAACCCAGACCCAAAAGGATGAACATGGGATGTACTCACTCATAATTGGTTTCTAGAGATAAATAAAGGTCAGTGAGTCTATAATTTGATATCCTAAAGAAACTAAATAAGAAGGTGAACCGAAAGAAAAACATATAGCTATCCTCCTGGTTATGGGGAAGTAGACCAGATTGCCGGGCAAAATTTGGGATCTTGGGGATGTGGTGGGAGGGGGGTGAGGGGAGAAGGGGAGAGAAATGTGAGAAGGGGAGGATGGGGGGAACCTGGGGAAATGGGATGTTTGGGATAAAGGAAGGTTGGTTAGGGGAGCAGAGAAGCACACATCTTAATTAAGGGAGCCATCTTAGAATAGAAAAAAAATAAAATAAAAAAAAACAGTTTCCAATAGAGAGAGCTTAAAGCTGCCTAACAGGTACTCAAACAGGTAAAATATAAATCAACACGTAAAGTATACAATAATCAACAAACACAGTATATTAATTATAATGCAGCTATGGCAAGTGTGCATATTAAATATAAAACTTATTCTACAACATTTTTATAAAAAAATGCTGTTTATGGCAAAATCTTCTCAAGTTTTGCCAATTAAGATATTAAACTCTTAATTTAAACCAGTAGCCTGTCTGGTACAAAAGGGCAGGATAAAAGCTAAAAAATGGCTTGATCCCCCAGATGATTATTGCTACAATTCACACAACTGTATTTTGCTAATGTTATAGCAAAAAAATCCCTTAAAGGATTTTATGTTAAATTTTACAAATGGCTCTTCCAATGGAGGAACTGCATATATGGCTAATAATAATAAAAAAAATATTATGGAGCATAATAAGGCTCCTTGTAAGCAGCTTATGAAACTTGCAAGTAGATCCAGATGCAAACGGATCTGACATGATAACACCAAGCTGACCTTTGCTAGGGCAAGGTGGAAAAGCCCTTGCAATGCATTATGAAAAAAACCCGACCTATATATATTTGGGGTCGAGGATATGTTTATGCTTTTTTCACAGAAAGAAAATAAAAGCTGGGCCTGATGTCGAGGCTGTGCTGCGGACACAGAGGAGTTCCTGAGGCGATTGCAGAGAGGTCCTTAGTCTGGCTTTTCCTGCCCCCAAGGAGAGGAGTCCCTGATAACAGAATCTGCTGCTCCACTCTACAGGGTGTCAATTCTGCCTCCTGAGTCCAGGGAGACCCGGCTGAGATAATGCCAGGATGTGCTTCAGATAGCTGAATCCAGCTCACCTCACCCAGGAATCCCACCGGCCCTGAAGCACAAGTGCTAAACTGCTTCTGCAGCTTGAACTCTGGTCTGCTTTGGAGCTGAGATGCAGACTGGACATCAGACTGTTTTAATCTGTGGGACACAGAACTCATTTTAATTAAAATACTAACCTCTTCACTTAAGAAGGGGAAAGATTGGGGTTCCTGTGACTGTTGCTCAGAGTCTGGAAATGGTGGTATTTGACAACAATGTATGTCATTGTACTCTTACTGAAATTGATCTAATGATATTTGTAACTGCTTATAGATGTTGGGAAAGGTTTGACACATGCTGTAAAGTGTTTGGGTTCAATGCATATGTTAAGAATTTTAGATTTTGATCCCTTTTTCACCTCCCTAATTGATGGCAGGCAAGCACACGTAACTTTTTGTGGAGTAGGCATTTAGGAAGGAGGACATACCATGGGCCAGACTAAAAGGTGAATACTGGGTTTGGAAGGTGCCCCTTTCTTCTTGTCTGGAGATGGAGTTATTGGTGCCAAAATTATATCATATCTTTTGTTTAAGGAGCACCTCACAGATTTTTCATTAATGATAGACACAGGGGCCCAATGATGGGAGTTAGTGTGGATCCTCACCTAAATTTCAAACCATACAGAGGCCGTACAGGCCGGCTCAACATGGCATGGTTTTTAGGTACGAGGGCGCTCTCCACATAGCCTAAGACAGGGTGCCCTGTGATCTGCTTACTTTAATCCTACTAGATACCTTTTATTTGAGAAGCTCCAAGAAACTAATGCTACTCATAAGGCACCCCTCTGTTCCCAGGAGAGGTAAATTGCTTCACCAGTCGAGAGGAGGGTCTCTCCTTGTCCCAGTCCCTTCTCCTTTAGATCTGACACCATGGTTGACTCTGTCTTGGTGCCCTCCACTTATAACTACTTGCCTTTATATAAGAAAGGAGGAATATGTTGGGAGCCGTTTCCCCCCCTAAAGATTGTTACAGAAACCATCACCTTGGGGAGCCTGCAGGGAACCCCAAACCCATAATTATGTTAAGAATAGTCCTATTGGCAAAACCTGCCCCACACCCAATTAGCTATTCGCTAATTGCTAACGAACCTAATCTGATAGCGGAACTGCCTTAAATTCCAGCTATCCAGGGAACTAGGTGTGGCAACTCCTGACTTCTTGGCCTACCTGACCGGATGTAGGTTACGTGACTGGGACCGCGCGGCCAGATTCCATGCTCCTGTGCCCTGCTCCCCAAGCCCTCATTCAGGGGGTATATAAGTTGTTACCCTGTCCCTAATAAACGGAGGCTTTGACAAAAAAAAAAAAAGAAACCAATGGAAACATATAAAGCTAAATGTACTCTTTTCTAAGTATATTTCAACAACAGTGCAGTTTTCTTTCTCATTTTCTGTTCATTTGTTCATCATTAAATAAAAGTATATTATTTTGGAAAAAAAAAAGAAAAGAAAAAAAAAAGAATTTAGATGCTAGACCACGATATTACTCAAAATGATTTTTGACTTGGGTAATTATGAATAGATATAAAGCATTGTGTTCAGATGAATTCCCTGATATATAGTATTTAAAAACTACTCAGTGTTGCCTAAAATAATAGAAATAATATTGTTAACAAAACTTATTAGTGAAAAAAAGATGATGTTGTAAATCTGTTAGTGACTATATTATCTGAATAATCTGTTGCATATTGGTGCATATGTCAACATTGTCTCTTATTTTGGGGTTCTATTTTCAATACTTTGTCTTCCTATGGACTTTCATATCATTTGTTATGTGGAATGTTGACTTATCTTTATCATTGAGGAATATATTAATATATATACTAAAATCCTATGGGACAATTAGTCCCAAATCCATTTATCTTGCCTGTCTTTTTCAACCAATTGATAAAACTCAAGCAAATTCTCCACCAAGATGATAATCTTCTAAGTGGGAATGCTGAGATACTTTATTATTTGATTCAGCATGAATCAGAGTTGTATAATAACTTCAATTTCTAGTTTGCAATCTATGTCAAATCTGTATCTTATTTTACAACTTATTCAGAACTTTAAAATTTGAACTACAAGTATAGTTGCTTGCTGGGATTTTAAGAGTCAACATATACTCTGCTTTTCTATGTTGTATTTGTCTCTTTATTACCTAGCAGCACTGAAATTAATTGATGCAATATGTCTCTGTCAATGCTTCTAAGTCCTAGAATAGGCCTTGCCAATTTAAGTCTATAATTGTTATTTCCACTTCTGGAAAATTAGATACTATCTTTTAAGATGAGTATCTAAAAACTTTGTAACAATGAATGTATGGTTAAACTCTATAAAGTTTAACTCTCAAAATTCCTTAAGGATCCTCAAGATAATGAAGACATTCATATTGATTATGGATTATGTACAAAAATATAAAAGGCTTATACTACAATCTGTGACAATTCCCAGTAAAGGAGTAACATGACGTTTATATTCTATCAACAAGCAATAAGAACCTGATTCAATATTTATTTTTTAATATTTTAATTCATGTGTCATGGGAATACAGAAATATAATATAATAGATATAATTTATTGAGGGTTATATTTAATAAATATGATGACTGGATGTATTATGGTATCTACATAATCCAAGAAATGCCATTTCTATGATGGAGAAGTAAAATCATAAACAAAAATCAGTATTCATTCTAAGAATCAGAATGTCTCAGAAGCTACAATTCAGCAGAGGGCCTGGAAGTTCCCTGGAGAGTCACTAACACTATGCCAAAGTTCTAAGCAGCTGGTTCTGAAATATAGAGAAGATAGCCAGCAAGACATAATCAGAAGACAAAGCAACTAAAATGTTACCCTCCTCTCTTCCAATTGTTTTCCACCTGGAACAGCACCTTTGGTTTGTGCCTCCCATTTCAGAGGGGACTTTTCTCTACCTTATGCTAATGTCCCCCATAAATCATCTCTGGAAATGTGCCACGTACACTCCCAGAGGCATGCCTAACTATTCCTGGACCTCTCTTAATCCAGTCAAGTTGTTGGTCAGATAGTGCAGTCCACTTTATCTGTATGTTTTACTCACAGTCTCCTCACCATATACATTGTAGTTTGAGCATGACCTTAATTGAATGGAAGACAGGTGAATGGCCCATAGCTCAACAAAACTGTCCCCAGAAATCTCTCAAATTCACAGCCTCTTTTTGTGCACGGATATGTACATACATACATGTACATAAAAATCCTCACTGTATAAATATGAGCTGTTCAGTGTATGTGTTACTTAACATTATACTTCTTTTCATATTATAATGATCACCATCATTTTCACTCTGACCCTAAATCTTATTTAAATGCATCTTGAAGTCTTCTAATTCTATTGTCACTTCTCAACTATTAATTTAAAACCCACCAGCTTTCATTGTCATTAGTGAACCCTCAAGATGAATTTTCTTTAACATAACTAATTTTTATTATTATATCTTTTATCATAATATAGCATAGCATCTATTTGTCTGGAGTATGGCCATATGTGTGCCACAATGAGCATGTCTGGTACAGGTGCAGATCAGAAGAGAGTGTTACAGTCCCTGTTACTGAAGTCACCGATGGTGATGAGCTGCTATGTAAATCCTGCAAACTAAATTCAGATCCTCAGAAAGAATAGAGCATGCACTTAATTACTGAGTCATTTCTCCAGTCCATGAAAAGCTATTTAACACAGTCGTTAAATTAAAATTCTTTTCTTTTTTCTTCTCTCATACAATACATCCCAACCACAGCTTCCCCTCCCTCCCCTCCTTCAACAACACCCCCCCACACATACATACATACCTTCCCTATACCCCAAATCCACTGCTCCTCCATGTTCCTTCAGAAAAGAACAGATCACAGAAAATAGCAACCAAACAGCATAACAAAATGAAATAAGACTAGACAAATACCTTCATATTAGGAGTGAATGAGGCAACCCAATAAGAAAAAAAAAAGGCAAAACAGTCAGGGCCACACCCACTCTCATTGTTAGGATTCTGACAAAAATTATAAGTTAAAGAACGATAGTATGTTTGTAGAGGGCATGGTGCAGACCCATGTAGGCTCCATGATTGCTGCTTCAGTTTCTGAGTCCCCATGATCCCTCTGACTCGTACAATCCTTCCTTCCCCACCCTCTTCCTCAGGGTTCTCAATCTTTACTTACCTAATGTTTATCCATGAATCTCTGTATCTACTTTCATCAGTTTCTGGAGAAAGATTCTCTCATGATGAATGAGAATTGTTAACCTCTCAAATAATATTTTCTTAGAACCATTTGAGAAGGGAGACAAAATATAACCTTAAGTTTCTGACTCCTAGCTTTGTTCTCTTTAGATACATTTTGTTCCTGTTGTAGATTCTGAGATTAAAAATGAATGACATTTTATTAATGTGTCAATATTTTTATGTGTTCATTTCTTGGATTTTAAGTACTTTTCCATGACCTTGTTGTTCTGTGTTGTTGGTTTTTTTATCTGTTTAGCTCATTTTGTGTTGGCCATCTACTGCTGGGCATGGGAACCTCCCTTAAGTGTGGTTTGTGTACCTAGTAAAACTCCATTGGAGAGAATTCTATTCCCCTTGAAAGCATTTGTCAAACGGAGACAGATTCTGGATAAGGGATGGGGATCCATGTCTAGTTTGCCTCTGCATGTGACTTAGACAAGTACAAATCTGTTTTCTTGTGTGTGTTCATTTTTTAATTTTTTATTCAATACATTTCTATCATGTGTTTCCTCCTTTCCCAGCTCCTCAAAGAAACTTCCAGAAAGCTTACCCAAGCCCATCTCAGCTGTGCTATGCTACCATTTGAGAACTTATCACTCATTTCCCTTTCCAGACAATTTGAAAAGCAATCTAGGTAGAGGCAAGACTAACATTCACTGGAAAGTCTGTGAGTAAAGTTTCCTTTTCTCCCAAATTGCAAATGTTCTTTGAGCTAAAAGTGGCATGGGAAACCAAGCCTTCCTCCAGACAGCCCTGTGTTCTTGCTGTGGAATCACACTAGCCTGAGGAAGGTAAACTACACTGGTTGCCTTTTGGATAGATGTTTCTACCTTTGTATCTGCTATGCTATTTTCTCTTTCTTTATTCATTTGTGGGCGCTTTTATAATTCGGAGCGCTGATTCTATATATAACATTTCACAGTAAAGGCTTGTCCTTTATTCATAAAATGTTTTGCTATGCAGATTTTTTATATAGTTATATATTTTATTTTAGTCAACTTATTCAATGATTATTTTAACTAAGGTTGTTATAGTCCTCAGCATTTAATTTTTATATTGCAATCATTTATAATTATTATCGATAGGAAAAGTAACAGGGCTAATCATACAATTCAATGAGTTTGGATAACTATATTTACCAAAAAATCTAGCAAGCTCAACCATCCCAGTGCAGACAAAAAAGCTAAACTCATTGGTCAAATCTAATTCAAATCAAATTTGGTATTATTCATGAACAAATATTCTTATATGTTTCAAATGCTTTAAGAAAAAAAACATTAAATTCAAATTTCAGTGTTTAGAAATAGAATTTTACTCAACACAGTCAACAGTCACACACCTTCACTGCAATACCATTTGAAGCCATTGCCTCTAAAGGTTGACAACTGACTGACTGCAACAGAGACTTTGTGATCTATACAACCTAAAGGATTCTCTAACAGGCTCTTTATGGAACATTGTGAGCTAATTCCTGCCATATACCCTCTCCGTGTTTTCTCTAACCATATGTAGTTAAGGACAAACATTATGAATGCTATTTTCATAAAGTCATTTTTGAAATAATTTGTATCAAACAGAACATACAAATGGTTCTTCTGATGAGGCTAAAACCTAATAACACTTTCAAAGTGGAAAATGCACTTAATATCCCTGTATTACAGAATATCAAAAGATAGACTGACTTATCTTAAACATGTTCCAAACTTTCATTAATTTATACTTGGGAGAGAATCATCTAACACTAAGATTATTTTGTATTAAACCATTAACTTTTTCATGGAAGTTATTGCATTCCATGTCCACAAGAAGTAGAGAATAAAGCACAGGTACAGAGTCGACTGTTGCACTTGTGATTATGTGACTAAGAGCTGCAGTTAGCTGCTGTTGCCTAGCAACACAAAGAACATTATGACAATATTAACCCAGGATCATACAAAAATTCTATGTTTGAAATAAAATCTCTACTAAATGAACATTGCCTTTGAAGTGTATAAAAATCAAGTCATCAGAGGACCTATCTCATGTGTAAGGTTTATTTGACAGGACATGAAGGTCAATGGCTTTTATCATCTGTCATTTTTTTCTGTTTTTCTATTATGAATGCAATCACAACAGTCAAGTTTGTGTTTTTATTCATACAGCACCGCAATGATTTTATACTCTCATGCATGATACTTGAGAGGTATCACTACTGTAAAATCTCACTACTATTTGTGTTTTCATCTTTCTGGTGAATACACAATGATAGCTCCCTGTAATGAAAAATAACTTTTCCTTGTGAATACTGATAAGCAGAATAGCTTAATCCTTTGCTAATCCTTGTATATTCTTTCTCTAAAGCAGTATTCAATTTATTTCCATTGTCTTTTATACTTTATTGTGTTAATTGCTTGCAATAAATGGCAGAAATACTTTATTCGGCACTTTGGTTTGACATTTATGTGTATACATATTTTCAGCCCACATCACTTTTTTTTATTTATTTTTTTGTTGAAAAGATTTCCGCCTCCTCCCTGTCTCCCACATCCCTCCCCCTCTCCCCACTCCTCTGCCCCTCTCCCCCCACTTCATTCCCCCTCCCTCTAGAGTCTGAAGAGCAGTCCGGATTCCCTGCCCTGTGGGATGTCCAAGGACTCTGCCCCTCCATCCAGGTCCAGGAAGGTGAGCATCCAATCTGAACACACTGAACCTGATAGAAGAGAAAGTTGGAAGTACCACACATCACACTTTATCCTTTAAAGATGATGTCTTTCAATAATCTGATGTGCTAAATCTTAATAGATCATACTTATCATTCCCATGTATTCTACTTAATAAAAGTTTCCTTCCTCCCAGACACAGTAACATGCTCTCCTAATTTTCTTTAGTTGACTTCTAGTTTTGTGTGGTGGTGATAGAGGTTGTGGTGGTAGTGGTGCTGGGTATATGTGTGTGTGTACATGCATGCACACACGCTTTGTTAGTGAGTGGGATCAGGTTCAGCTTTTGTAATGAGAAATTCATCCAGTCACTTCCAAGTATGGGAATGTCACTTCACACTATGAACATGGTGCACACCTTTTATTTATATATTTCCTTTCATTTTCCTCAAGGATGTTCTAGAATTTTCAGTGAAGAAAATATTTGGAAAGAATATTTTAAGTAGTCTGTAATTTTATGCTGTCTGTTTTCTTTTCACATTGTGGTGATGACATATTTAATCAAAACAATTTAATAAGGAAAGGATTTTTTTCATCACACAATTCAAGGGAAAATCCATCATTGCAGAAGTCAAGTCAGCAGGAGCCCAAGGGAGCTGATAACATGACCACATTGCATCCATCACAAGAGTCAGAAAGCAGCAAGAGAGTACATACTCATCCCCAGCTCTGTTCTCCGCTGTATACAGTCAGGGCAGCCACCCAGGAAAGGAACAGGTCACAGATAAGGTCAGTCTTCCCATATTAGTTGGTGTAATCCCCCACAGGCATGCCCAAAGCTTATTTCTCAGATGTTTCTAGAGTCTGTCATGTTGACAAGTGACACTAGCCTTCACAGGTAAATTTATATTGTACTTGATTTCATTTGTTGTACAATTTTTTTTCACATATTGAGTTTTAAACTTTACTCTTGCTAAATTTATTAATTAATTTAAGTGGATTTTGGGAGAAATGACTTTTACTGTATCATGCATATAATAGAAGTAACTGTAAAGCAGGGTAATATTTATGTTTGCTTTCCCTTTGCTTTTCTTTTTTTTTTTTTTTTTTTTTTTGAGGCAGAAATTCTCTGTGTAGCTGACAGTCCTGGAAATCACCCTGTAGACCAGGCTGGCCTCGAACTCAGAAATCCACCTGCCTCTTCCTGCCAAGTGCTGAAATTAAAGGTGTGTGTCACCACCAACACTAGGCTCATTTACTCTTTATCAGCAAAAAATTTCTGATATAATATTGTCTATTATTAGAAAAGTATGTATGCTTGCTTTTTCCCTAATACTCGTACAAAAATTTTCAATGTTCCCATAACATTAAGCATATAGCTATAAGCTGGCATTTCATATTCTTCCTTTAGTTGATGAAATCCACCCTTTATTTAGTTATTGTAGGGTCATGAATAAGGGAAATGGTTTGGTAACTACGTGGACTATGTCTATTAGGACTCTTACTGGTTTCTGCCTTTTTACTCTGTTGATATCAGTGCCTTTGATTATTTTCAAATACTAAATAGAATTTCCAGTACCTTGACACATCTTAAATCATAATGGTGTACAATTTCTTCTGAATATTGTTGGACTCAGTCGATGATATTTTGTTAAAGGTGTTTGTTTTGAAGTGTACAAAACCCATCAACCTACAATGGTTGTTTTGGCAGTATTCTTGTCTGTTTCTAAGGCTGGCTGTGTTATTTACATAAACTTAACTGACCCTTGATTTTCTTTCTTTAAACAGTTAGATTGATATTTGGCATTGTTGCTTCTTATAACGATTAAAAGAATACATAAAGCCATTTAAAATAGAATATTATTTAAGTGTTATTTGCATTTTTCAGATTTTTTATGAGACTTAGGCTATCAATTCACCATTCATCAAATTGCATTTGTTTTGCAATTACTGTCATCATGGGAAACCACAGTGGTCAGTCCCAAGAAGCACCACAGTTGAAAGAGTTAGGCAAACCAGAGGAAAGCTTGACTTCCTTACATTTACAACTTAGTTACTGAAAGATTAACACTTGCTGAAATCTTTGAAACTTCTCCTCACTTTTGCTGGGTTATACAGGACAGAGTGCTATAGTCTGGTGTATATGGTAGACATATTCTCCAGGCTCTACTTCTCTACTACAAGATGTCAGATATGTCTCATTTAAAGTATATGTGTGTTGAAGCACTGGACTGAGCTCCCAAGGCCCAGATGGAGAGCAGAAGGAGGGAGAACATGAGCAAGGAAGTCAGAACCGCGAGGGGTGCATCCACCCATGGAGACGGTGGGACTGAACTAATGAGAGCTCACCAAGGCCAGCTGGACTGGGACTGAACGAGCATGTGATCAAACCGGACTCTCTGAATGTGGCTGACAATGAGGGCTGGACTGGCATTGGTTAGCCATTTGGGCAAGAAACTGCTCTTGCCAGGACTGCTTGATGTTATACTGTATGAATTGGACATTGAGAACGCACAGAAAAATGACTACTAAACTTGCCTAAAGTGAGACAGTCCTTCAGGATTCTTGCTTCATAAAAGAGTCTGCCAGATATTCTGAAGGACACAGAAGAATGTGACTTACATACTGCCAGTCTTTGTGGAACTGTCTTTGAAATTTGCTGCTTCATAGAAAAGTCTGCCAGATGCTATGGTCTGTAGATGTATGCCATAATGACACAGAAGAACTTTGGGTGACTATTCAGGCATTGAGATGTCTCTGTCAATTCTAGAATTTTGGAAGTTGCTTACAATGCACTTCCTGTTTGCTTGGTAATATTATTCCTTCTGGGGTCTTTGATGGAGTGAAGAACAGATCATCTTAATTATAGTTTTCCTTAGTTATGATTAAAGATAAAGTAGATATAAATATTGCAACTATAGTTCTTGCTTAATACCTGTTTCATTATATGTAATTTTACTATGTTATAGTTAAAACCTTTTTTTTATTTGAATAGAAAGGGGGAGATAATGTAGGAAGTCTTTTTGTATATGTGTTGATTTTAATGGGTAATGAATAAAGAAGCTGCTTTGCCATATGGCATGGCAGAGTACACCTAGGCAGGAAACCTAAACTGAATGCTGGTAAAACAAAGGAGTGGTCAGGAGAAGTCATGTAGCCACCACTGGAGACAAACATGCAGGAGCCTTTCTGGTAGGCCACGAACTTTGTGGTAAAATAATGGAAATGGGTACATTTAAGATAAAAGAACTAGCTATCAATACACTTAAGTGATTGGACAAGCAGTGATTTAAATAATATAGTTTCTGAGTGATTCAGATCTGAGTGGCTGGGAACAAATGAACAGCCTCTGACTACAAAAATCACCACAAATTCTTTAATGTGAAAAGTAATTTATTAAAACAACTGTGGGTTTCACATTGCCTAGGGATGCAATTTTAAAAAAGGATTACAAGATGCTTAATAAACATCATTGACAGGGAGACAAATTTGTTTCTTTGTCTGGAAAATGACTTCATGGACAAATTATCTAATAGGTACTCAAAATGTGCTATATGTTGTGTAACAATGACATATGGAAAAAACTTAAAATTTTGAGAAATGAACAATTAAGTCACAATGTTTTAAAAGATTTAAAAGATAACAGAAGTTTGAATTTAGGTGTGAATTGAAAACCACATGTACATTTTTCTAACACAAGCATACATTTGAGAAAATGCAGTGAACCCCAGAACATTCCTTTTGATCATAGAAAGGAAGTAGGTAGCTTCTTCTTTCTCACCATAAATAATATTCTAAGTATCAAATACATTGAGAATAAAATAAGATGTGCCTCAAATTTGTAAAGAATGAAGTGGGGCTTATATTCTAAAAAATACTGAAGACAAATGCTTATTTTGATTTTTATTAGAAAGAAAACTTGATCATCCAAATGATTTTTATTTATATTATAGACAATGAATATGCTCAAAGTACATGCTATATTTGAAAGAAATTGTCTGCATTTATCTCAATACTATGTACAATGAATATATCTTATGAAATATTGTTTAAAAACTTGACATTTATTATTGAATTATTATTAATATCCCCAACACTCAAAGGGAAAAGTCTTTCTGTTTTATACACCTTGGAGATTAAGAGGATGGCGCTTCTATATTGCTAGCAGGAATGAACTTGCAATTATTTTCCCTTTAGGGTTCAACTACTGGCATGAGAAGCCCCTAAGGAGAACAGTGGTTCACAATCATCTCCTTGGGTGCAAATAGATCCAAATGGAATTAGCACTTAATAATCAAAGATTGAGAGGCCACTGGATCACTCTTCTTGCTCTTCTTAGTTGACTCCTCTTTTTATTCAGCCAAATCCATAAACTCTTACACCAGGTCAACTCCACTGTTTTTCAGGATCACCATTGGAATCTATATTTGATGGCCAAGTTATCTGGTAATTGTGTGTGTGTGTGTGTGTGTGTGTGTGTGTGTGTGTGTGTGTGTGTGTTTGCATGCATACACTTTAAAAAACTAAAATTAAAATCATATAGAACCAGCTACACTTACCCTGTTGATAATATTCAGGTGAGTCACAAATTTCTACTTGGTTTGATAAAGTATTATAGCTGAAATATAACTTTGGGAGATGGTTAAACAGTCTTATTATCTAAACTGGCGGAGCTATTGTTTATATCCGTTGGGGAAGGAGGCACCATAAGCTGCATGACAGAGAGCACAAAGTATAGTGCATAGAGAACACTACTCCCATGTACTCCGTATCTGCCCCAATCCCAAAGTCTTGGCTTTCTCCCCTATTTCAAGCCCATTTGTATTAATAATTATTACCAACAGTGAAATGAACACATAGTGCAGTGCTTGGTGAGGTCAGAAACCCCTTTAACTAAACAGACACTGACATTAATGTACCTCTCCTACCTTTCAGATAAGAACAGAGTCCATCTGTAAACTAACACAAATATTCATAACTCTTAGCACACTTAAGCTGTGAAAGTCAATATCAGAAAGGACACTCTTCTCTACTGACAATGGAGAATTTGGAGTTATAGTAATTTATTCATTTTTATTTTATCTACGTTGATTGTTTTGCCATGAATGTTGGGTCCACCGGAGCTGGAGTTGCAGACAGCTGTGAGCTGCCATTTGGTTCTGGAATCTATTCCTCTGGAAGAGCAATAGATGATCTCAACCTCTGAGCCATCTCTCCAGCCTGGAATTTGGTGTTCCTAAAGATAATCTTAAAAAAAAAGGAACTCATTTCTGACATTGTGTAAGAATCCTTTATTCCACATATTTTTTCCTATCATTACCTTTCTCCCTTGATTTTAATTCTCATATCAAATCACAGATGTTTTAAGAAAAAGCTATTAAACATTTTCAGCCTTGGACACTATCCTGATCCTCATATTTCCTTTCTGCAGGATTACTATGATCAGTGTTGCAAATGTATTGAAAAAGTCAAATGATATTTTTACCTAATGCCTTGTCAGGAACAGAAAGTCTAAATCATGTTTGTCAGTGGCACAGGCCACATGAGAGTATGTTTTTAATACTTACAGAAGTGGGAATGTGGTATTCATTCAAACTTACTGTTTAAACTGGATGTGAGTGGAAGCCATACACAGAGAGACACTGAAGGAAGAAAGAGAACAAGTCACTGCAGGACATCCTCCTCCACTGTGCTGCATACTTTTTCTGGAGGCTTCCAGTTCTTTACAAAAAATGCCAAACTACCAGTAACTATATTGAAAGTTAAAAAAAAAGTGCCAAACTACTACTCTAGACAAACAGCCATGGGGAGTAAGTCAAGAATGGTAAATACATAAAATGAATAGAAGAAAAAAGAGAAGAGGTTTGAAACATCTTTACTGTCCATCAGAATTTATGTTAATAGCTGTAATAGCACTGGCAAAATGATATTGATAATTTAGTATCTACCTGCCACTGCAGGAATGTTTCTATCCAGTCCCTAAGCCCCAAGTTTGTTCTGATGATTCACTCAATCACAGCCCCTCAGACATCTCCTTTGAATTCTAAACTCATATATAATTGCCTACTCAAATATCCATTCAGTCTATGATAATCGTCAAGGTAAGTATGTTCAAAGCAGAAAAATTGCTTCCTAACCCCACCCTCCAATAGCATCTTTAATGTGTGTATATCCTGTATTGAGCAAGTGATGACTTCTTGAGCTCATACAAGTCATATATATCATACACATCAAAGGAATCTCACCTCTTTTCTAGTTAACCATGTCTGCATTACCAATATACTGAAGTCACACCTTTCTGCATGCAAAACCTCTATGTGAGTCTCTAGAAATACTCTGTGGCCCCTTAATGAATATTAATTAATTGTGAAAGTATTCCTATCCTCATATCCATCCAATTACCAGGCAAAAGTTTATCTTTCTTCAAGCAATTTAAAACATCTCAGTCGCCAGGTAATTTGTGATTTCATAAAGTTTCTTTTCTTTTGACTTTTACATACCCCAAGTCTACTTTGAACTCTTTAATAACATCCATTCTATACTTTCTTATGCTATCATATTTTAGTAATAGGCTCAAGATTTAAAGTCAAATGGAACTGTATCCACTTTCAGGCTTGGTCACCTATATTTCTGTAATCACCTCCCCCTTTATAATGCTGAAATTGTCACTTCTCTTGTGTAAACTTCAGGTTTTTTCTTTATATACAAGGAAGAGTAATTCTACAATTTGTGAATTTTGCAATTTTCTATTCATTTGCCCTCTCTTTCTCTTGAAAGGCTTCTACACCCATAGTTGCAATATCAAGTGAGGCAGAATCAGGCTGTCAAAAATCCTACCCTTGAGTAGAGGAAATCAGTATAGTCAGAAGCAGGTAATTTAGAATGGAGAAGTGAAAGTCACTGTAAAAAATTAAAACACTGTTGGGACACAGCTAAGAAGGTTAGTGGAGGAAGACTCTGGAAGAAGTGAGATTTGAGTATAGTTCTTTTTTTCAGTAAATTAGAATATATATTTTTAATCTTGAGAAAATAAAGTCCTAAATCTGACAAATAATTTGAAAAAAAAATGGTGTATTTAATTACATGAATAAAAGACTTTAGAATTAGCAAACTAACTGAACAGGATTATAGCAAATCCTACCCTAAGTCCTTCATTAATTTTCTTGATTAAAATATTTAGTGATATGAAATCTACTGTTGATGACAAGTAATTCATCACTTCTTTTCTTTAAAGTTATAACTTTCTTCATCCTGAAAAGCTTAGAACTTTAGTGAATCTATTCCCCTATATGTTATTCTCTAAGCTTGATAGTTTCATAGTTACATTTGTGTTTCTGACTTTTCTCAAATTAATTTTCACAGGATTAAAGTTGGCATTCATTTACATTAAACACATTATTTATTATGCCCCTATTTTCTGAAAATGTTCTGTCCGTCTGGACTGCTTTGGCAAGCATGCAAAGAATCAAATGCTCGTATAAAGTAGTTTTGTATGTGATTACACATTCTGTTCCATTGATTCCTTGTCAACTCTCAGACACTATCAATGATTGTAGCTTTACAGTGTGCCTTCAAGTTGAATAGAGTTCTAAATGAAGTGAAAAAGGCGATCATGGGAGTATCTTGATACAGTTTGCTTTGGAGAGAACATCCAATTCAAAAGTTCCCAGAGGCCATCCATTAATGGTATGTTTGAGAGAGAGCAAATGGGAGAATGGCAGCAGTGAGGCTGTATACCAGAATCTGATAGCCACTGTGTGGAAGTTTACAGTGCTATTTCACTTCCTGTGACATTTCACAAGGATCCCTTAGGTTCTGCTTATTCTGTCAAGAATGGTAGGAACCAAGGAACTTCTTGCTTCAGGTTAACTACAGTATGGAAATGTATCCATGGATCTTCTCCACTACTGCTTTTTCCTACCTTAAGGTGATATAAAGGTCAATGCAATCTTATTTAAACAAACATGAGCTCAATATGTTTTTAGTACTTAGCAAAGTGTCCAGTAAGCTAACGTAATGTTGTCCGAGATCCCAAGAAAAGCAATATCAGAGAGAATTGTTGAGAATTATGATAACGAGCATAACGCAGAAGTTTCCATCCATTCTGGGCTCAGACTCAAAAGGAAATTGTTGTAGTAGAGGTACATTGTTTTTTAAATAAAACATGCAAAGATATAGGAACTGAACTTAAGATTTGATAGATTTCCAGTTTCTCACCTGTGAAACTGACTTACCTCTGTCTCTCTGTCTCTCTGTCTCTCTCTCTCTCTTTCTCTCTCTCTCTCTCTCTCTCTCTTTCTCTCTCCCTGCCTCTCTCTTACATGTGTTGTTCTTCTGACTTTTTTCACATCAATAATGTTCACATGTGTGTCCTCAGCACACTGCCTGGCACAGAAGCACCAATTGTGTTGGTGTTTCTCTTTTTCCTTTCTCACTTTTCTTCAGCAAAAGACACGGCACTTTTTATCCCCCATTCTTCTCACATCTCTATGACCCATAAGTAGCAGCAAGAAAAACTAATTCAAGACCAGAAACTCAGATTGTATATAGAAGATTAGAAAGAAGCAACGTCTTTGCGATTAGAACCAGGGACTGAATAAGCTAGGTAGAAAGGAAACTCAAGCAACATCAGTAAAAAAAAAAAAAAAAAAAAAAAAAAAAAAAGTTCAGGTCCAAGACATCAGACACAACAGCTGTTGGAGACCCAACCCACCAAATGGAAGACCATCTCTCAGTAGGTACTTCTGGAAGGTGTATGAGTAACAGAGTTATTCTTCTTTTGCAGGGAAATCTAGAGCTTCGTTGGTAGCAACATGACTTTCACACTTAAATGTCACATGAGGACTATAAAAGAGAAACCTAGTGGGTTTTACTTCTCAATGCATGGAATACAAATGAAGCCGAGTGAAGTGTAATCTTGATGGCAGGTGATACTCAAAGAAGTACTGCTAGATTATTGAGTTTAGATTTCAAAAAATTGGTTCTGTTTTTTTTTTTTTAAAAAAAAAAAACATGTCATTTGTCAAACTGCAAACTGACAAATACTGCCAATTGGTAATGTTTGCCTCTATCCATTGACTCATTCAACTCATGAAATCTGGGAGGAGAATGAGCCCAGGAAATCACTCGACCTTATTTGTCCTTGAGGGGTTAACAGACAAGCCAGGGCTCCAGGTTCCACTCTTTACTTTGTTTCTACTGATCTATGTGCTCTCTGTGTCAGGAAACTTGGGGTTAGTCTTTTTAATCAGGATCAGCTCTCAGCTTCACACACCCATGTATTATTTTCTCAGTAACTTGTCCTTCATAGATCTCTGCTACTCCTCTGTTATAATCCCAAAGATGTTGGTAAACTTTGTATCAGAGAAGAATTCCACAGTCTTTCCTGAGTGCATGACCCAGCTGTTTCTGTTCTCTTTCTTCGGTATTGATGACTCCTACATGCTAACAGTCATGGCATACGATCGTTACGTTGCCATTTGCAACCCCTTGCTCTACAATGTCATCATGTCTCACAGAGTCTGTGTGCTACTATCCACTGCTGTATATGCTATGGGGGCCTTTGGAGCCACCATCCATACCAGCTACATATCCAGCCATTCCTTCTGTGGAGCTAACGTCATTCACCATTACTTCTGTGACATCCTCCCTCTTCTGAACATAGCTTGCTCAAGAGACTATACCAAGGAGTTTTGGGTGATGCTGCTGGTGGGATTTAATGTATTTGCAAGTGTGTTTGCCATCTTCATCTCTTATGCCTTCATCCTTGCCAGCATCCTGAGAATTCGCTCAGCAGATGGCAGATCCAAAGCCTTTAGTACATGCAGTTCCCATCTTGTAGCTGTTGGAGTCTTCTATGGTTCCATCATCTTCATGTATTTGAAACCAGCTACAGGTGACACAACCCAGGAAAAAGTAGCTTCTGTCTTTTACACCACCGTGATTCCCATGCTTAATCCCCTTATATACAGTCTTAGGAACAAAGATGTTAAAGAAGCCATTAGAAAACTTATGAATGGTGGGTTACACTCTCGGTCTCTATAGAAGACATCTTAAAGCCAGCAATTTAAACATTCATTTTATCTTTTAAATTCTCCTGTGTAAGAATGCTATTTAAACAAGACGAGTCATCTTCAATTAAAATGTCTCTGTGGTTCATTTTGGTAAACCTCACTCCACCCTTTAATATCGCTACTCCCAGCACAGTGGTTTTTACTTTCCTTAGTATCTATAACCTACTTTCTTACTTACTGGTAGACAGATAAGTATACATATAAATGTATATGTATACATGTGTGTGTATTTGTATTCTTACCAAATACTACTAAGAAAAAAATAAGACAAATAAATATTTATCAGTCTCATATGAAATAGCTAGGTCTATTTTGTAAATTCTAAAAATTATATTTATTGATTTGTGGACGGAGGGGTGCCATGAAAGGAGCATCAGAGGACAATATGAGAGCGTTGGCTCTCTCCTTTTCCTGGAGATTAAGTCTTCAGTGACAAGCATCCTAACCCACTGAGCCTCCTCAATGGCCTACAGCTGTATTTTAATACAAATATACAAACATATGAAGAATGAGGAATACAATTATGAAAATGAAATGGAGAAGAGATAGAATTCAACAACAGTGAGGGGAGACAGGGTTGTGAATATATACTGAAGAGAACCTAATATGTACTCATGATTTTGATGAGGATTCAAGAGGGGGATCATAATAGGAAACAATTTAAATATTTTTTGAGTTTGCAGCTGGAATTTTGGGATGGTAATTTTCAATGACATAGAAACTTGTGAATGAGCTTTTTCTTATGAGGATTGTGGTAGTTTGAATGTAATTTGCCCCATAATCTTATAGGGAGTGGCACTGTTAGAAAGTGCGGCTTTGTTAGAGTGGGCATGGCCTTGTTAGAGGAAGTGTGTCCCTGTGAGGGCGGGCTTTGATATTTCCTATGCTCACAGTACTGCTCAGTGTTTCAGTTGATTTCCTGTTGCCTGCAAGATATAGGACTCTCAGCTGCTTAGCCAGCATCATGTCTGCCTATAGACTGTAATATCCCCCTTCACAATAAGAATGGACTGAACCTCTGAAACTGTGAGCCACCCCAATTAAATGTTTTCTTTTCAAGAGTTTTCATGATCACTGTGTTTTTTCACAGCAATAAAAACCCTAACTAACTCTCAGACACATTCAATTAACAACAATTATGATCATTATCTTCACCAAAATTTTCTCTTGAGGAAACAACAAGTATTTCATTTTTATTTGTATAGTAACATTTATTATTGAAGAAAATATTTTTCTCAGGAAACTCACAGATACTTCATAGATTTCACCTGAAACTAGTTAGCATTAAGAAAACTACTGACTGTGGGTGTGATCAGGGCAGGCACAGGCATAACTGAACTCACAATCACACAATTCTGAGGGGTACATATTTCCTAAGTAACTGTCATGTTTCACATAGATCCACTCCCCAGTAATGAGATTGGAACCAACAATCAGATAAAGCCAAAGCAATGAGCCAGAGTTGGAAAGAGCAGGAAGATGTGAAGGATAAATAATGTGTTGTCTCCTGTTTTCAAGCGATATCTGAAAGTATCAGAAGACAGTAATTATACTGATGTTAAAGGAGGCTGCTTATTAATTCCTGGCTGCCCAGACCTGAAATAATCACACAGAAACTATGTTAACTAAAACACTGTTTTACCTATTAGCTTATGCATATTTCTAGCTATCTCTTACATCTTAAATCAACTCATCTCTATTAATCTGTGCATCAACACAAGGTCGTGGCCTACCGATAAATTTCTGCTAGACCATGGTGGGTGTTTTCCTCCTTCAGCAGTAACATGGCTTCTCTCTGACTCTGCCTACTCTCTCTCTCTCTCTCTCTCTCTCTACATCTCTGGGCAAATTTCCCACCTGGATTTACTCTGTTAAGCCACTGACCGAAAGCAGCTTCTTTATTAACCAATGGCAATAAAGCATATTCACAGCATACTGAGGGGAATCCCACATCATACCGGGATTTAGAAAAATTCATAGGAATATTTTCCAAAACAGCCCCATCAAATCTGGCAGGTTTCTATTTAGTCTCTTTGTGGCCATTTTGTTTTTAGGACATACAAAAAGTTTTCTTGTTTATAGGATTTTAGAAGCAAAATAAATGAGGCCAGCCAGCATATACCTCCTTATTGGAGAGAAACTATGTACCTCTTTCATGGCACTCATTTCAAATCTAATTTAACACTCTGATAAGAGCTAGAAAGTAAGATCTCTAATAGTCATGGGTTTGTGTGAATTTTATATTCTGCCCCCAATTTCTAGAACAACAAAGATGCAAAGCTGCTCAAACACTGCCAGGTGAATGAATAAATGAATTTATGTACATAAAAATATAAACAAAAATAAAATCAAGAGTTATTTGAAGCCAATTTCTTGGATACATAGATTGCACTCCATTAGGAATTAATCTGATTGTACACCATCTGGTTCGTATGTTTTTATTTCTATTATCCAAATGGTTTTCTTTAGCTTCTTGAAGATTATTCCAAGGCTACAAGACAGGAAGGGCACTAAAATAAAAAGGAGACTATGTAACTCAGCTACTAGGTTTCATTAAGATTAATAACTTCTTAAAAAGACATAAAAAAATCCCTTAAAGGATTTTATGCTAAATTTTACAAATGGCTCTTCCAATGGAGGAACTGCATATATGGCTAATAATAATAATAATAAAAAATATTATGGAGCATAATAAGGCTCCTTGTAAGCAGCTTATGAAACTTGCAAGTAGATCCAGATGCAAACGGATCTGACATGATAACACCAAGCTGACCTTTGCTAGGGCAAGGTGGAAAAGCCCTTGCAATGCATTATGAAAAAACCCGACCTATATATATTTGGGGTCGAGGATATGTTTATGCTTTTTTCACAGAAAGAAAATAAAAGCTGGGCCTGATGTCGAGGCTGCGCTGCGGACACAGAGGAGTTCCTGAGGCGATTGCAGAGAGGTCCTTAGTCTGGCTTTTCCTGCCCCCAAGGAGAGGAGTCCCTGATAACAGAATCTGCTGCTCCACTCTACAGGGTGTCAATTCTGCCTCCTGAGTCCAGGGAGACCCGGCTGAGATAATGCCAGGATGTGCTTCAGATAGCTGAATCCAGCTCACCTCACCCAGGAATCCCACCGGCCCTGAAGCACAAGTGCTAAACTGCTTCTGCAGCTTGAACTCTGGTCTGCTTTGGAGCTGAGATGCAGACTGGACATCAGACTGTTTTAATCTGTGGGACACAGAACTCATTTTAATTAAAATACTAACCTCTTCACTTAAGAAGGGGAAAGATTGGGGTTCCTGTGACTGTTGCTCAGAGTCTGGAAATGGTGGTATTTGACAACAATGTATGTCATTGTACTCTTACTGAAATTGATCTAATGATATTTGTAACTGCTTATAGATGTTGGGAAAGGTTTGACACATGCTGTAAAGTGTTTGGGTTTAATGCATATGTTAAGAATTTTAGATTTTGATCCCTTTTTCACCTCCCTAATTGATGGCAGGCAAGCACACGTAACTTTTTGTGGAGTAGGCATTTAGGAAGGAGGACATACCATGGGCCAGACTAAAAGGTGAATACTGGGTTTGGAAGGTGCCCCTTTCTTCTTGTCTGGAGATGGAGTTATTGGTGCCAAAATTATATCATATCTTTTGTTTAAGGAGCACCTCACAGATTTTTCATTAATGATAGATACAGGGGCCCAATGACGGGAGTTAGTGTGGATCCTCACCTAAATTTCAAACCATACAGAGGCTGTACAGGCCGGCTCAACATGGCATGGTTTTTAGGTACGAGGGCGCTCTCCACATAGCCTAAGACAGGGTGCCCTGTGATCTGCTTACTTTAATCCTACTAGATACCTTTTATTTGAGAAGCTCCAAGAAACTAATGCTACTCATAAGGCACCCCTCTGTTCCCAGGAGAGGTAAATTGCTTCACCAGTCGAGAGGAGGGTCTCTCCTTGTCCCAGTCCCTTCTCCCTTAGATCTGACACCATGGTTGACTCTGTCTTGGTGCCCTCCACCTATAACTACTTGCCTTTATATAAGAAAGGAGGAATATGTTGGGAGCCGTTTCCCCCCCTAAAGATTGTTACAGAAACCATCACCTTGGGGAGCCTGCAGGGAACCCCAAACCCATAATTATGCTAAGAATAGTTATATTGGCAAAACCTGCCCCACACCCAATTAGCTATTCGCTAATTGCTAACGAACCTAATCTCATAGCGGAACTGCCTTAAATTCCAGCTATCCAGGGAACTAGGTGTGGCAACTCCTGACTTCTTGGCCTACCTGACCGGATGTAGGTTACGTGACTGGGACCGCGCGGCCAGATTCCATGCTCCTGTGCCCTGCTCCCCAAGCCCTCATTCAGGGGGTATATAAGTTGTTACCCTGTCCCTAATAAATGGAGGCTTTGACAAAAAAAAAATAGATATAGGCTAAATCAATATGTAAGAATTAGCCAATAAGAAGTTAGATCTAATGAACCAAACAGTGATTTAATTAATACAGTTTCTGTGTTGTTATTTCGGTTCTGGGAGACCAGGACAAACAAGGGGCCTCCTTCAACATCATTGACTTAATTGATTTGAGGAGACCCAAAATGAAAGTGGGTGGTTCCATTCCCTGGTGTTGCTTATTGTTCTATGTAAGATTAGAGAATGCAAGCTAAAGACCATGTATGTTTTTATTTATTCCTGTCTCCCTTGACTGTGTCTAGGACCTGACTAGTTGTTTTAACATCCTGTTGCCTTGTCATCTCCAAAAGAGATGGATTGTAAGTTACAAATGTGAACTAAAAAGTCTCCCTAAAAAAAAAAAAAATTATTTGCAATGTAGCAACTATCCTGGGGTATGTGTAACTGTTATTTTACCTTTAAAATTAATAAAGCATATTTGAATGAAAAAAAAAGACATAAAATCACTAATGTCACCCTATAAAAGATCTTTAATTAAAAATATCTTCAAGTTCTACCTATATGAATAATATTTCATTGTGTAAATGAACCATATATCCTTTATCTGTTCATCTGTTGATGGATATCTAGGTTGTTTCCAGTTTCTGGATGTCATGAGTAGATTGGCAATGAGAGTGAATGACACAGACCTTAGTTCTTCCCCCACCAGTGACCTCAACCATTCCTCCCAACTCCCTTCTCTTTTTCACTTCTCACTGACCCTAGACCCACAGCCTTAAAAAAAAATTAGAAACAAATTAAAGGTTCAAAGTCCTTTAAAATATACAAAGTATGTAATCCCAAACTTAATAAAAATCAAAAACTACAAAGATAGCTTCTTATTCCAAGTGAGAAAAATCAGAGCCAAGTTACAAAAAAAAATCCAAGACAAAAAACATCCAGCAAAGTAAATCAAATCTTGTAGCCCAAAGACTAGTATCCTGGTCTCATGCATGGTCTTCTGTGTTCCAAAAGGCATAGGTGCACACAGTTTATCTCATAGACTCTTATTGACTCAACTCCACATCTGCCACTGACCTTGGTGTTCACTCTACATGCCTGGCATCCTCCATACCCTGAGTTTCCACTGGAACTGAAGCTGTGCCTTTAAGAACAGGGGGTCCTCTCTTCAGGAAATCCAACAGTGCCACATGGTGCCAAGCCCCTTCTGCTCTCCATGAATTCTTCATGTCTTCAATACCACATACACACACACTAATAGCAACAACAACAACAATAATAATAATAATAAATGTAAAGAATTTTAAAAGTAACCGTAGATAATATTGTTAGATACTGCTGAATTCCTCTATGTCACTTGTAACAACTGGTATTCTGAACTAATTGTGTATAAGAGCATTTTTACTTACAGTCTTATTAATGTTTTATTTTTTTTATTACACAATGAAATACCTGGGATCCTTTTTCTTCACTTAATTAAAATATAAACTCTGGACAGAGTATATGGCACAACATTTGAAGACTCTTCACAGATAACATAAGCAAGCAGAAAGTGAAGAATAGCACAAGGGGGACGAGAGTCAGTTACACTGAGTGCTTATGTTCCGCTGGTACTGTTTTCATCTTAATAACTAATTAAATAGATAAGGTTTATTTTCACTGGTTTGGAATATAGTACACCTTTATCAGAACTCTATCTAAAGTCATTTATAGATAATCCCCTTGCTTTTTGTCATTTATTGTTTGCTAATTTGTTGGGTGCCCTTTTGAGATATTTGTGCAAGCATATTTTTGTGTGTGGTGTGGTTATAAACTCCATTTTTTTCTTCTTTATCAAATAGTAACCTGACTGGTAGTCTCCTGCATTAAAAGACACCTTGTTTTCTCAGATAATTTAGATTCTGTTTATGTATTTCAATTCTATACAATGTGATTATAATTTTGGATGTCATATTCCACTACATATCTATATCTGATGCCTTTTCTAAGATTTTGGAATGCTTGTATTTTAATATCAATTAATTCTTATTTATTCTGCATTTTTTCAAGTATTTACTAACTACTTTTGTCTTTTAAAAACTAATTCTTAGCATTAAATAGCCTCGGTGTACTGCAATTCTGCTATAACAACATAAGCTCAAAATGAACTTCTCAGTAATTATGAGCAGAAATCTGGACAACATACAACATGTTAGAATCATATCAGGACCATAAAGTAAATGAGCATAGAGTTCAAGTTTAAAATGGACCACAAACATAACTAAAACTAAATTGAAGACATCTAAACTCATTCTATCTAGATCAGTCCAATACTAAAAACAAACCTGCAATGTATGAATTCATATATGTGAAATGGAAGTGAATATTAATATGTCCTTAAAAAACAAGAAAGGAATACAATAGAGGGTCAAAATGGGTGTTGATAATGGAAGAGAGGAACTCAAAAGGAGGTCTCCCCAGGATAGGGTGCACCAAGTAGTTGTCCATGGATAAAAGGTCAGTCCTGAAAACATACATAAAACTAATATTATATGAATTCAAATGGTTATATTTAAGAAAATGGTTGCATATACAAACATACATAGGATTATATGAATGTGCATATGTATATTACATATATTTGCAATACAATAAATGGAAAAAGAGACCATGAAGCTGAAGAAAAGCAGGAAGGTTTAGGGGGAAAAAGGAAGGGATAAATGTTGTAATTATATTAAAATTTTAAAATTTTAAGCAATAGAAATATAGGATTCAATCAAAATAATATCTACTCATTATAAAGTATGCCACAGCCAACTTTTAAGATCATATAAAAATAAGAGCAACTTCTATGAGATAATAGAGACAAACTGTAAAGTGATATTATGACATAAAGCTTATTCCCCAGGACTGTGCATCCCTTGTGTCAAGACCTTTCTCAAAGCCACCTTTACCTCCTTGTTTCTCAACGAATATATCAAAGGGTTAAGGGAAGGAGTAACAATATTATTCAACACTTGAACCACTGAATCCAGCCAAGGACTGGAGGCAGGTCTGAGGTAAATGAGGACTACAGGGCCATAAAAGAGCAGGATGGATGTCAGGTGGGCACTGCAGGTGGAGAAGGCTCTGCGTCTGCCTTCAGAAGAACGGATTTTCAATATGGAGATAACTATGCGAGAGTATGAAGTAAGAATAAGGAGGAAGCACACCAGTGCAACAAGACCTACATTGATGAAACTCACAGCCCGCGCCATATATGTGTCACCACAGGCCAGGGGCAACACCACGGGGATGTCACAGAAAAAGTTGTCCACTTCATTGGGTCCACAGTAGGGTAACTTGAAGATTAGAAACGTGAGAACAGATGCATGCAGACAGCTCCCCATCCAGGTAGCCACTGTCATGGAGGCACACACCCATGAACTCATGATGACTGTGTATCTCAGAGGGTGACAGATGGCTGCAAAGCGGTCGTAAGCCATCACAGTATACAGGAAGCATTCAGCACAGCCCAGGAAATGATAGAAGAAGAGCTGGGAGGCACAGCCCTGGTAAGAGATGGTGTGGCTGTGTCCAGTGAGGTAGAGCATCATCTTTGGGGAACTCACCGAAGGGAAAAATATATCAAGCACTGACAGGTTTCCCAAGAAGAAATACATGGGTGTGTGAAGGTTGGAAGACGTGAGGATGGCCAGGAGAATGAGTAGGTTTCCTGGGAGTGTGAGCAGGTAGAAGGCCAAAAAGAGAACAAAGAGAATCTTTTCCAGCCCAACCGTATGTGGGATTCCCATCAGGAGGAATTCAGTTACCAAAGTGCAATTCCTCATTTTCAAGTTTACTTACTCCTGAAAGACAAAAGGAGGGACCTACTTAGCTGAACTTCCCAAAGAAATTAAAGCCTTTGCAGATCACACGGGAAAGAACTTTCAATATGAGATTTCATCTAATTTGTCTAATTAATATTTAATAAAAAATTGGCCATTTATTTATTTTTAACTCTCCCCTAAAACTTAAAGAGGTCAACTTGAATTAAGAATATAGCATCAAATTGACAGTATAGAATAGCAGTTCTAATGCTGTGTCCTTTTAACACTGTTTCTCATATGTGGTGACCCCCAACCATTAAATTATATCCATTGCTACTTCATACCTGTAATTTTGATACTGTTATGAATCATAAGTATCTGGTATTAAGGATATCTGAAATGTGACCACTAGAAAGAGTTGCTTGGCTTTTTTTCAGGTTGAGTATCACTGGCATAGAGTAACACTCACAATTACATACATTAGAGTTCAAATATCACATTGACTCCTTATCCTGAATCCAGAGAGTTTCATCAAATATCTCTGATTTTAATTTTATTCTCTGTGAAGAAACTATTAATTTAAATTTCTTGAAGGCACAAAGCTCTAACGTGCATTAAATATCTTTGCAACTTTGTCCGAAAACATAGTATTGTCTTAAATAATTCAAAGTTCTAATACTCTGAATAATGAGACTTCAACTAAGCCACAATCACAGTGACTAGGAGCTATTGATTCATAAAACCTCTTTCTTGTCTTCAGAGTCAGTATAACTGAAAACTGAAATCCATATGGTGGGTGCATGAAAGAACAGAAGACAAAACATAATACACAATATAGGGAAAAGCCATTTACAGATGTCATTGTTATGAATTGATTGAATACAGAGTTTGTGTTCCCAAAAGCCATGATCCAAGCTATGGTTGTGTGCTATCCACATGAGTGTCGGTAAGACACACTGTCATAATTCATATCATAAATAGTACATAAAGTGACATGAATATCCAAACTCAAGTTGAGCTAAGTAAGCACAGGCTCTTACCCTTTCAAGGGGACATACACCACAGAAGAGAGGTGCTAAGAGAAGAATGCATTCCAGTAAACCAGCACTTACATGCCGAAGCAGATGATGGAAAAATTGGGGCTAAAACCCAAGGCCACATCTGCCCTCTGTGGTTGGAAGGGATGAAACAGAACAGCCTTGCTATGAAGCTGAGGGGAGGAGGAGGCTGCATCTTCTTAGCTTAAGACCCAGCTGATGATACCTAGAATCTGTGATGCAGGAGGGCTCATGCCCTGAGTGTAAGAGCATCAGCTAGCCAGCCACTTCGGAGGAATAGATGGTTCCTTTGGGTCTCTTTTGGGATTCTTTTCCACAATGACCCTGAGCAGAAAGAGTAGAATGGAGAGATCAGTTAGCTATGAAGATCTCTGCTTTTGTTTTTTCACTCCTCATCTCTGCATCGCTTCCTATGCTCCCTAGAGTAAGATGTATTCACCTAGTCGTTTTCAAGCCACTCAGGTGAAGCTCCTTTATTGCAGATACTGAGTTTTCCCTGGAGGAGTGCCATCCCTTGGGTTCAAATGCTGCAATTACTCTGTTCTTTGGGGATCAAGATTAGAGAAAAGTGGAAAACATCTAAAATTGTACTGGTTTCAAGAAGAAGAAAAAATATAACCTATCATGTAACATTTTGTTGTGGTTTCAATGAGAAATATCCCCATGAACTCATACATTTGCGTAGTGGGTCCCCAGAAAATGAAGTCTTTGGGAGAGGTAGACAATCTGGAAAAAGTGCTTCACAGGGAGAAGACTTTGAATTTTTATAGCCTCAATCTCCTTCCTGCTCTCTCTGCTGTTGCTTTCTATGTGGGAATGAAATGTGTGGAAATGAAGCACCCATCCATTATGAACTCGATCTCTTGGGAACTATAAATTAAAATAAAGTCTTTTCATCTCTAATTTACTTTTTACCAGAGTATTATCACATCAGAAAAGCTACTAGTACATTTTACTCTGCAAACAAATGTTTTCTATAATATCCCATTATTAATATTTCTTTAAATGCTTGGATTTATACCTTATTTCTTACCTGAAAACATTTTTATTTTCCCTTAAGGCAACTATTAATGTTTACTTAGTTATACTTTAATCATTTAAATGGACTTTATGGATACTCTGATCAAACTATGAAATGGATATATAATTGTTATGTGGCTAACTAGTTGTCTTCCAATTTGATATGAACCCTACTTTACAAAAAGGTATCATGCCAGGTTCCTTAAACCTAGTTAAAAACTCATGGCTGGGAAGAACATAAGCCCCTAGTGGGAACATACTGCTGTTCTTTGCCAATATCTAAAAACTGACTGCTAAATCTGTGCCGCTGCTCATAGATTTCTACTATTTGAAGCTTTGTTCAGACCTCTTTTTGCAGTAGACAGTAGTTAATGAAAAGAATGAATAAATTATGAAAGTGATGGAGGTGGGTCTTGTATCTTATCTGTTGCTTTCATTGGCTAACTAATAAAGAAACTGCCTGGGCCTTCATAGGACAGAAAATTAGGTAGGTGGAGTAGACAGAAGAGGATTCTGGGAAAGAGAAGCTGAGTCAAGGAGTCGCCATGATTTTCCTACCAGAGGCAGAGGCAGGCTAGAATCTCCCTGGTAAGCACAACTTGGGGTGCTACACAGATTATCAGAAATGGGCTAGTCCAGGTGCAAGAGCTAGCCAATAAGAGGCTGGAACTAATGGGCCAGGCAGTGTTTAAATGAATACAGTTTGTGTGTTGTTATTTTGGGGCATAAGCTGGGCCATGCTGGTGGCCGGGTACAGGGACACAGCCGCGCCACTCCTTATTTCAACAAATTGGCGCCCAACGTGTTTCAACAAATTGGCACCCAACGTACTAATGAACTCCACATAAAACCTGAGAGGGCTTAAAAGGGACAGAGAGAGAATTTAAGACAGCTTTTTGCTGTTTCTGGGTTGCATACTGCAAAGAAATTGTCCTGACTCAGCAACAGGAAAAAACTGGCTGTTTTAAAATGCCGGCTTTCTGGGCTGTGCCGCCATTGCGATCTCTGTCTGGCTCCTGTGGGAGACAGAGCTTTTAAATGGAGCATTTGGAGTAAAGTGCTATGGCTTGCTTGATGATAATGTGGATTGCTGTGTGCCTGGAACTGTGCGCAGCTCAGGTGCACCAAATGGCTCTGAGCCAGGAGCCGCTCAGCTCCACCATGCTGAACTGTGCTGTTCTCAAGCAGGAACTACCGTAATTACTGTGATAACAGTGCACTTAAGGTTTAGACTTTACAGGACACAGGCAGTACCATATTACCCCTACATGGTGCAACTTAAGTTTTTAAGAAATGCTTAACATTTTAAGAAATGCTCCTGGATAGTAAAAAAATTACAGATTCACAATAAAACAGATTCAGACAGACCACAATAAATGGATCACAATGTTGGATGAATGTATGTAGGCTTGAGAGAGAAATAAATATATATAGAGAGAAAATAAAGTTAATGCCTTTAAAAATAAAAAGGTAAAGTCTTTAAAGAGACAGAGTACAGATAGTTAAGAGAGTAAAAGAAATAAAGAAAAATAAGCCACGTAAAAATGGAAAATTCCCAGAGAGTCTGGATTATGTACATTGTGTTTTCTTTAAAATTTTTTACTGTAAAGGAGCTAAGTACAGAGAGTCATTTCATTACATGGGCTGCCAAGCTAAACCAGAATGGATATAAAGGTATGATTTCAAAATTTGGGTCTAAGGATATGATGCTTCGGAGAGGGTCTTCGATAGATGGATTGCATCTATCCCGATTTGGTATGATAGACCACTCCCTCCTGAAAGGTTGCTGTGAACACCCTCAGAAAATTGCTTCGCTCAACTGCCAACTGAGATGAAACTAGCACACAGGTTATACCGTGAAAGGCCTAATTAACGACGCAGGAAGCAGTTTGGAGAGAAAAACTGCGCCCATGTTCCCAAAATGTTGTTTATAAATGTTCTTTTACATTTAAAGGGGGATATGATATAGATATAAATAATTTGCATTGGTGTGGATTTTAAGATCAATTTTGTTATATGTATATGTATTTCTGATCTTGATCAAAGTATTGTGATTGTGTAGTTCATTTTTTAAATGTAATGTATTTTTAGGAAATATAGGTTGTTGATGAATAATCGTAAATAATAGTCAAGCTTGTAGTCATGTTAGATTTTCTAGATATATAAAGATATATTTCAATTAGATAGACATTCTTCATATCTCTCAAAGATTACAGACTATGGCATTTAAAATATTTTAATAACTTAGGGTTTTTCATGACAATGAGACACGTCTGCTCCTGGCAGCACCAATCTACTTCAAGATGAAGATGGGCATCAAAGAGGATCCTTATGGAGTTGGTTAGCCATTTGGGCAAGAAACTGCTCTTGCCTGGACTGTTGCGTAAACTGGACACAAAGAACCCGCAGAGAGAGGACTGCTGAACTTGCCTAAAGGTGAGATGGTCTTTCGGGGTTCCTGATTCATGAAAAGGTCTATGAGACATTCTGCAGGACACAGCAGAAAATGACTGAACTGTCTTTAAAATTTCCTGCTTCATGGAAATGTCTGCTGGATACTGTGGGCCTGAAGGCCAAAGATGGATGCCCCAACGGTACAAAAGAACTTTGGGTGACTGTACAGGCAGCGAGATGTCTCTGTCATTTCTAGAGCGTTTGATTTCTTGTTTAATTAGATAGTTTTATATCCTTCTGGAGACTTTGATGGAGTTGAAGAATGGATAGTTATAGTTTTCCTTAGTTATGATAAAAGATAAAGTAGATATAAATATTGTAACTGTAATTCTTACTTGATGACTGTTTTGTTATATCTAATTTTACTATGTTGAAGTTAAAGCCTTTCTTTTTTTGTTTAAACAGAAAAAGGGGAAATGATGGAGGTGGGTCTTGTATCTTATCTGTTGCTTTCATTGGCTAACTAATAAAGAAACTGCCTGGGCCCTCATAGGACAGAAAATTAGGTAGGCGGAGTAGACAGAAGAGGATTCTGGGAAAGAGAAGCTGAGTCAAGGAGTCGCCATGATTTTCTACCAGAGGCAGGACACTCGAATCTCATGCACTGGGTACGACTTTGATATAGAGGGCGGTCAGTTTAGTGAACCAGGAGGGTCGATCATCCGAAAAGGACTTGATTGTTGTCTGTTGTAGCTCGCTGGCTGGCAGGGACCTTGAAACACTGTAGACTTGTGGCACTGAACGCGGCTCTGGCTGGTACCTCAGCTACAAGGTTGGAATGGCAGAAAGTTAAGGAATGAGCTACATCTAGCTGGCAAAGCCACGCCTTTAGTCCTACTGAGATTGCTTGGTAAATTAAAGACCTATGTGGTCAGAAAAACAGAGAGAGATACAGTAAAGAGAGCGTCAAAGACAAAAAAAATTTTTTTAAATGATTTACAGTATGTTAAAATTATATGCAAGCTAAAAGTAAGTTCTTAAAAAGTAAAAACAAAAATAAGGAAGAAAAAGAGAAGTTGGTTGTGGTAGTACACGCCTTTAATCCCAACACTTGGGTTGCAGAGGGAGATTGACCTCTGTGACTTCAAAGTGTGGTAGCACACGCCTTTAATCCCAGTGCCTAGAAGGCAGAGACAAACAGATCTCTGTGAGTTCAAGGTGTAGTAGCATACGCCTTTAATCCCAGTGCCTGGGAGGCAGAGACAGGCGGATCTCTGAGAGTTCAAGAACAGCCTGGTCTACAGTGTCCAGGTCAAAGATATACTCTCAAAAAGCAAAGAGTTAAAAGTAAAAATAAACGAAATAGAGTTAAAATAAAGCCGTACAAAGATGGAAAATACACAGAGAATCTTGATACTGTATGCTTTTGTGCTCTCTTTGAATTGTTTGAATGCTGAGGAAGGAACAACAGATACCAAACAATATTTGATTATAAATGCTGCTAAACTAACCCAACATAGATATTGTGAAAATGCCTTGACTTTGAAATTTGGATTTAAGGACATGATACTTCGGAAAGGAGTTTCTTGTTTTGTTTTCACAGAGGATGAGACCCTGTTCATTTCTTCTATTCCGATATGGTATGATGGACCACGCCCTCCTGAAGGGTTGCTGTAAGCATCTTCAGAAAATTGCTTCGCTCAACTGCCAACTGAGATGAAACTAGCACACAGGTTATACCATGAAAGACCTAATCAACAACGCCCCCATTCAGCAGGAAGCAGTTTGGAAAGATAACTGTGCCCATGTTCCCAAGTACGGTTTATAAGTGTTCTTTTACATTTAAAGGGGGAAATGGTATAGGTATGAATAATTTACATTGATATGGATTTTGCTTTAGTGATTTAAATTTAAGGTCAATTTTGTTATATGTATATGTATTTCTGATCTTGATTAGGTGTAGTGATTGTGTAGTTCACTTAAAAATGTAATGTATATAGGTTGTTAATGGATAATCATCGATAATGGTCAAGCTTGTCGTTATGTTAGTTAGATTTTCTAGATATATAGAGATATATTTTAGTTAGATAGGCATTCTTCATATCTTTCAAAGACTACAAAATAGGACATTTAATGTTTTAATAACTTGGGACTTTTCATGACAATGAGACACTCTGCTCCTGGAAGCACCAATCTACTTCAAGAGGAAGATGGGCATCGAAGAGGATTCTTATGGAGTTTGATAGCCATTTGGGCAAGAAACTGTTCTTGCCTGGACTATTGCATAAACTGGAAACAGAGAACCCACAGAAAGAGGACTATTGAACTTGCCTAAAGGTGAGATGATCTTTCGGGGTTCCTGATTCATGAAAGAGTCTGCAAGACATTCTTCAGGACAAGCAGATAGTGACTGCCTTTGAAATTTCCTGCTTTGTGGAATGTCTGCTGAAAACTATGGGCCTGTAGGCCGAAGACGGATGCCCCAACGGTACAGAGGAACTTTGGGTGACTGTACAGGCAGCGAGATGTCTCTGTCATTTATAGAGTTTAAAAGTTGCTTATTTCTTGTTTGCTTAGGTGGTATTGTATCTTTCTGGAGTCTTTGATGGAGTTAAGGATAGTTAGTTATAGTTATACTTTTCTCTAGTTATGATAAAGATTATTGTAATTTTTACTTGATAACTGTTTTATGTAATTTTGCTATGTTAAAGTTAAAGCCTTTCCTTTTTGTTTAAACAGAAAAAGGGGAAGTGATGTGGGAGTGTCATATACCAATCTGTTTATCAATCTGTTGATTTTATTGGTTAAAATAAAGACACTGCTTGGCTGGTCCTATAGGTTAGAACATAGCACTGAAAAATTGACCGTGAATGTTCAGACATAGAAAGAACATCGTTATCAATCCTCCTCGGATTCAGTGAACATCATGGAAGAAGAAGCAGAATGGATGGAACAGACAGTGGATGTCAAAGCATACTGAAATCCTGTCTTCTGGACATCACATGGATGTTGGATACATGAACTCACAACAGTGTGATTACCTACATAAGACCTGTACCAGATAAAACCACTTAAAACTCAAGCATGAATGGGGAACGTGCTTCCAAGATCCCATAACTAGCTAAGAAGCTGGTGAGGGCAATTGAGAGTTTTTTGCAAAGTGGTTAGAAGAGCAAATGATGTCTAGAAGAACACATAGATGGCTTACTCTATATGTGTCTTACTCTAAGTGTTTCTGTGGTAAATCAAGGTAATCAAAACAGATAGTTATAATCACAAAAGTAGTTGATTAAATGTTAAAAGAATAAATTCTGAAGTAATACAAAAATAAAAAGTAAGTTTTGTTCATACTTTAATGTCTATTCATTATAATTATGTTGCATTTAAGGAATTATGAGAGGTGATATATAATAGGAACTCTGGCTCTATATTTTTTCACTGCAATTTTTAAAAATTTATTCTCCCAGTTATAGACATAGATTGAAGATTATCTCATTTGATGACACTTAAGGAAAGAATCACAGCAGGTGCTGTCACTGATAGCCAAAGGACATATCGTCAACACAAACATTTTATGAGGAGGAGAAAGACAGAGTAAAGGAATTTACCACCTGAGTGCTCTCAGAAAAAAAAAAAAAAAAAATCCAGAGGAGTGGAATAGCATTGGCTCAGAGTACTGAGATTGGATTTCAGGGGCCTTTAAAACAGGGTAATAGACACTTGAGGTTCTCAAACAAACCTTCTCTACAGATTTCCCCAGACACATACTGGCCTTGGAGGTTGGATAGGTCTTTGAATTTTGGCCTGAAATTAATTAGCTGTTGCAACCATGTGTAAAGCCATCCAGCAAGAATGACTTGAGCAACAGCTTACACTATCACATCTGACAAACTGGTCTATGAATTGTTTCTTAGATACTTGTCATTTTTGGTTTTTGTTTTTATAAATTTTGCGGCTTTTAAAATCAACTTTGGATAGTTAGAATACTGTGGTGTGGATTCAAATATTTCAAGAAAAGGCTCAGATGGATGCCAAGACTGTTTAATCAATAACCTTCTTTTTAATTTTAAGAATTGTAAGAATATTATGGTCTTTAGACAACCACAGGATTGGCTAATTTCTTGAGTTAAAAGTGAAATAGTATTTAACTTGCTGGAAAACAATGTGTCCATTTAAAGAATTAGAGGGAATTGCTTAGAATAGGAAACTGATTGTTACCCAGGAAATTTCCAGAAACAACAACAAAAAAAAAAAAAGAAAAGAAAAGAAACACATGTGTCTGATGACAAAACTACACTATTATGTATCCCTTGCACATGGCCCCACTGTTGCAGGAATGCATTGGTCTGTCTGAGGTCCCTGAGGTGGTGTTTGAAAATGAGCCTTATTCACCTTCTCACGGTTTGGCTTCTGAATTAAATTGATTTCTTTACCAGCAACATTTGTGTCACGATAGCAGCTTTTGAGTGGGGACTAGTCATACTAGGATCCTCTATCAATTCCCTGTGCTTCCTGGGAGTGCCTGAGCACTTTATTATGCATATTTTAATTTTTATAATACCAGTCACAGTTCATAACAAGCAAATAAACACCTTGGACTTTAAGAATCAACAATAATCAACATTCTTCAGGCTATTTGAACGTGGCATCTCCTATACATGGATTCTTTTTGTTCTAAATTTGGTGATTTTCATCAAAATTGACAGGATAGAGATGCATTTACTTATTTCAATCCAGTTTTCAAATTCCATACCATATTAATGGTGATTAGCTTAACTGGGTGACCAAAGGGACATTTAGAAGAATATAGAAAGATATGATAGTTACAAGAAGTGATGAGAGAAATTGAAGCGAGCATAACGTACTCCATAGTCTCTAGAAAGGTACAGCTTCATAAAATTGTACATAAGCTGATTGCCCCAATAGGTGCATGTAAAAATTAAAAGAATTCAACCAATCAAAAGTGGATTTCACAGTAGATGTTGCAAGGCAGAAAGATTCATTGTTTTGGCAAATTACAATTAAAAACACTGGATTAATGTGAAAAGTCTTTTTTACATGGCTAAACCCACATATTAGCCCAAATAAGCTCTGCCTGTGAGGACACCAACCAACCAAGCAGAGTAGCTTTGGTCATCTCACTAATTTGGCAACAGTTCTGATGACAGAAAACGTGGAACAACTTTAAAGAATGATTGCTTCTATTCCTTACACCCCAAAGGTTGCATTGCTTGACTTAACACCTTTCTCAGGGCTAATTTCACTTCCTTGTTTCTCAAAGAATAAATCAGAGGATTCAAGGAAGGGGTGACAACATTATTAAACACCTGGACAACAGAATCCAGCCAGGGGCTAGAAGCAGGTCTGAGATAAACAAGAATCACAGGACCATAGAACAATAGAATGGATGTGAAGTGGGCACTGCAGGTGGAGAAGGCTCTGCGCCTGCCTTCTGAGGAACGGATTTTCAAGATGGAGATGACGATACGAGTGTAGGAAGTGAGAACAAGGAGAAAACATGTAAGGGCAACAATGCCAACATTGGTAAAACTCACAGTCTGTGCTAGAGAGGTGTCTGCACACGCCAGGGACAGTACTACAGGAATGTCACAGAAGAAACTGTCCACCTCATTGGGTCCACAGTAGGGTAACTTAAAGATAAGAAATGTGAGGATGCTCCCATGTACAAAGCCTCCCAGCCAAGTGCCCACTGTGAAGAGGGTACACACCTTGTAGTTCATGATGATCGTGTATCTCATAGGGTAGCAAATCGCCACAAAGCGATCATAGGCCATCACTGTGTATAGGAAACACTCAGTACACCCCAGGGTGTGATAGAAGAAAATCTGTGAGGCACAGCCCTGGTATGAGATAGTGCAACTCTCCAACGTTAGGCAGTCCATCATCTTAGGAGAATTCACAGAAGGGAAGAATATGTCAAACACTGCCAGGTTCCCCAGGAAGAAATACATGGGGGTGTGGAGGTTGGGGGAAGCCAGGATGGTGAGGAAGATGAGCAGGTTCCCCAGCAAGGCAAAGACATAGAAGACCAGGAACAGAACAAAGAGCATGTTCTCTAGCCCTTCGCTGTTGGAAATTCCCAGCAGGATGAACTCTGTCACAAAGGTGTAGTTCCTCATGTTTGTGACGCAGGCAGCCCTGGAGAAGTAAAGCAATGTTGTCCATGAGTAACTGAGAACAGCTTCCTGACCAAGGGATTCCTATCTAAGGTAGTGACTGCATAAAGAGGAAAAAGAGGACCAGTGATGAATCTACTCTTGGCATTCAGTTAAGTGGTGTATCCCATTTGGTCTCCATTTCTTTACATGTTCGGTGGGGGAAAAGAATAAAACTTGGTGATCACTTCTTACCACCAGTCTGTTTCCTCACATTTGCCTTATAACAATAAACAAAAAAAGCTGTTATATTTCATAGCACCCATTTTTCTTATGGAACCTGTGTTATCAGATGACGACTTCACTTTGGATGGCCAAACTGTGCTTGAATTGTACATAACATGATTGCTCCAATATGAGCATGTAAAATGTGAAAATGAAAAGAAATTAAGACTCTTCTTTTTAATGTTTGCCTCCCAAAATATGCTTTCCACTCTTCATCAATCATAGTTGTAATTGCATCTTGCTTTTATTTAGAATCTACACACACACACACACACACACACACACACACACACTCAAACACACACAGAGGCAGAATGTGGACTGAGTTAGGAAGTAGAAGCTGTACAATGATACAAACGCTTTCTACATTCCCATGATCTATCTTCTCAGTCAAATTTTATTTCTATACTAAAAATATCACAAAGGGAAATTTCAATATCATTAGTGCTTTTTAACATTATTAATTAGGATAATAATCAGTAATTAATAATTGCCAAAATTTCTTCTTCTGTTTTGTGTTTCACTTATCTTAATCTATGTATGGCCAGCAGCTAATTTTGTTCTACTGTATCTAACATTTGTTCTTGAAAGCAGTCTTACCAGTTCACACTGCCCAATAGATTGCAGATGTGTGTTATTTGGGTTTTGACCAAATAAAATTCTTGCTCTACAAAAAGCATAATGGATGGCAAGAATGAAGAGGAACGAAAAGAAGGATTCAGACCATCATTGTCCTTAGTGTAGGAGCCAGGTCCTGTCTGAATTTAGTCTTATTCAAACGGTATGATTAGATTAAATCCCAGCAAAGTTATAAACACAATGCAAAAATTCTCTGTTTTAGCTATTAGACATTGACTTTGGACCTTAGCAATAAATGTAATTTCACACACTCATTTTCTATCAGCCTGCCAGAATTATAAAGATAAATGGAAGTCCAATGTCTTAAAAACACAGAGAAATGTAAATGTGGTTTCTGATCGTTGCCTTCCTCCACCAATGTGTGCCTCTGGACTCTGAGTAACTTCATGGCTCAGAACTCACCTACACTAAGGAAAATGGATTATTTTCAGCCTCCAATGATTGTGACATGAGAGAGATAAAAATATAATGCTGTGGTTTGTGTTTGTCCTTTAGTGGCAAATACATAATAAAGTTAGTTTAACAAGTTATCCTCCAGCAAGTAACCCTGTAGTAAGAATAATCATACAATAACAAAAGCCTTGCAGGTAAGATGAAAACCTAATTTAAAACAGCTTATAAAGAACTTAGTACATTTAATATTATTACATTTGTTTATATATTTATTTAACCATAGATAATTATGGAGCCTGTGATTAAAGACAAAAGAAGACACATTGATCTGGAGGGGCATTATTTTCCTCTCACTTAAACAATGTGCTTCGTGAAGGAGCACTTAGTAGGTTAAAAGTGCCCAGATGCTCTCTTACTCATAGACTTCCTGTGTGTGACCCAGTAACCAGATTCACACTGCAGAGCTGCACAGCTGACTGGCCCTCACCTGCCCTAAGGAAAGTATAGAGTTCACAGCTCTTTTGGACGTGTGTTCAGAATCCTTCTCCCTGGCTTTCTGCAGCCAGAACACAATACCATACTTCATAAATGAATATCCTAAGAAAGGACATGATACCAGGAAAACTCTCTGGAATTGTGTCTTCCTTAACCATGGAGATTCCAAATTCCTACCATAGAAGATTCATGTTAAAACTTACATGACCGCCTCCCAGGGAGACAGAAGAGGAACTCACTCTTCTGAGAGGATTGTGAAAATTGATCTTTGCTTCGACAAGAAGGAAATTCTAAAATTTCACACTAACCTTTGTGAATATCCCAATTTCACTTTCACTACATTCCCTTATATTTAGGTATGAAGATAGAATGTCATGTGACAGAATAGGAAGTACTCGTGGATAAGGTTAAGAAAGATAGAAATAGGGATATTTTATGACACAGGGATAATTTCTTGTACCTTGCAAAGTGAAAAATAAGACCCTAGCTCCCTGATGTTACTCATTTCCTCCCTAAGTCCTTCTGACACACACACACATGCATATGCAAACAACCTATAATTTTTCCTTTCATTGCTTTCTCGTTGTTGATTTAATAGTGGATCAGTGAACTCAAACCTGTGTAATGGGTACCAGCTTTAGCACTCTGGGGGTTGAAGCATAAATATTGCTTGGCTTTTAATGATGGTGACCAACCTCAACAACCATAGGCTTCTCATTTTAAAAAAATTAAATAAAAACCTTTATCTTTAGCTCTATGATTCTGTGTTTTAGAAAATGATCCAATGAACACAGAAGAATGGAAGAGGGAAAGGCATGCCCAAGAGTGAAAAGAAGCCAAAGCTTTACCCACATACCAGCAGCCAGGAATCACAGCTAATGTAAGCAAACAGTTATCTTGAAAGTTTCTAGACAAAAAATTTCTAACAAAAGACTCTATTGTGCAGAAAGTATCCTGATGTAGAGACAAGAAATGCTTTGCCCTCTCCTCTTGAATCTACGACTCAGTTCTGCTATTAATTTGACCTCCAAATAATGAATTTATAATGTTTTCTAACTAGAAAGATTTCATGGAACTGGTCTCTTTTGGGACAATATCTCCAGTGACTTAAGATGTATGAATAAGCATAGGGAATAATTAAAGGCTTAAATTTCTTTTCTTATACCCTTTGCCCTTTCCTACTCCCTCCCTTATTAATATACTCACTATAGAAGTAATATGACAATTTGTAACTTAGTTATTAAATACATAAAACCCAAGGGAAAACTGCATTTTCTTTTTCTTATCAGTTTTGTAACTTTGAAGTGATTTTCCCAATCATCCCACCAGTTTTGAAGTATTCTTAGGTATTATTAATCACACTGTATATGTATGTAGTTTTTGCCTTTTGTTTAACCTAATTTTAATTCATGTTTTTCAAAGTATTTTCAAAATCATTCCAATGCCATAATTTACTTTTAGTAATAGTATTTAATCTACACTATGTGTGTGTGCATGTGTGTGTGCACATATGTGTAGGCTCCACTTAACTATCTTCATATTCTGGATAGTTAGTTATGTTTCTTGAACATGTTTATAGTATTTACTAAAGTAAACAAATAGAAAACAGAGAAATAGATGGGTACATAGACATTATATTGGTATATGTAATATCTTTTAATTTTTGAGTTGTCCACATTTAAGACTGTATTAAGATGAGTTTGCCAAAGTAGAAATATATTATACTACATTGTAGTATAAAATGAATACTACAATGTGGAAGAACACTATCAAATTACTTTGTTAGCACCAGTGCCTATAAGAGCAAATTTTTAAAATACTATATATAAAATTATCTAAAAATGTTAAAAGATTTTATAATAAGTTGAAAGAGCATCCACATTCTTCACCAAAATATTACACAAATGATTTTTAGGCAACATAAAAAAAATTCTCCTCTGAAACCTCTTGAGCCAGCCCCTCACAGTTAAAATCATCTTTGTAACCACTGTCTTCCATGCTCCTTCTGGTATAGCCAATTAAGCAGCACTTTAAACATTTCACTGTTTTCCTAATTCCAAATTCTAGCAAGCAAAAAACATGGCCAGACATATCAAAACAATACCTCAGTCCAATATCTGTCTTAGTTAGGGTTTTAATTGCTGTAAAGAAACACCATGACTATGACAGCCCTTATAAAGGTAAACATTTAATTGGGGTGGCATACCTTTTCAGAGGTTTATTCCATTATCATTATGGTACAACAGGAAGGTGTGCAGGCAGACATAGAGCTGGAGAAGTAGACTAGAGTCCTACATGTTGGCTTGCAGACAGCAGAAAAGGGTCATAGTTTCACACTGAGTAAAGTTTGAGCAAAGGAGTACTCAAAAATTCACCCACACATTGACACACTCTCTCCCACAAGGCCACACCTATTCCAATAAAGCTATAGTTCCTAACAGTGCCGCTCCCTTTAGGAGGCATTTTCTTTCAACACACCAAAATACCAAAAATTAATTTGACAAATTGCAAATTTAATCTATGGTGAAATATTTTCACTAGATAAATGGAATAATCTCCAAAGTTTCAAAGAACAAAACAAGACCCCAAATTCCCACAAGCTAATGTCATATTTAATGGTAACAAAGTGGTTATTTCATCTCTAGAATTAGGAACCAAGTTAATACTCACACCTTTTCTACTCAATGTTAAACAATTTTTGCATAAGACAATTCAGTATAAAAAAAGTAAAAGATGAATTGTAAATAAAAGTAAATTGAGTTTGCAGGCAATGTGATTATCCATATAGATCTGGGGTTTAGCTGAAAATATTTCAATGATTAATATTCAGGCTTGCAAAGTTGTTTACATAGTTGATACAGGAAAATTAATTGTAATCGTGTGATTATCATAGAATAACATTCCAAATAATGTCAAAATAGAAAATAACAATAAAACTGGGCTGGACCTGAGCACTAACATTATACATCTTGAAAGAAAAATGTACATGCATTCCTTATGAATGGCACTTTAGAGTACTAAAAGATGAGTTTACTAATGATTGACCTGTGCGTTAAATAAAATCCTAACAAAAACTCTAGCAGGTTTACTGTGAAAAATAGCAACCTAGCTCTAAAATTCATGTGGAAATCCAAAGGATTTTCAATGTCAAAATGTTTGGGAAAAAAATGATGTTTCCAGCTTCAGCAAAAGTTCATGAAGCTCACTCTCTCCGCTGTCAGTTAGTGTTAATAGAGTCACCAGAACACATGAAACTTTTCCCAAATATACAAACAAACCAACAACTACTAATACAGAATCATTAATAATATTTGAAGTTCTGGCTTGTTCATTACACAAATGTCATGGATTTTAGTGAATCATACCCCTGAAATATGCGTGGTTCTTTTTTTTCTATTTATTTATTTATTTTTGGTTTTACGAGACAGGGTTTCTTTGTGTAACAGTTCTGTAGATCAGGCTGGCCTTGAACTCACAGATATCTGCCTCTCAAATACTGGGAATAAAGGTGTGCACCACTCCTGCCAGGCTTCTTTTCTTATTCTTAACAAAATAAATTCCAAAAAATGTTGCTGTTGAACTCTTTTTCTTGAGGACAGTTTCCAATTGTTTCTCCAATCACATGAGTGACCTTACTAACCTGTGAACAGCAAACAGATAGGTAGCAAGAAATGCAGCAGGACCAGGAAGAACGCTCATGATGACATTCACTTTTGAAAAAGAAACACCATTTTATATATACATAATTTCACACCTGCATGACCTAAAAAGAATTAAAAGTAATGAGTAGCAGCCATAATTGTATGTAAAGAAGGATGGGAGTTTAAAATCTGAAATAAAATAAAATAAAATTTAATAATAACAGAGTTTGAAAACTATTAAGTGTGAGCTAAATTGCCAATAATGATCAAGTTATCCTTTCAAGAGATTATTGGGATGAGTTCCTAATTCAGGAAAGAAAGGAAAGAACGAAGGAAGGAAGGGAGGGAGGGAGGGAGGGAGGGAGGAAGGAAGGGGGGGATCAACTCCATTCCTTCCTGCCGAAGAAATAAGGATAGTGTGTGTTGAAGATGACCTGAGCTGCAGCATAAAGCTGCCCTTTTGCAGTCTTCAAACATAATATGAGTTCGGAGGCCAGAAACTATCTCCACACATTGTGTCTTGCAGCTGATCTCTGCTACAAGAGAAGTGTTTGTGGCAAGGCTCAAACATATACACTGCAGCAACTGAGTAGTAGTTTAAGATTGTTCTTTGCAAAGATACCAACATGCTGTTGCCATCAGCAGCAGTAACCATGAGCATTTGTTGACCACTCCCACAGATATCATCATCATCATAGTAATTGTCATCATCATCATTTCCACCTCACCATCATCATCAATATCCATCACAACTGTTTTGGATCCTCTCAATTCTGTTCCCAGTTTTTACCACTGCAGGGGGTAATATGGTCACTGGAAGATATAACCAGTTTTTTTGTGGCTCAATAGCACCCTCTCCCAGATACAGCCTCGCTTTCTTGAGAAGACTAAACAGAAGAGCAAGATTTGACAACAAAGAAGGAAAATCATTTTCCCTACAAAATTAGACATTAGAATCCCTCTAGACACTTTTCCATTTCCAAGTCATGAACAGATCCTTATAAGAAATTATTCATGGGAACTGGAAAGATGATTGCACAGTTAAAATGCCTCCCTCTAAAAATATTCCTAAGAGGGTTTCCTACTGCCTGTAACTCCAGCTCTAGAGGATCTGACATATTCTTCTAGCCTCTAGGAGTCCCATTCATACAAAGCATGCATTTCTTTCACACTGAGAGTTTTTATTGCCATCAAAGTATAAATAAACCAGAACAAAAGCACATAGACACACTACTTACACCAGTCACTAGGGGGAGCTCTGCTTGTACTAAGCTATCCTCTGGAACTAATTCAACATTTTGAATTGAAAATCTAGAAAAAAAATATTAAAACTGATTGTTGTCCTGTTTGAATCTTTTCCATTCTTTTAATAAAACCAACCCAAAATTTTAGCAAATATTTTAACAACTAAACAGGAGAAAAGTGAGAAAAACCTCAAAGCAACTAGTAAATAAAATTTCACTGTTCTTATGACAAAGAAAGGAGACACCTTGGAAGAGATGGATGTGCTGATGGCCCTGGTTTGACCATTAACACAATGTAGCTGTGGTGTTTCCAATGAGACTCTCCTCCAAAGGCTCGCTCAACTGAACTCTTGGTTCATAATTTGTGTCGCTGTCTATGGATGTTTGGGAGGTGGGCTGTGCCACAGAGCAGGGATGAGAGTTTCAGGGCTCATCCCATTTCTAGGCTGCTCTTTCTGCTTTGTACTTGTGGTTCCAAATAAGAAATCTCAGCCTCTACTCCTGCTCCCATCCCTCCCCACCATGACACACTCATCCCTCTGGAACCATAACACAAATAAACTCTTTCTTCCCTAACTTGCATTTTTGTCATGTTGTTTTATCACAGCAATAGAAAAACAACACAGCATCTATATTTATACTTCATGACCCCATAGACATGTGCAATCATTTACATATCAACTCAAAGCAATAAGCTATAAAAGAGTAATTGTGTCTAATTCTTTGTATAATCAAATATATTCATTTAGCGCTCTTTTTGTTTCAGAATTGAAATTTGTTTGTATGTATTTAAGGGTATTTTGGCCAATTTATCGTTGCAGTAAAGTTGCTCCAGTAGAGAGCTCTCTTTCTCCAGACAGCAAGAATCTTCAACAAGAAGCCATTGTAATATACTGCAATAATACTCAAGAAGCCACAATGACATACTGTAAGAATACTCAAGAAGTCACTGGGACACACTAAAAGAACACTCAATACAAAGGCACTCTGATAAACTAAGTATTTTGAAGTGTTTACAACCATTTACATCAGAGATCAAATCTTTTGTGTTAAATTTACCATACCTTGCATTCCGCCTATCAAGCAGGCCTTAAGTCCAATTAGACAGTTGTTTGTTACTGTCAAGATGTAAATGCCACAATACTGCACCTTTAGGGATAACTCGCCATACTGGTTGGTCATTAATGTGGTTCATAGGTGTTTATTGCTCTTCTCCCTTGAAAGCTTGCACAACACCTTCTGATACTGTCAAAGCTAGTCTTCAGGGAGGATATTTGTACAGTCAGATCAACTTGTTTCTTATGAGAGAGATGGCAAACATGTGTGGTCTCTTCAGCAAGAGGTTCTGACCTTCAACCTGTGGGAGGTGACATATTGATTGGGGAGCTGCTTGGACGGCAATAACTTGAGAGAAAATTTCTCATTCATAGAACAGGGATTTGCACAACTCTCAATCTTAGTGGGTTAACCCCATTTGTGTGTGTATTTATATATTGTATGTAATTTTAGATAAATATATTTTTCCATATGGCTTTTCCAAACACCCATAGCATCATAATGTTTTTAAGGTGTCATTTCATTCATTTCAAAAGTGTAATTTAACTCATTTTCCAATGCCACCTTGGAAGAGTTAGAGAGTCTAAGCACAGTAGACTGGCCTTATAGAGGCTGAAAGTGAGGTTATAAAGCTCCAACACATGGACTTCCTCTTTTGCTCATTTTCTAGGATCCTTTCTTCCTAAGCATTATAGCTGATTCTGAATTCTAGGTTGTACAGCATTTTTCCTACGTTTTCATTCTGTGTCTGTTGTGGCTTTTTTTTCTACACGCTACATGCTGGGATCAAGTCCCTCTTATCCTATGTCCTCGCTCACGAGCACTATGCCTTATTCACAGCAAGCTTCCAATAAACATCTGGCTACTCTAATGGCTAATGACAAATTGATTAATAAATAACAAAAAATGGAATGGTAGGTAGCAAAAATTTTCTGCAAATGAAAAAAGCTGATAAAATCTAAAATACATATTTTTTCACAGTCAGAATGCTGTATTTATTTGTTCACGTTTTTGGATAAAGTTTAATACAGCTCAGGCTGGTTTCATACTCACTGTCTAGACAGGGACAACCTTGAGTATCTCCATCTTCTTGCTTACACTACCTATGTGTTGGAATCACAAGCATATGATACCATGCCCGGTAAAGAAAAGTATAACTTTTAAATCAAGAAATTTATTTAAAACATACATATGGTACCATAGCAAATAGCCCTAACTAGAAATGTATCCAGCAGGGAAGCATTCATGTAAAGTAGAACTGTGGTGATTCGAAATGTGACTACAGTTTTGGATGTCCCTTCACAATATGGGGCGTAGTCCTCCCCACCTGAGGATATACCTCATGTGTCTACTCTCCATGACAACAAGAGTGACTGTATATGACCCTGAAGACAAGGCTTTAAAAGCTTCTGCTTAAACCTTCCTGAAACACACTCTGGGGAAAGCAGTTTCCAAGATGATGGAAACGCCCACATAGTGGGTGAAGGACTGAGGCCTCCTCACAAGAGGCCAGCACTGAGCCACTATGCCCATTCAAGCCTCATCAGAAGACTGCTGCTCAGTTCACAATGTAGATCCCGGCTAAAAAACCCCATCTAAGCCACCTCCAGTGTCCCTGATCTAAAATATTCAATTCTGTTCTAAACTGCCAGGTTCTATAATAAATGATTGGAGCAGAATAAGCATCAAGTATCATAGTATTTATAATGTATAATACAATATAATATAATTTATTATATATTAATTTATTATGTTTATTATTTTATTTAATTTATTATTAAATAATATTATTATAATTTACCTCCTCATTACAGTAATTGGGTGGAGGTTTTAAGCTAATAAATCAATTTGCATCAGAGTGAAGGAGTGAATATTATTTCAAAGTGGCAATGACCTAAAGTGACTGTCGCGAGAATGACTCTCTCTTAGATATTACCTAAAGTCTTTCCCTGCCCTACTTTCCATGGTGCTGTTGCTATGCCAGCTGCCCTGTGCTCAGCTCTCTTGTAAATACACAGATACTGTGAAGATTATACTAGATACTACACAAAAGTAATGAAGACAATGAATGATATATAGAGAATGTTAACTTAAAACCTCCTCCATTATAAGAAACTGGCGATTCTGCAGTTCTCCTAATGAGACAGATTATCATAAGAAATGGTGAAGGTTTAGTTACAGGTGCACAAACATCAGCAGTGAATAGCTCCTTGTTCACAGTCTCTCCCACTGCAAGATGCATGTTCATAGAATCTATCATTTATGACACTGTGATTAATTTAGTCAATAAATGAAAAATACTTCCAACACTGTCATGTACAAATTAAGAGGGATTTCAATGTCAACTGTTATTCTAAGTGTTTGAGTAGATGGATCTAAAATAAAAACTACCATTTTGAAATTAGTGTAATGTGAAACTCTAAATGATGAATCAACCCCCAAATAAAGAATACATGTTGTTATTATTTTCATTTTAAGTAGTTACACACATAGTGCTTTTCCAGAACAAAGAATGTCTAGAATGTGTAAAAAATCTGGCTCAACAACATTTTACAAATTTATGGTCTCTGTTCTGACAGTTTGAAACATAGTTCAATGCCCACTTTCTCTCTTGAGAGATAAAGGCCCATAAACAGAACACAATTACTCTGAATGCAAAAGAAAGGAGGGAATGAAACTAGAAAGAAAGAAAAAGCAATGTTTAGGATCCATTAAATACACGGAGTAGAAACAGGCCATTTCCTGATAGCCAATTGAAATGGTTCAAACAGGCACAGAGTACATAGAGCAGAAAAGACATAAAGGTTTAGCAGACCAAAAATGGAGAAAGTACAGGAATAATTTGAAGAGAATTGCTGAAAATGCAAATCTGAAACTCAGTATATCCACACAAATTCATTGACTTAACTGTTAAGACTCTTCTGAAGGAAGAGACATATGGGCATTGGGCCTGAAGCAGCTCCAAACAAACTCAGAAAGGAATTTCTCCTACTCCTTATCCCCTAAAGGCTGTGCCGCTTGATTCCATACCTTCTTCAGGGCTAATTTCACATCCTTGTTTCTCAAAGTATAAATCAAAGGATTTAAGGAAGGAGTGATAACATTGTTAAACACCTGGACAACAGAATCCAACCAAGGGCTAGAAGCAGGTCTGAGATAAACAAGAATCACGGGACCATAGACCAAGATGATGGATGTCAGGTGGGCACTGCAGGTGGAGAAGGCTCTGCGCCTGCCTTCTGAGGAACGGATTTTCAAGATGGAGATGACGATACGAGTGTAGGAAGTGAGAATGAGAAGAAAACACATGAGGGCAACAATGCCAACATTGGTAAAACTCACACTCTGTGCTAGAGAGGTGTCTGCACATGCCAGGGACAGTACTACAGGAATGTCACAGAAGAAACTGTCCACCTCATTGGGTCCACAGTAGGGTAACTTAAAGATAAGAAATGTGAGGATGCTCCCATGTACAAAACCCCCCAGCCATGTGCCCACTGTGAGGCAGGCACACACCCTGTGGTTCATGATGACTGTGTATCTCATAGGGTAGCAAATAGCCACAAAGCGATCATAGGCCATTACTGTATATAAGAAGCATTCAGTGCCACCCAGAGTGTGATAAAAGAAGACCTGGGAGACACAGCCCTGGTATGAGATAGTGCGACTCTGTCCCATTAGGCAGTCCATCATCTTAGGAGAATTCACAGAAGGGAAGAATATGTCAAACACTGCCAGGTTCCCCAGGAAGAAATACATGGGGGTGTGGAGGTTGGGGGAAGCCAGGATGGTGAGGAAGATGAGCAGGTTCCCCAGCAAGGCAAAGACATAGAAGACCAGGAACAGAACAAAGAGCATGTTCTCTAGCCCTTCGCTGTTGGAAATTCCCAGCAGGATGAACTCTGTCACAAAGGTGTAGTTCCTCATGTTCATGACACAGGTAGTCCTGGAAAAGTCAAGCAATGTTGTCCATGAGTAACTGAGAACAGCTTCCTGACCAAGGGATTCCTATCTAAGGCAGTGGCTGAAATCTAAATAAAGTCAATGAGGGAAGAGAAGACCAGAGATGAATTTGCCGTTGACATTCAGTAAAGTGTTGTGCCACCTTCGGCATCAGTATCCTCATATGTTAGGTTATATAAGGGAATAATAGCTCATCTTTGTATTTTAAACTGTCTTAAAGTCATCAACACATGTCACCAGTTCTGTTTACTGTCTTCAAATCTGGCCCAACCTCAAATAAACTGGCACAATTCAGATCTTACGATCTTACCAAGGAAAACTTTTTTCCCAGTGATAATCCCATATTAACATCAGCCAACTCAATCTGTAATTAGACTAGTTACTCAAGTATATGTGCATAAAACTTTGAGTTAAATCATGAACTCACACTTCCCTTCTTAAGATAGTTTAAATTTTTATTTGAGGATTTCATCCCTTAGCCTTGTGCATACATCATTCCCAGTCCTTATCGCCCCCTCTCGCTCTATTTGTGTCTGTCTACTATCTTGTAGTTTTGCTTTTAGTTGTTCTATTTTTCATTACATCTGAAAGAAGAGCTTACAATTCGCATTCCAACGTACTAGTACACAGATAGGAAGTTTACTGAGTCAAAAGTATTACATGGTGCAAAAAATCCCTGTGTCCTAATATTCTCCCCCCTCAAGGTTTCTTTCTATAGAATGTCAGATAATTTCTAAATTGTTGTTTTATTGCTAGAAATATGTACTCCATAAATCTAAACAACAAATTTCATCACATTTTCTGAAATCTCACTCTCTTTCATGTTTCTGATTAGATCTTACCCTTCAATATGTTGGACAAAAACCAACTTCTTGTACCTACTACCATGAGTATAATTGAGTAAAAGTAACCTAGTAAACCATCTTTTTTGCTTCATAGTGTTCTAATCTATATTATTACAAGTTTAACACTGGTAAAAGTTTATGTTTTGCAGTGTGCAGTAATTATAATTACTATAATTACTGTCACTATAATTAATGTCAGTAGTGAAGGGTGCAGATACTTGAACCACTGATTATATCAATGAGGAACCAAGTCCTGGCTGAAGCTACTGCTTATCAACCTGTAGGAATAAACTGGCACTCTAGCAAAAACGCAGACAGTTAGTATATAAAATTATTGCGCAAACAAGATGTTATTCATATGAACTCTGACAAGCATTAGTCTACAGAAGAGGAACAAATCATTTGCAACTCTCCACCTTAGAGGTGCTTAAAATCTAAAATATTTAATGCATTCATACAATCAAACCATATGATATCCAAATAAATGAAATGAATAGGCAGCTCTCAGAATAACAAAAATGACCAATAAATGAATAAGTAACTAACATCTTTACGTATCAAAAATATGCCAATCAAAACTGCATTGAGATTCCCACTCAGCATAACTATGAATAAGAATACAATTGACAATGAATGCTAGTGAGGGTGTGCAGGAAGGGGACATTTATACCCTGCCGCAGGAAATGTAAATTGGCTTGACCACTAGGAGGACTACTCGAAAGACTCAAAATAATCTACCATATAACATAAAGACAAACAGGGAACTAACAGTGGGAAGGGGGAGGGGACAAAGAGGAGCAGTGTATCATATTGGAGGTGGAGGTGTGAAAGCATCATATAACAAAGTTAATTATACAATAAAACATATTTGACTCTGGAGTACAGTAGTCAACTCAATTTCACACATATTAGAAAAAAATAAATTACATAGCTTTTTTGGAAGAATTCACTGTGGATCTACATAAAATGAATGTTTGGTTTGAGATCATAAACCCTACCTGTAATCCCAGCCCCCAGGGTGCTGAAGTAATAAGATTGCTAGTTTGGAGTCAGCCTGAGCTACATAGTAACACCTGTTTTGAATAAATAAACAACAAATCCTTTATTTACCGTCCAGTTTGCTGCCCAGCCTTGACCTAGGAGCTAATTGTTACCCCTAGAACTTTTAAGCTCCTTCCTTCAGATAGTAGAAAATGGATTTTTTTAAACTATAAGCTTCTTTGTGAGGACTGGGGGTAACATGCTTGCATTAATCCTTCCCACTAATAAGTGTACATACAAGAAAGTTACTTTTAACAACTAAGTCTTGTACATGCAATACCAATAATATGGTAAAAACAGAAATGCTGCATATGTTATAAAAATATAATTAGAAATTAATGTTTAAGTACTTGTAGCATTTAAAAGTGTTTATTTATGTAAGAGTGTTATTTCATCAATCTGGCTTTTCAAAATAGATATTGTTATGTCCTCAGGTCTTTCACTGCATTAGCCTTCCCAGTAGCTGGGGCAACAGACATGTGCTGCCTAGGAACCTAGTCTTCAGAGAGTCTTAAGGGATTTAGCCTTTAGGACTCCCATACAGTATTCAGCTAAGGAGGCCACAAATAGCTATGGGGGGGGGGTAGAAATCTGAGAGTGGAAAAGTCTACTCACAGCAGGAATCATCTGTGTTTCTTTATTCCTTTCTCGATCCTTATTCTTTCTTGCTCTCTCTAGTTCTACGTTGTTCTGAGTTCTACGTCATTCTTTCTTGTCCTTAGTTCTACTGATTACAAATGTTCCCAGTCATATATATCCCTAAAACCAGCAGTTCCCCACCCTAGCAGGTTCCAGGGCCAGAATCCTTTAGCCCCATAGAAAATCAGATAAGGGTTTTCACACACACACAGAGAGAGAGAGAGAGAGAGAGAGAGAGAGAGAGAGAGAGAGAGAGAGAGAGAGAGAGAGAGAGAGATTTGTGGGAGTTACTAGGACATGTCCGGTGTACTCCTTAGTGGAGGAGAACGTTGGTTAAATTTAAAGAGATTAAATCACCGTGGAATTCTAGAGGAGAAGGATAGTGTGCTCTATACTACATTTTTAGTAAATGTAGGACACCACTTTTTTCCTCTCCCAGCATGCATAGAATCAGATAACCAAGCAATCTACGTAAACAGTTAGGTAGAAGCCATGGCTCTGGATCAGATAACACACACACCAGATGCTGCAGTTCCTAAGGGCCTAGGTCTGGAGTTAGACTTAATGCTCTAAGTGAAGAAGAGATCCAGGCCTCTAAATTATCAGTCATCGAGCTATGTTGTTATCAGCTGTTCTCATCGTGGGGTGAAACCAGAACACCAGCTTGGTCAGGTAGTAATTCTATGTCCTAGGAGATCTGTTAATGCCTTAAATGTGATGCTCTTTGCCTATACCCTAAACTGACCAAATGCCTGCTGATAAAGATAATTGCAGAAAGGCAGATCTCTGCACTTACCTAGGAGAGAGGAATGAAGGCCTGGCAGTGGAAAACTGTTTTCACTAAACAGTTCTGAACTGTGGGAATTAATCCCTAAATATGTAACAAAAAGTGAGTCAGCTGCAGCAAAAAAATTGATACCAAAAGACAGCCACTTTACTCACAAAGCAATAACACTAAAAAGTCTTGCCTTTTGGTTTAGCCTTTACCAGATCCCTTAGTTCTGATAAGTCACCTGTCAAAATATGGCTGAGAAATTACTGTATAATGTTATGACTTGGAGCACCAGTCTACTTAGGTATTTGGTAAAGTGAAACATCAAAACTGTGTGTTTGTTGGGTCTGATTGTTATTGAAGGTCATAGGATTAGGTGCACAAGGTCAGGAAAAATGCTATTTCCCTCAGACTCTAAACATTAGTTGTTAGTATGCCAGCAGAAATAGGTCACCGTATGTGCTAAAAGTTCAGAAACTCTCTTTAACCTGATCCTTTCTGTTTCTAATTCAATGGTCAAATTCACAATGTCAAATGACACGGGTATATCCTGCACATTGCACTGGGCAAGAGCAACTAACAAATTAAACATCCCATCACTTCACTAAATCCTCATCTCCTGAAGTCTGACTCCAATGCTGCACCCCCATGCACACCCTTCTCAAGAAAGAATCTGATGTCCTTCCACTAGAAACACATACCAGACCTGCTCTCCCTGAGCTTGAGAGAGTCAGTTGAAAATGTACTTGGTTTCCATCTCAGATGACTCAAACCTGCTAGGCTCTCAGGGACTTAGAAAGGTTGTGAGTTTTAGTCTCACCATAGTCACCGAGTTGGACTTGTTCTCTTGGTGTTTGTTGGCTATGAACAGACTTATGTAAGATGAGTCTGTTCTGTAAGATGAGCAGATGCATAAGGATACCTACATATATAAGATTAATAGAAGTTAACAGGAGAAACGATTTCTAATTTTATAATTGAAAACTCAGATTCTCAAACAAAGAATCTACCTTATCTCCTTCTTTGTCTCCCACTTTTCCCTACTAGCCATTCTACACACACACACCACTTTATTCCCAATATGTCTGCCTTCTATGCTTTGCCTGTGAGGGATTGATAATCATTATACAATCTGTCCACATGTAAGAGTTCTCTGTGGTCCTCTGTTTCTCGTCCCTCCATTGTTTACACAGGTCAAATGGCCAGACACATGCTGTGTTCCTGTATTACAGAGGAGAATAAAGAAAGAGCCAAGTAAACAAAGCAAGAGTAACAATCAGAAATAGGAAGAACTCTAACCACATACCAGCTTACTGGAAACAAATAGAGATGTTCTTCCTATAGTCGTTAAGATAGAAAAAAATAGGTTTCTAATCAAAAGCTTTATTTTGTATAAGATAAAATAGCACAGAGGCAAGAGGTTATATCTCCTCTTGAACTCAAGACATTGATTATACACAAACCTGCTATTAATATGGTCTCAAATGTCTGACTTCATAATGCCTTCAAGTTGCAGAGTATTATAGTACATGATTTCTTTTGAGACAATGTCCCCAATGGCTCTATCCCTAGATGAAAGAAGTTTGGGAAAAAAAAGGACATAATTATAGGCTTTCAATTTTTGCCTTATACTGTTTCCAGTCCCTTTTTCATAATTTTATAATCTAATACATTAATCATGGAAGTACTATGGAAACGTATGTTTTTTATTTTACAGAAATATACAGTGAGTTAGTATATAGTAATCCTACCACCAATAGCATAGCATAACTCATCTAATTATACTTCAGTTGTTGACAGAGGTTTCTGTCGCACCAGGTCATACATCTATTTAGTCCCAAATAATCACACAGAGGTCTACATTAATTATAAATTATTGGCCTATTATCTCAGGCTTCTTCTTAACTCTTATAACTTATATTAGTCCATAATTCTTGTCTATGTTAGCCACGTGGCTTGGTACCATTTTTGGCAAGGCAGTCACATCTTGTGTCCTCTGCATCTGAGTCACGACCACAGACTGAAACTTCCTTCTTTCCAGAATTCTCATGGCCCCGCCATGCCTATCCTTTCTGCCTGGCTACTGGCCAATCAGCATTTTATCAAAAATAATACAAGGTACAGGATAAAAGATCATTGTCCCATAGCACTTTTAGCTTTTTTAAATAAGAAAACAAGAACTCTGAATCTAAAATCTTTCGTTTAGCTTTTCTCCTGACCATTATCCATAACAACTTGTAACAAATATTCTAGACAAAGGCAAACATCCATAAGCCATTTTTTAGCAAAGTTTTCTGGGCTATGTCCTGCTGATTGGGGGCACTAATAATCTTATGGGGACCTAAGGAAAATTTAGAATTGTGATCAAGTCCTGACTGGAGTATCCTGTGAGGATTGATCACCTCAGGCAGCAGTCTTTGAACTGTACTGGATGTAGAACTCAGACATCTGGGCCATCTGCTCCTACCAGAGATTTCTCAGGGGGTCTTCCTTGATCAAACCTTATTTTTTTTAATCCAAAATGAATCCACAGCCTCTCAGTTCCTGTGGAAACAAAAATAAAACCTCTTCTCCAAAGTAACATATCTTTTGACTTCAATTTTGAAGTCAAGGTATTTCCTAAATACCTATCTTGGGTTAATTCAGAGGATTTATAAATAAAAGTCTTTTAACAGCTGTTGCTCCTTCCTCAGCTATAAAACAATTCAAAGACAACTCAATAATATACAGTATTCAGACACTCTGTGTATTTTACATCTTTATGTGGCTTTATTTTAAACTCTATTTCTTTTATTTTTAATTTTTCGGTTTTTGAGACTAGGTTTCTCTGTGTATCTTTGTCTGTCCTGGAATTCACTCTGTATACCAGGCTGTCCTTGAACTCACAGATATCTGCCTATTTCTGCCTCCCAGGTGTTAAGATTAGAGGTGTGTGCCACCACACCCAACTACTCTCTTTCTTATTTTAAGGACTTTATCCTTTTCCTTTGTCTTCCAAGCCTACATATATTTTTAAACACACTGTAAACCATTTAGAAGTTTTTTTTGCTTTTGAATCTATCTTTACTATATAGCTCTCTTTTTCTGACTACACAAGTCTTTAATTTGCTATGAAATATGGCTAGGATCAAAACCTTGGCTTTGACTGCTGGATCCAGTCCATTCCTTAGCTTTCTGAGATTCCAGCCTCATAGTAGAGATACCAGCCAGAGCTATGTTTATTGCCACAACTCAATGGCGTTTCAAGGTCCCACCAAAAAGCATGTGGTCAGATTTTAATCAATACCATTTAAGTGTTTCATGGCAGAACCTCTTAAAAGAGCTGCAAGGCTTTGCAGCTAAAGCTGAGTCAGGAAGCCTATCTTAAATGAGAACACTTGCCTCTAGCCCTCCTGAGAAAGTGTTGCTATCAAAAAGCCGTGCTTATCTCTATTCTTTTCTATCTAGAATAACTTCCCAACCTCTCTCAGGATTTATATGGATGCAGCTGTCTACATGTTGGCCACCATTTGTTGACAGAGGTTTTTCTGTCCCACCCAGTCCTGCAGGTGTTAAGTCCCAAAGAATCACACAGAGGTCTACATTAGTTATAAACTGATTGGCCCATTAGTTCAGGCTTCTTATTTACTAATTTTTATAACTTACAGTAGCCTACAATTCCTGTCTGTGGTAGCTATGTGGCTTTTTCAGTGAGGCAGTCACATCTTGCATCCTCTACACCTGGGTCACAACTGCAGATTGAAACTTTCCTGTTCCCAGAATTCTCATTGCCCTGCCCCACCTATACTTCCTACCTGGCTACTGGCCAATCAGCATTTTATTAAAAATAATATAAGTGACAGGATAAAAGACCACTGTCCCACAGCATTCAGTATCATTTATCAACATTTTATCATGAAGAATGACTATTTATTATTAATTAGATTAAGGAAAACAGGTGCTAGTGAGGATACTCAAAATAAGAGAAGCATTGTACATTGCTGGAAATAAAAATTAGTACAACTGTTATAAAAAAGTGGTTTGGAGGGTTATCAGAAATTAATAATAGGATTACCACATGATCTGGCAATCTCATTCATAGGTGAAAAGGAAGAAAAGTCTATGTCAAAAATATATCCACACTCCCATGTCCAATGTACAGCTATTAACAGCTGGAAATGGTATCGCTTGTTTCAATTTTGTTTCTTAGTCTCAAATCCTTCACACATTAAGCAAGTTTCCTCTGCAAATGTTTTATTTGTCAGTCAACCAAGATGAAGCAGGGTTATAGCCCAAGACCATTGCTTACCAAGACTTCTATGTAGTTCATGCTAAGAATTAATGACTATGCCATTTGTGAATTATATAGATTGAAACAAATAATGAATTTCCAAGGATCAATATGATACTGTGCTCCCAAGCACACACATGTTAGTGAGGCCCTATAAATTATTTTGTGCAAACATGAAATGTAGAATTGATTCCTGGGAGACTTCTTTGAGGATATAATTAAGGCCAAATGAAATGGATTATTATATTCAAATATTACCTTCTGTTGTGGGAGGTCTTTCCACCCCTCCAACCAATAGCTAATAAGATACCAGCCCATTGGGGTGTGGTTTCTCTCCCTTCAAAAAGCTTCTACTTCCTTCCGCTTGCTCTCTTCACTTCCTCTTCCTGCCAGCATGTTTACTCCACCCACCTATCTTTTAGCCTATCAGGATGAGCCAAGCAGTTTCTTTATTTTAACCAATGAAATCAACAGATTGATATATGACACTCCCACATCAACCTTCCTAATCTGCTTTCAGCTTAGTCTTTCCTTCACCATCTTAGTGTGCTTTCCATGAGGGAGCATGCACAAGGCCTGCATGGGTCTGCACCAAATCCTCTGCGTACACATTACAGTTTTCAGTTTAGTGCTTTTATGAGACTTCTGGGTGTGTGAAATAGTGGGTCTCTGATTCTTATGCCTTCTTATAGTCTCTTTTCTTCTATTATTTTGATGTGATAGGTTTTTTATCTCAGAATTTTTTTTTTTATTTTAGTATTATCTGTTAGAAGGCTGGTCTTTCCTAAGGAGAGGCAGAAAGGGATTGGGGTTGAAATGACAAGGGAGGTGGAGAGAAGCAAGTAGTAGTGGAAAAAGGAAAAATCTTATTTAGGATATATTATATGAGAAAATAATCTATTTTCAATAAAAATTGGGGGGAAAAGAAATTTATTGTGCATCTCTCCCTAGTATTAACTTATTTTTATTACTAGCATATTTTAAAGAATAATTTATAAGTAATAAAATTTACCTACTTTAAATGGAAAGTTAAATTGTGTTTAGAACATTTATAGTTTCCTGAAAACATTGCCCAGCCCCAGAGCATTTACAACACCATGAAGCTTCCTGATACCTGCCAGCAGTCAGTTCTTGCTCCCACTATCTTCTCCAAAAAGCAATAGCCTGCCTAAGCCAACATAGGCATCCATATAAGCCAAATAGTATAGCACCAGTTGAACAGAGGCTTTGAGAGTGTCATAGCAATTAGGATTTCTGATCCAATTTCTTCTCAGTTTTATCTTAATCCTTCATGTGGTGCCCCAATAGATAAATGGCCGTCTATTTCTGTAATCAGGTTTTCTACAAGAAATAATTAGATAAGTCTATTCACATTGTGTTATAAATTGTTACTCTTGTCATTTCCTGCTTTATTTCACTTTGACCTGGATAATAGCTTTGTTCCTGGATAAAAATCTCAGTGTAATTACGGACAAGTTTGAAGAAGTGGTGGAAGCAGAAATTCTTACACGTGGCAAATTCCAAGACTTATCAGTAAGTCCTCACTGAAGACACAATAGAGTGGAATGAACACATGCTGGGGATAAAACTATATGTGTGTGTATTAAGGGAAGTGTGGGTGTGAGTGTATGTGTGTGTGTGTGTGTGTGTGTGTGTGTGTGTGCACATGTGTGTTCACAAAATGGGTTTCTAGAGGGAAGGATGAAGACATGGAATCAAAAAGATTCTTTGTTTGGAAATTCAATCTTTCAGTTATAAAAATCTGAAATTATCTTCCTCTGTAACCCATTTTCTACCACGGGAGAGTTTTTGTCAAGAGGCATATACATGCATATGCATTTCTATTTTCTCATTATTTAGTTTCCCAAGTTTCATGTGTAGAAGATTTCATTCTCAGCCAATGACACGATGCAAATGTAGACGTTTTAGGAGACAAGGCCTAGTTTCAAGGAGAAGGTCACTAAGGGTGTGCCCAGAAAGGGTATATTAATATTGAGTCACTCTTTTGCCCTCCTGACATTTGAGGCAAGCAGTCACAATGGCTATGTCTGACCACAGAGATCAGTCATGCCACTATCACAAAGCAATGAAATCATATGACCATAAAATAAAATGTCTGAAATAATAAACAAAAGTAAATCTTCCCTCTTTTGCAGTTTATCATCTTAGCTATTTTGTCTCAGCAACAGAACACTAATTCAATATATCAGTGTATAAATGTCTTCAAAATACAATGTCAAGTAACAGAAACTGTGTTTTAATGCTGCCCTATGATACCACTTAATTAAATTTCAAAAATGCACATTTTAACTATATGAAATAGCAAAGCCTTGAAAAGTATTTGGGAATCAAGATAAAGAAATCCTAAGAATGGATGAACAAAGACAAGTGAGATCAAAATGAAATTAAAACAAAGTGGAAATGAGATGTCCAATGATAGTTGGCAATGTATAACATTCTAATGTCAATGATAATTACAAGAGTGTTTAGTTCATAATAAATATGAACTATGTAGTTCATAGTTCCATATAAGTAACGTTATAAAATTTTATCCATATGCTTTTATGTGATTATATAAAGCAAATGACAAAAATAGATATGCTATAGCTTTTATATCCTGGTCCACACATTAACAGGGTTTATATTTAATCAACCAACCCACATAAATAATAAACTGTTGACTGAGTTTTGTGTCCTGCCCAGTTCCCATAGTCATTAAGTCCCCCCAAAAAATCACACAGAGGTCTATATTAATTATAAACTGATTGGCCTAGTATCTCAGGTTTCTTATTAACGCTTATAACTTATATTAGACCATAATTCTTGTCTGTGTTAGCCACGTGGCTTGGTACCTTTTTTGGCGAGGTAATTACATCTTGCTATCTTTCTTCCTCTGTGGCTGGGTCACAACTGCAGACTGCACTTCTCTCTCCCCAGCATTTTCATTGCCCCACCTCTACTTCCTGCCTGGCTACTGGCCAATAGCATTTATTTAAAATATAAGTGACAGGGTACAGACCATTGTCCCACAGCCATAAACTGGACCAAATACATACAAACAAGTGCTTTCAGATATGAGATGAGTGCAGATAGCTGAAATTTCCAAGGAAGGAAAATTTAGAATCTGAACAGTTTTGTTTCAGGGAATTTTCTGGATTGTAGAGTCAGAGGTCCCAGACAGAGCACAAACAGACATCATGATCAGTTAAGTACGAAGGGAATCTGATGCAATATCTGAAATCAGTGAGTTTAGCTGAACTGATATAGCACTGAGATAAAACATCTATCATCCTTCTACCTATAAAAATTATCACTTAAAATATCAAGTCAGGAAATACTTAATGATAAATTTGGGAAGCTGAGCTGGGTATGAGCACTGAAATCACAAGCATTGTTGAGAGATATGAAAGACATATGTGGTATCCATGAATCAGATATGGTGCTTCCAAAATATCAGTTCCCCCACAATCACCCTATATGTTCAATGCAATGCCCACTAAAACTGAAACAAATATTTCTGTAGAAATTAGAAAGTTGACTCAAAATTAACAAGGAAGTGCAAAGAATGTTGAACAGCAAAAGCTGTTGTTTAAAAAAATAAATATTGAAGGAGAAACACTGGCAGAGCATGCCCAATGATGAATATGGTTGCTAAATACATGCAAATAGAACCCTGCCCTTATCTAGTCATTTGCAGAGCATCAGAGGAGGGTACCATCACATGGGAAAGGTCTGTGGGTATGGAACATTACCTTATATAAAATCTTTAAGTGAAGAATTATACATAATTTTAATTTTATTTATTATTGTCATCATTATTGTGTATGTATGATGCATGTGATATTGTGCACACATCATGGTGGAATTGTGGAAATTAAAGGATAATTTTGGAGGCCAGTTCCCTTCACTCTGTTCACCAAGGTTGTTCAACAAGCACATTACCTACTGAGTCATCTCACCTGCCTGCGTGCAGAACTCTTACTGATGGTGGAAATTCTAGTTTGTGTATCATATAGATTCTTGCCATGTTGTAAAGGCGAGCTTAAAATAATTGAAAAATTCCTTTCTTTTTACTAAAAAGGTCAAACTCATCCAATGCCATCGTTGAGATCCTCTGGCTAGAAACCCTATACTGAACAAGATATACATCTCTCATGAGAATCAAATACCAAAACTGTGTGCATTTCCTAAAGTAATATTGAGATATGCTAAGTAGAACTAAACTATCAATGATTATTAAAATAAACATTCTAAAAAATGTGATGGTCTTATGTAGATCAAATATGTCTTCATTTAAGTAGACACCCAGTGTTAGAAAATTGAGTGTTGTGATAGGTTAATTTTGGGAATATTTAAAGGTCTTCGGGTATTCAAATCTCTTCCAGAGAGAAGAATCTAGTCCATTTATAATTGCTGGTATTGCTTTTAGAACAGTGTAGGCTTTAGATTGCCTTTTAGTTTATGAGAACTTTTGTCCTAGTAGTTAAGACATGCATTAATTCCAGAAGGAAACACTTTCTTTTTCTTTAGTTTCATTAATTCATGTGAAAATAAACAAGGAGAAACACTTTCACATAAAATACAAACATATTTTTAAATGTAAAGAAGAAATAAAGTCAGCAGTTTCAGAGAAATCTGTGAGCGTGCAAATGTGAGACAACATCATTCCAGGACCAAAGCCCTGGGGAGGAGGGGCTTAATTAGTAAGATGTGTCTTCAGGAATAACCCTCTGAGGATCCCTGGAGCACAAAAAGTTAAAGATTCATCAAAGAGACTTGGAGCCACAACAGAGAATTGCCCCTAGGGCATGAAATCCCTTATTTTCCACTTGTGAAATCACAGAAGAAATCAAGACTAGTATTAATCATTCCCTGCAGAAGTCTTGAAGATGACTTTGATGGTTATTCATTACATTTTGGCAAAATTGAAAGGTTAAAAGAATGATGGCCCATCAAAGCAGAACTAGCTTACCCATATGCATTTTCCTATAATTCTCAATGTTTATAATAGTGCTGAAATATGGAGAATCTAGGGCTGACATATTGTCTCCTGAGATATCAACCCAATTTTAAATTCTACTTCAAGAGGATATTGTTTCTCTAGTTTTAGTTTTCCTTCTGTGTTTTTAAACATGCAGGACATGGAACTTCTTAAAACCATAATATCTGCCTTGTGATCCAAAACAGAGATCCACAATTGGCAAACAGTTGAAACTGTCTAAACTCAACACTCCATTCCTGGAAAGTCTACAAAGTATTTAAAATGTAAACTCTTGGGTTCTTTATTCTTCTTTAAAATCAGTTCATATTGTCTTAATTGTGCCTTAGTTAATTAACACTGTGTAGTTTAATAAAGGCCTTTTATATAATACATCAGTCAATTAATTACTTTCTCTATATCCACAGCATTACACCTCGGAACATCCAACTGAGCTCCCGCTGACTTCCACACAGGAAAAGGCTATTCCTGACAGAGAAGCAAAGATGAAAAGGGCAGAAGTGCCCTAATAATTGGGTAAGTAATGCTCCTTTTTAATTGACTAGCTCTAGATTTATGACCTGATTTCCACTGTGGTTCCATGACTTTTCACTATTTTTTAAATTTAACTATATCGCTTAAAAGACATGCAGTCTTCTCTTTGAAGAAAAAAATATTTTCTTATCTCTGAAATAATAGATATCTTGCAAGCAAATAAAAGTGACTTTAGACTGTGTATACAGATTGTATGTTTAGATTTCACAACAAAATATATGATTATATTTACTTCAGACCTGATACTCAAAGATGAAAGTGTTTACTTCTCTTTACAATTTAAGCACAATTTTTCATGAGCATCCCAAAATGCACAGAGATCGTATGACTACACTTCAGTAGAATAAACATGAGCTTAAAGTCCTGGAGAAATAACCGGATGGAGTAAATGTGCTCTGAACATTACTGTAGTAGTTTCCAGCTCTTCATATGATCAGGAATACAGGACACAGAAAATAAACAGGTTCTCTGTAATACAAAAATATTGCAGCCACACTCAGTCCCTGCATCTGACCAGACAGGAGGAAGGTCATTGTGTAATATTCATTTAAATGAAATTATTTAATGATCAAAGGGGAAATGAATGACTGAAGATCTCTCTCTTCCTTTCTCTCTCTCTCTCTCTCTCTCTCTCTCTCTCTCTCTCTCTCTCTCTCTCTCTCTCGTGTGTGTGTGTATGTGTGTGCACATGAACATGTTAAAAGAAACAAGGAAAGGCATTAGAATGAAGGCTGGTTGTGGAAGAAGTTATCAGCACTAGTTATTACTTGAGCATATTTTTATGATTTTAGAAAACAAAGAATACTAAATTTGACCCTTTTGTTAAGTCAACTATTTCATATAAATTTCACACTCTTGCAGGGTATGGCTGAAATAAGGAAGCAACCATTTCTTTGTATTGGTGACTATATAAAAATATTTTAAAAATCATATTTTGTGTTCTCCATCAGTGGAAATTCAGTGAGCATATTTCATATGAAGAAATGTCAAATGGGACCCTAGTGACCACGTTCTTCCTCTCAGGTATTCCCCACGCACCAGCCCTGGACACCATGCTCTTTGTAATCTTCCTGGCGATTTACATTCTCACTGTGCTGGGCAACTTCCTCATCCTGATGGTGATCAGGGTGGATTCCCACCTCCACACACCCATGTACTACTTTCTCACCAACCTTTCCTTTATTGACATGTGGTTCTCCACAGTCACAGTGCCCAAAATGCTGATGACCTTAATGTCCCCAGAGGGTGGGGCTATCTCCTTCCTTAGCTGTGTGGCACAATTCTACTCCTTCCACTTCCTGGGTAGCACTGAGTGTTTCCTCTACACAGTCATGTCCTATGATCGCTACCTGGCCATCAGTTACCCACTCAGGTACAGCAGCCTGATGAGTGGGAGAGTGTGTGCCCTTCTGGCTGCTGGCACCTGGCTCACTGGTTCCCTGCACTCTGCTGTCCAGACTACACTGACCTTCCATTTGCCCTACTGTGGACCCAACCAGATCCAGCATTATTTCTGTGATGCTCCTCCCATCCTCAAGCTGGCCTGTGCAGACACCTCGGCCAATGAGATGGTCATCTTTGTGAATATCGGGGTGGTGGCCTCAGGCTGCTTTATGCTGATTGTGTTGTCCTATGTGTCCATTGTCTGCTCGATCCTGAGGATCCGTACTTCAGAGGGCCGACACAGAGCTTTCCAGACCTGTGCCTCTCACTGCATCGTGGTCCTCTGTTTCTTTGGTCCTGGTCTCTTCATCTACCTGAGGCCAGGCTCCAGGGATGCTGTGGATGGAGTTGTAGCTGTTTTCTACACCGTGCTGACACCTCTGCTCAACCCTGTTGTGTACACCTTAAGGAACAAGGAGGTGAAAAAAGCCCTGCTGAAATTAAAATATGGGTCAGTGTTTACTCGGGGTAAATAATCAAGTAAAGAAAATGTTTAACCTCTTCAAAATCTCTGATTAGATTATGCTTCCAATGTCACCATGAGACTTTCAAAGACCACTTAAAACATCAAGCTTTAATTTCTAATGAAAGGATTTATAATTTGTTCGTTCCTTGGTAAACAGATATAAGAATCCAAAAAAAAAAAAAACCTCCCTGTGAACATAATAATCTCAGCAGAAGGGTCATACTGCTGCTTTGTTTTTGTGTTTTGAGGAAATCATTAGAAAAACAATTTAATTTTACTACCTATACAAATACGTTCCAGGATTGCAATTCAGCATCATATTCTTACAGTATGCTTTATTCAACTGAAGCGAGACTTTAAGGAATCTCCTTCTTTGTAAACTTTATACACTCCATATTAAAATTACATATAATACAGCCCACTAAAAGGCATAGTATGTTTATGAAGAAATGAACATTTTAGAAAACACTTAATAAAACAGTTTTATTCCTCAAACTATCTTTATTCCCTCTCACAAGCTAAAACCATTGTAGGTCTTTCTTTTTTTAATACTCTGGCAAGGCCCTGAGAGTTGCAATCATGAATGCATGTGTACATCACATGTTTCCTGTTGGTTACTCATAACAGCTATCAGCTGTCCAATGGAAAAGTCCTGACATCTTGTCCAAACTCAAAGTGTCCATTTCAGAATTATTAAATTTAATTCTGTAAAAAAAAAAGGACAGACTTTAAGTGTAAAAAAATAAAACAAATTCCTTAGAGAAAAAGAATCAAAAGTATTCGTTGAGTTTATTCTCGAATTTATGCTTATTCTGTAAGCCATGTTTATTTTTGTTATAAAATGCATTATAGATACTTCCTAAGAGGTAAGATTTGTACCCTAAGCCTCACAATTAGTCCACACATATACTAAGACAAAAAGGTATGAATTATATTTCCTAAAAAGACATTTCACTCACATGTCACACATCCTCTTAATGCATTACATGCCACGTTTCTAGCGGATGAAGAAGCAGGAGCTAGGAAACTAATATGAAGTAACAAGGCTCCTGATATTTGTTCTAGCTGCATTTCAGAGGTGTTGGGAAAGAGCATCCTTTGTGCTAGCCTGCCACAGCTTCCTTGAGGAAGCTGTGACACTATACAGAGAAGAAAATCAGCCTGTGGAAGCCCAGCACACAATATTCATTAAGTCGTGACCTATGCAGAAGGTTGTGCAATGGCCCATCATATAACTCATCTCATTTTGCAGAGTCAAAAGTCAGTGTACAGAAGTATTTAAACATTGGCCCGACTTTGATTCTAATCCAAAATTTCTAGCATCAATCTGTTTTGCTTTGTTCTTCATTTATTTATCTGTTTGCTTGTGAGATAGCATCTCACTATGTGTCTCACTCAGGTTGGCTTTGAACGTTCAGTTCTCCTGCCTCTGTTTTTAAGTTACAACTGTGTGCCACCACAGTGCACCCAGTGAGAACTATTAATTAGTATAAAGCATACTCTCGGAAATTTCTCTGTTCTTTACCAGGAACAGAATTAGGAATGCTTTTGTTTTATATGTAACTTTTGCCACAGTGTAAATAGTATTACATCACATTGTAAATTCTATGCTAAACCTCTTTTTTAATTTTAAATTTTTTAAACATGTTACATACCAACCACAATTCCCTCTCCCTTCCTTCCTCCTGATTCCCCCCAACCTCCCCACAACCCACTCCTTCATCCACTCCTCAGAAAAGGTAAGGCCTCCCATGGGGAGTCAACAAAGCCTGGAACATTAATTTGAAGCAGGACCAAGGCCCTCCCTGCTGGATCAAGGCTGAGCAAGGCTTCCCACCATGGGGAATGGGCTTCAAAAAGCCAGATCATGCACCAGGGACAGATACTGAGCCCACTGCCAGGGATCCCACAAACAGACCAGGCTACACAACTGTTGCCCACATGCAGAGAGCCTAATTCAGTCTCATACAGGCTCCCCAGCTGTTGCTCTGGAGTCCACGAGCTCCCACAAGCTCAAGTTAGTTATCTCTGTGTGTTTCTCAATGATCTTAACCCTCCCTGTTGGACAAATAATACCTCCTCTCTTTCTTTGACTGGACTCTGGAGCTCAGCCCAGTGCCTAGCTGTGGATCTCTGCATCTGCTTCCATCAGTTACTAGATGAAGGCATCGCCAGTTCAGGCACCCTCTCCACTATTACTAGGAGTCTTACCTGGTGTCATTCTTGTGGATTCCTGGGGATTTCCCTAGCATCATGTTTCTCCCAAACCCATAATGACTCCTTCTATTAAGATGGATCGAGATAGAGACAGAGACCCAAATTGGAGCACCGGACTAAGCTCTTAAGACCCAAATGAGGAGCAGAAGGAGGGAGAACATGAGCAAGGAAGTCAGGTCCACGAGGGGTGCACCCACCCGCTGTGACAGTGGATCTGATCTATTAGGAGCTCATCAAGGCCAGCGGGACTGGGACTGAATAAGCATGGGATGAAATCGGACTCCGGGAACGTGGCAGACAATGAAGGCTGATGAGAAGCCAAGGACAATGGCACTAGGTTTCGATCCTAATACATGAACTGGCTGTGTGGGAGCCCAGCCTGTTTGGATGCTCACCTTCCTGGACCTGGATAGAAGTGGGAGGACCATGGACTTCCCGCAGGGCAGGGAACCTGGACTGCTCATCATTCTCTCGAGAGGGAGGGGGAATGGAGTGTAGGGGGGGAGAGGAGTAGAGGAGTGGGGGGAGGAGGAGGGAAATGGGAAACGGGGAGGAGGCGGCAATTTTTCAAAAAATAAATAAATAAATTTAAAAAAAAAGATATCTCTGCCATCTCTCTCTCATCCCTTCCTGCTCCCAACTAGGTCATCCTGCTCCCTCATGTTCTCATCCCCCATCCCCACCTCCACCCTGCAAGCCCCCTGCCTCCCGTTTACCCAGGAGCTCTCCCTATTTCCCCTTCCCAAGGCAATCCATGTCACCCTCTTAGGGTCCTCCCTGTTACTTAACTTCTCTGGAGCTGTGGATTGTAAGCTGCTTATCCTTTGCTTTATATCTAGTATCCACTTAAGAGTGAGTACATACTGTGTTCTGTGTTTGTCTTTCTGGGTCTGGATTGTATCACTCAGGATGATTTTTTTTTCTAGTTCCATCCATTTGCCTGCAAATGTCTGATGTTCACTAAAGCACCTGTCTGATGTAGTAGACCTCTTGAAGCAGCCCAGCTAAAGCCACCCTCTAGTCCAAGGTCTAGGACAAGCAACCTTGATCTTCTGCCCACTTAGATGCAGGTTCTTTCAACTAATATGGCTAGCCTGGACATTGACATTATTAAGGAATAAAAAAAAAATGTTGAATGCTTTAGTCTGGGTCTCTAGTAATCTATTTTTCTCTCCTTAGAGAATGACTCGTGCACAATATAATTTGGCATACAAATCAAAAGCTCTGTGAGTTTAGGACATACTACATAAACTTTAGGCATGGTGTGTGAAATTTTCATTAAAAACCATACGGTTAACATATGCCTTTGTTACTTATAAGTACAAATAATCACCTTTCCTGGCAGTGGATGACTAACTGCCTCACCTCTTCTTTGCAGGACGCCATGGGTTTCTCATGCCATCTCATACGTGCTTTCTAACATCCTAAAATCTACCATTTTTTATTGCACTCAGGAACTTCAGAACATGCCTTAAATCAATGCGTCTTTTATTCCTGAGATTTAGGTTTCACTTAATTAAAATAATTAAAGAAAATGCTGCATTGATTAATTACTGAGAAAATAGGGCTGAACTGATCAACTCAAGCATCAACACTGGGATTATTATAAAACTTACCCTAACCTTTAAGGATTTGAAGCCTTGTATGTTATCCAGTTATGACTTACAACTTTAAATCCTTTTCTATTATTTATTAGCTCAGAACATACAGTTTCTGAAAAATCCATCGGATATATTTTAAACACACTCATATTGTATTTGAGAAATACATATTTACCTGGAAATGATATCCCTGGTCATGGGCATCTGTGGCTACTTTCAAAGTGTGGTGCTTTAAGGGATGTTAAATTGAGAAGAAAGTCCAAAGAACTAGATCAGGATATGATATGCTATGGACAAAGAACTAATCAGGATATGATATGCTATGGTCAGAGAACTAGATCAGAATATGGTATGATATGGTCAAGGGTTATCTGAAGTCTCAGCGTTGCCTATGTGGAGTGTGAGCAAACATCAGCTGCTCTGTTTTTGTTAAATTTTCTTCTAGAACTTTCCTTTGAAAACAATGCTGACAGCTCTTTAGAGCAGTAATAAGAGCACAGATATATGCAAAATTAAGTTTTCCTGATAATGTAAACACTTTATTATTAGTTTAACAAATCAGTAGTTTCGTTTTCCAGAGCTTTACCGATGGTTTATGCCCTCTAGCTCCCTCATCTCCTTGTTATTTTTTAATCCCTTACTCTATTTTCAATCATATGACGATATCACATCTGAACAGGGCTGTAGACAGAAATTATACATTTCAGATTATATTTTCTTGAGGCAATACTGACAAGAGAATGTTAAATTACTATGTGTACAAATACATACATGCAAAAATAATAATCACATATATAAGCGCAACTATACAAAAATAGGTTCTTTAGGTCATTGATTACTGTTGTTCACTGATATTACCCTGACATGCAAGAAAAGAGTAACTCGGAAGTTGTCTAAAAGCAGCATAGCAAAAAAGATAATATTGCTGAATTTGGTACTAGATAGTGTGGGATCAAAGTTTGGCCATAGTCTCTACCCATCATACCCATTTGGATGACAGCACCTATAAGAATTCCTCCTAAACATGAAATTGAGATAATTCAGGTAAAGTATATATCACAATTTCAATACTGTCTATGGTTTTCTTCATTAAATGTTAACTTGATATATTTTAATGTTACATAAATTTCATAGTTAAATTTTTGTGCAGTTAATAAATATGGGGATATAAAATAAATATAGGTAACTGGTCATAAAATAACTGAATTTAGTCAGGTGGGGTGATGCATGCCTTTAATCCCAGCACTTGGGAGGCAGAGGCCGGTGGATTTCTGTGAGTTTGGGTTCATCCTGGTCTATAAATCAAGTTCCAGGACAGCAAGAAAAGGAAAGGAAAAGAAAGGAAAGAAAAGAAAAGAAAATTGAAATGTAAATATGTTATTTATTAAGGAAGTTTATCAGTAATTTTTTTGAAAAAAATACTGTTCAACTGTCAGGAAGTGTAAACAGACAACTATGACTCCAACAACAAAAAGTTTTACACACCAAAAGAAACACTGCCCAAAATGAAATGACAGCCATGGGCTGAAAGAAGTATTTGCAGATTATTTGTTTGATGCAGAGTTAATATCCAAAACATATCACTCAAAATACTTACGGCCATATATATATATATATATACTGCATGCAAGTGTGAGGAGTCTCCAAAGCTCCAAAGATGGGTCAAAATACTTGAATATTTTCCAAACAATTCACATGAATTGCCAGGATGTGTGCCTTCAATAGCACTAATCATCAGAGAAATGCAAATCAAGCCATAAATATGAAACAGTGGATATTGCCAAAAGTCAAAAATCTAGTCCCTTACATGGAGGTGGTTACAAGGACAAGTTTTGTCCAGTCTGCTTTTAATGCATTTTTATCACATTTTATCCTGTGTATAGCATTACTTCCCTATTTTTAAAATTTAACTTTAGGCATTTTTGATCATACAATACTGTATATACTTCACTTATACCCTTTTTTCCCCACCAAATCCTCCCATGCCTTCTTAACACTTTTTCAAATTAAGGACCTCTTTTTCATTATGATTACATATAATATAAAGAAGTTTTATGATATTTCTTTTAGCTTTTGCATATATATGCACACATACATATGTATGCCTTTTCAGGGCTCCTCATATGTACATATTTAAGACTGACCACTCGAGATTGGATAACTGTTCATGGAGCTCATCCCTAGAAAAAAACAAAATCTCTCCATCTCAGTAAACACTGATTCCCCATAGCTGTTCATCCGAGGGGGAAATTCCCCCTACACAATGGCATGCCAACTGCAATTATCATTGTAATGATTTTGTTTAAGCAACTATATTGCTGAGATCTGTGGTAGCATTTTGCCTGCTATATTCAATGAACACTAGCTTGTCAATTGCTGGTCTTAATTCCTGAGTAAATGGAACTCTATACAGAAAGTCCTTTCCTACACCTATGTCTTTTAAGGTACTGCATGTGGACATGTGTATATATAAAATTTTTGAGATTATAATATAACCACAATAATTAACCCTTCCCTTTCTTTCCTCCAACTCCTCCCAAGTATAACTGCTTCTCTCTCTCTCTCTCTCTCTCTCTCTCTCTCTCTCTCTCTCTCTCTCTCACCTATGACCTTCTTTTCTTTAATTGTTGCTTCCTGTATCATATATATTTACATACATATATGTAAATATGTATATATTATCTCAGTCCATACAATAATGTGTGTGTAACCATTAGGTATTGGAAAACCAGCTAGTGTGCTCTTTCCTGGGGAAACCTAGTTCCACTCTCAGCTTTCCTTATTTACCTGTAGTTCTTTTTGTGGAGCTGAGACCTTATGTACTTTCCTTCTTCCACATTAATAAGTTTATTGGTGTCATTTCACTTAATGTTGGATGTCAGTTCACCATGCATGTCCTTTATTGTGTTGAGATAGAGTCCCTCTCTCTCTCTCTCTTTTTTTTTTTTTTTTTTTTTTTTTTTTTTTTGGTTTTTCGAGACAGGGTTTCTCTGCGGCTTTGGAGCCTGTCCTGGAACTAGCTCTTGTAGACCAGGCTGGTCTCGAACTCACAGAGATCCGCCTGCCTCTGCCTCCCGAGCTGGGATTAAAGGCATGCGCCACCCTCTCTCTTTAGAAATTTTATCATCTTAAAGGCATGTTGAATTTTGTCAAAGGCTTTTTATGCATCTATTGAAAAGATATGCAAGCTCTTACTTTAAATATATTTTTATTTAAATATATTTATATAATATGATTTATCTATGTTGAACTATCACTGCATATCTAGAATAAAGAAACTTTTATTATGTTGGATGATCTTTTTATATATGCCTAAATTCTGTTTGAATTTATGTTCAAAGGAATATTGTACTATAGCTTTTTTCTTTACCTTTTTAATGTATTTTACCTGCTTTGGGTATAACTGCGGCACTAGATTTTCAGAAAGAATTCTCCTGATTCGTGTCTTTTTAATGATTTAAGAAGCATTTGTCATAGAGCTCTTTGAAGTCTGGCAGAATATCGCTAAGAGTCCAGCCAAGCCTAAGGATTTCTTAGCCCAATAAATTTTATTGCTGTTTAGAGCTCCTTCTTTGTTATGGGTTCTGTTTAAATTGCTGGTCTCTTCTTGGTATAACTTTGGTGGTTTGAATGTTTCTAGAAATTCATCCATTTCTTTTAGATTTTTTTAACATATTGAAGTATAGGTTTAATATGTATTCAAAATATTTTAAATTTCTTGGTGTCTGTCATAATATTTCTTTGTTTATTCTGATTCTGTTAATTTGGATTGCATTTTCCATTAGCTGGGCCAAGGGTTTGTCAATATTGTTTATCTTGTCGTTGACTCACCTCTTAGATTTGCTGATTCTTTGTGTTGCTTTCTTTGTTAGTTTTCATTAAGCTTTTATTTCTGTTATGTCTTTCTATCTGCTTGGTTTAGATTTAGTTTTTTCTTGCTTTTCCAAATTCTTAAGTTGTATCATTAAACCATTTATTCGTCCTCTCTGATGTTTTTCTTTTTAAAATTATTTATGTTTTCTTTCTTTCTCTGACTTTTCTCTGATTCTACGTTTTCTTTCTCTTCCCTCAACTCCTCCCAAGTATTTTTAAGTTTTTTTTTTTATGTAGGTGCTTAGAGTTATAAACTTCTCTCATAGGAAAGCTTTTTAAGGGTCTCAAAGGTATTGTGTTGTGTTTTGATTTTCATTCATTTCCATGATTTTTGTTATCTTATTTTACCAATTAATCATTCAGTAATATGGCATTAAGTCTTCTCTTATTAAGTATAAGTATTTATGTAACTGTTAGAGAGTCTTTTGATTCTCTGCTATTAATAACTATTGATCCAAACCCTTATTGTATTGTGAGCAGAGAGAATATATGGAGTTAATTAATTTATCTGTATTTGTTGAGAATTGATTTGGGCTCCAGTATATGGAAGTTTTGAGGAACTCACCAGTCTGTGCCTGTGCATAGTCTATGTGACCTGAGCAAGGTCTGGGAATGTGGGGATCTGGTTTCCTAATTTTTAGAAGAAGCATGTTGAAATCTTTTAATTATATTTTTACTTTTCTACTTTCTAAATAAAGTACCATTGGTGCACCTTTGACTTAGGGATGACTCTACACCAGGGGTGCTGTAGTTTTCTGTATTTCCAAGTATAATTAATAAAGTAAAACTTTGAGTATTCAGCAGAAGGAATCCAGCAAGCATGCCAGTTTCAACTCTGTAGGAGGAAAGCTGCTGCAGAATGTACAAGACAAAGTTCTAATTGTCTGTAACAGGGAATTAAGTGAGTTTCTGCTACACAATCATGCCCTATGATCATTCCTTGCTCATCATTGCCTGCTCAGGTATGATGAGCCAAAGAGCATGTGCTTCCTGACTGCTGGCACTTGGCTCAGTGGGTCCCTGAACTCTATTGTCCAGATCACACTGATTTTTCCATTGGTCCAACTATGAATCCGGCCAGATCCAAGGTTACCTCTGTGATGTGCTTCCTGTCCTCAAGATGTTCTATACAGACATAGACACCTAGACTTCTTTCCTTAAGGCAATACAAGTTCACTAGCTTGATAATTCTGGGGAACAGAAACATAAATAAACCAGGCATCCATCAGTTGGTATACAGAATTAATGTCTTCTGGAGACTTTAGAAGACCATTTCTTGACTTGCTTTTCCTATAGTCTAACATTGATATAGAGTCCTTAATTTTAGACACTTTGATTTTTCTGAGTTTCTCTCTGCATCTTCTGTCTTATTTTTATATCTCTTGCTTGTGACTTTAAACTTTTCTCTTATGCCTTTTGATGACATTGGGCCATTATGATTAGTATATGGGTACCTTTATGATTAATCCAGTGCAATCTCTTCATTTAAGAAACTTGTTCACATTAACAAAACCCCTTTTGCCTATAAGGTAAAGCATTCAAAGGTTTTGATAATTAGGAAACAGACCAATCTTCACAGGAAAAGAATTGTAGTAGCATTATCATCTACACTTTTTACATGGATGAAATGGGGAAGTTCACAAAAAACTTGGTAGCACTCTGAAGTGATCAATTAATGCTAATATTCTGAATTAAACTTCTTACATTTAATATTTTATCCATTCTTTGAGACTTCGATATATGAATACAGGGTATTTGGATCATGCTTACTTATTTGCTCTAAAATCTTTAAAACCTCTTCTTCAACTTCATAACTTCTTATTCACATCCTTATTAATGATCCACTGAATCTAATATTAGCATTATCTGGTACCCATCTACTGGAGCATGGTCAAGTTATTAGAAACAACAGCCCTAGAGAAAAATAACTCCCCCTCCTCTAGCAGGCATCAATTATCACTAGCACCTCAGTTTCTGAGCTTATATTCCCTGTCTCTCTGCATGCTCCAGTGGTTGAGTAGGTGGATCTTGTATAGATAACCGCTGCTGTTGTGAGTTCATGAGTGCTCCCTCCTGTCATCTCCAAAAGGACCGATTCATCCCAAACATCCATAAGCTCCCATTCCATCCTAGGTGTATGCAATCTTGTCCGAGAAATTAGCAATCTTAAAATGTTTAATCTCCCAGTCATTTATGATTCTTCCTGGATAATCACATTTCCCCAATACGTAATGAACTGTGAACATAAGTGGAAATCCTTTACTACACTGACTGTCTTGTATTGCATCACACTTTTTCTTATCAATGAGAAAGTGCCTCTCCTGGAGATGGAAAAAGTACCTGCCATGTTAAAGGAGACAAGGTGACCAGGATTTTTTTTTTCTATATTTGTCATGATTCAACATATGTGTGTATTTAATATATTTTGATTTGTAGGTGTTGAATCATGACAAATAGAGTCAAAATTGATAGCTCTATAATGCATGTTATAAATAGCTGTATATCATCATGACCATTGATTTGTAACACTCCATTATAAAGATACAAGAATATCATCTCATTTAATTGTTATACATTTAAATAGCTGAATTTTGCCCACTATAAGTGGAGCATTTCTAGGAAATATTTTTATAAAAATATTACATACATATATTCATAACACATAAATTAGATGTGGCGTTTTCCTTAGAATACTACATTTTTTTTTTTTTTTTGGTTTTTCGAGACAGGGTTTCTCTGTGGTTTTGGAGCCTGTCCTGGAACTAGCTCTTGTAGACCAGGCTGGTCTCGAACTCACAGAGATCCGCCTGCCTCTGCCTCCCGAGTGCTGGAATTAAAGGCGTGCACCACCACCGCCTGGCTAGAATACTACATATTATATATGATGAAAATTGTTTTGAATATATTTTCATAGCTATACACACAGAAAAACACAGAACCACTGAAAGAGTAAAAAAATGCCTTTAAAGAACTAAAGAACAGAATAACTTGACTTCTACTAACTGCAATAATGCCATGATTATGACTTCTGGGTACATGCACGAGAGAAATAAAGACAAAAAAGGAGCATTCTGTACCAGCCAAAGGACAATTTCAACTTCATAAAGCAACTGAGATAACATCACAGTTCTTTATTAGTATTATTTTTGGTTTGGTTTGGTTTTCGTTTTTGGTTTTTCAAGACAGGGTTTCTCTGTTCATCTCTGACTGTTCTGGAACTCACTTTGTAGATCAGGCTAGCCTCGAACTCACAGAGGTCTGCCTGTCTCTGCTATCCTGAGTGCCGGGATTAAAGGCATGCACCACCACTTCCCAGCTTAGTATTATTTTTTTCTTTTCTTTTCTTTTTATTAATTAATTTATTTATTAAAGATTTTTGTCTCTTCCCCACTGCTGCCTCCCCTTTCCCTCCCACTCCCCCAATCAAGTCCCCCTCCTTCGTCAGCCAAAAGAGCAATCAGGGTTCCCTGCCCTGTGGGAAGTTTAAGGACCACCCACCTCCACCCAGGTCTAGTAAGGTGAGCATCCACACTGCCTAGGCTCTCACAAAGCCAATCCGTGCAGTAGGATCAAAAACACATTGCCATTGTTCTTGAGGTCTCAGTAGTCCTCATTGTCCGCTATGTTCAGCGAGACCAGTTTTATCCCGGGCTTTTTTCAGGCCCAGGCCAGCTGGCCTTGGTGCGTTCCCCATAGAACATCCCCATTGTCTCAGTGTGTGGGTGCACCCCTCGTGGTCCTGAGTTCCTTGCTCGTGCTCTCTCTCCTTCTGCTCCTGATTTGGACCTTGAGATTTCAGTCCAGTGCTCCAATGTGGGTCTCTGTCTCTGTCTCCTTTCATCGCCTGATGAAGGTTAATAATCAGGAGGATGCCTATTTGTTTTTGTTTTTCTTTGGGTTCTCCTTCTTATTTAGCTTCTCTAATATCACGAATTATAGGCTCAATGCCCTTTATTTATGGCTAGAAACCAAATATGAGTGAGTACATCCCATGTTCCTCTTTTTGGGACTGGCTTACCTCACTCAGCATAGTGTTTTCTATTTCCATCCATTTGCCTGCAAACTTCAAGAAGTTTTTGTTTTTTACTACTGAGTAGTACTCTAATATGTATATATTCCATACTTTCTTCATCCATTCTTCTATTGAAGGGCATCTAGGTTGTTTCCAGTTTCTGGCTATTACAAACAATGCTGCTATGAACATAGTTGAGCATATACTTTTGTTGTATGATAAGGCCTCTCTTGGGTATATTCCCAAGAGTGGAATAGCTGGGTCCAGGGGTAGGTTGATCCCGAATTTCCTGAGAAACCTCCACACGGCTTTCCAAAGTCATTGCACCAGTTTGCATTCCCACCAGCAATGGATGAGTGCAAAGCATTTGCAAAGGGATGAAATAACAAACTATGAGCACATTTATCACATGTCAGAGATGTAATTGCAACTTGCAAGTCCTTAGCAAATATAAGAATTGAATATTCCTGAGAAGTTGGCTTGGTTCAAAGATAAATTATAATTAGATTATATTGCAGATGATGGAAAAATGAATTATCTTTGTACCAATAGTTACTGGCTCTGAGAAAATGTTGCTTTGTCTTTGAGTTTTAGCAGTGCTTTCTTCACCTCCTTGTTCCTGAGGGTGTACACAACAGGGTTGAGTAAGGGTGTCAGCACTGTGTAGAAAACAGCCACAACTCCATCCACAGCATCTCTGGAGTTTGGCCTCAGGTAGATGAATACACAAGGCACAAAGAAACAGAGGACCACGATGCAGTGAGAGGCACAGGTCTGGAAAGCTCTGTGTCGGCCCTCTGAAGTACGGATCCTCAGGATGGAGCAGACAATGGACACATAGGACAACACAATCAGCATAAAGCAGCCTGAGGCCACCACCCCAATATTTACAAAGATGACCATCTCATTGGCCGAGGTGTCTGCACAGGCCAGCTTGAGGATGGGAGGAGCATCACAGAAATAATGCTGGATCTGGTTGGGTCCACAGTAGGGTAAATGGAAGGTCAGTGTAGTCTGGACAGCAGAGTGCAAGGAACCAGTGAGCCAGGTGCCAGCAGCCAGGAGGGCACACACTCTTCCACTCATCAGGCTGCTGTACCTGAGTGGGTAACTGATGGCCAGGTAGCGATCATAGGACATGACTGTGTAGAGGAAACACTCAGTGCTACCCAGGAAGTGGAAGGAGTAGAGTTGTGCCACACAACTGTAGTAGGAGATAGCCCCACCTCCAGAGGACACCAAGGTCATTAGCATTTTGGGCACTGTGACTGTGGAGAACCACATGTCAATAAAGGAAAGGTTGGTGAGAAAGTAGTACATGGGTGTATGGAGGTGGGAATCCACCCTGATCACCATCAGGATGAGGAAGTTGCCCAGCACAGTGAGAATGTAAATCGCCAGGAAGATTACAAAGAGCATGGTGTCCAGGGCTGGTGCATGGGGAATACCTGAGAGGAAGAACGTGGTCACTAGGGTCCCATTTGACATTTCTTACACCCTGGATCATTCTTCCTATAGAGATATAAGGATAACTCAGACATTAACAAATACTTATCTGTGTTTCATAATACTAGACTTTATGTCACTTCATTTGGTTCTAATATAGTGAGAGTGATGAAACTAGTAAGCACCTGGGTCACACATAGACCTAGGAATACACACAGTAGCATACACAAAATGTATAAGAAAAAACTTTTTTATAAGAAGGTGTCTCTGTTTTATTTATATTTGGGGGCATCATAAATTCCCACAGCTACATGTAACATATAAATGTGTTATTCTCAACATTTTCTGGATCAGACCTGCTGTGGTATAACTCACAGACCTTAAAACTCAAGGTTCTAGAACCTTCTTCCAGCAACTGATGGAAACAGAGGCATAGACCCAGAACAGAGTGCCCAGTTGAAGAATGGGAGGAGTTAGAATATGAGAAAAGAGGTCAAGACCATAACAGGAATACCCACTGAAACAGTTTACCTGAGCTAATGGGACCTCATCAACTCCAGTCGAACAAAGAAGGAACCAGCATAGGTCCAAACTAGTCCCTCTGAATGTGGGTGATAGTTGTATGGCTGGGGCAGACTGCAGGATCACTGGCAGTGACACCAGGACTTATCCCTGCTGCTTGTCAGGAATAAGGAACCTTTTAAGGAGCCTATTCTGTTAGGATGGATGTGTTGCTCAGCCTAGATATAGTAGGAAGGGCCTTGAACCTTCCCCACAGCAATGTGCCTTACCCCCTTTGAGGAATGAATGGGGTCTGGGGTGGGGGCAGATAGGTGAAGGGAATGGGAAGATGGGAAGGAGGAGGAACTCAGCCTGGAATGTAAAATGAAGAAAACAGTTTATTTAAAAAAAAAATAATAAAAGAAATTAAAAGTAAAAAGTAAAAAACAACTTTTAAAATGACATATTGTGACATAAAAAAAACTTCAAAGTGAAACCAGTTATAATCTCACCTGGGAGTCAGAATTTTATTCTAACCTAATATAGCTATTGATAGAACTTAGTTTTGTAAAGTTTTAGATCTCATGTTTTCATGTGTTTAACGGGTCTGGGCGATTGCATCACTCGAAGTTTCTGGACGTCACCTAGGACCTATACAGTCCTATGTACCTGGCCATGTCACAAAATGGCATGTACTTTTTCTGACCCCTGGAGAGACAAAGTGTGATGCAAGACAATCTCAGTGAAGTAAGTAATCTCCAGCAATGTTCATAGCTGGGTTCATATTTGGGGAAACATGATTTTTCAGGGAGAATGTAGAAATTTGTAGTGATCTTGGAGTCTATTTAGAGTTCTACCTAACAGAATCAGTTTTCTCCTTTGGATTCCCACAGAAACTTTAAGAATCAAAAAATTGCTGACATGGATAAGTATCATTGAAGTCCATGGTATAGTTCAATCATTTGATGTTAAATGTGCTATTTAACAACACCAATACTGTCTCCTTGACTGAATTCAGAGAGAAGCAAAGACTGGCATGCAGTCTCTGCTCAGCGACTGACAGTGGAGTCTTGCTGAAGTACTGCAGAATTGCCTCTTCTGGATCTTAGAAAGGGGATGTATCAGTTCTTTTGGAATTCCAGAGACCCACCAGTTTGAGAGAAACCTATTAACAGCGTTGTTCTTGACCATTTAGTGGTGCCCATTACTGCCTGCTTCTGACAGAGTCTCCCTAGAGTCTCCAAGTCACATAAGAATACCAGATGCCCCACTACACAATAAGATTACATATAGCATCCCCTCTGTCCAGAAAAGAAAAAGCTTCCTATATATCAAATCCCTAATTCCTCTCTATTCATGTATCATTGAGATGATTAAATTCATATGTGCTCTCTCAACCTCAAAATGCTGAGTGAGGAAGAGCTTTCTCTCATGCACATTTTATACTAGGATTCTGGTTATTTCTGATACTGGCTTTTATAGATCATATGTTACCATACCCTCATTCCTCATAACCCTCAAATAAAAATAAATAAATAAATAGATCTGTCAAATCTGTGTTGCTTATTCAACACCTATGACTTAAAACTGAAACCAGTGTCAACAAAGAGGCCCTTTCTCACTCAACTGTAGTAATATTGTGTATGGCGAAGACTGAAATGATTATTTTTACTTAATACAAAATATTATCTATCACTAACAATTTTTTGTTTTAATTGTTTTAACTTTATTATGCTGTGCATTGACTTGTTAAACCATTTTTCACTAAGAGAAAATAAAGGATCTGTTCTTATAAGATTCCAGATAAAATACTTCTTCTTGCCAAGAAGTGTGGCTTCAGCTACAGGAAAGTTGTCTTTTTACAAGTTTGAAAGAAATGGTAGAATCTAGATATTTGAAGTTACCAGAAAGATCACGAGGACCCCCTCCAATCAGGGAAATGGAGCTATGGAATGTCTACTGCAGCAACAGAACTCAAACACAGAGAAAATATATTTACAGTTGATAAAAATGAAAACACCCATGAAGAGAAGTCCAGAGTAGCCTTAGACTCCAGCAGGAAACTCAATCAAGAAGCTCAGTGTTTAGGGTACATGGCTACTATAACATCAATATTACTTGAAATAATACAGTCATTGCGTTTATCTATGGACCATCTATTCATGTTCCTACATACCTGTCTATCTAGTGAGAGAAAATAGACAAAGTTAGGATAAAGTCTAAGAATTTACAAATATCATTGATGAATGTGAATATTTACACTAAAAGAAAAAAGGGAACTGATTGTAAAACATGTTAAATTCACTCAAGGACATCTATGGTGCATGATTCATTTTAGTAGCAAAACATACCTGAGCTTTTCCAAAAATGTTTCTCCTCCTACGTGCTATGAGCAAGCACTAATTTTCAGGTTCTCATATAAAGAGTCACTCTGAGATGAGAAAAAGATGCCTCATCTTCTTTTAGATATCTCATCTTTTCTAATTAAAATTCAAGCTAATTAGTTCAGAGACTAGAAACCAGCATGACTAAATGTGGAAAAGCTTAACTTGGTTTCATGTCTCACGGGATGGTATTCCTCTTGGGTTTCCAGGCTCCCTTGATGAGCAAAGATACATCAGCAAGACCTGAAGGAAAGGCTTTCATGTCTCTCCTCAGAATATCCCATGTCTTACTGGATCTTTCCAATGCCCATTCTCTGCTTAAAATTTCCCAAAGTCCAAGTAACTTGACTGCTGTCTGTAGCTGCAGGCCATTGTTTCTTACACCATCTATGCTCATCAACTCAAGCATCCCACTTCCTAACATGTGTGTAGTTTTTAAGGTTCCTTCAAATTTTACCAGTTGATTGCAATATGGATACTCATCCTGACACTTGAGACTTACTCACTTCCAGGTAGTTAACAGTTTAACATTTTAGCTTCTTCCAGGCATAACAGAGTTCATACACTTAGGAATTCTCAGAGCCCGTACAGCATGCACAATAAAGACCTCCTGAAAAGAAGTGGACACAAAATCCCACCCTTAACCAAGAAGCTATTTACAATTGATAGCTTCGGTGATAAAGAATATCGGTTTTCTCTAATAAATTGTCACTGTATATATCAGAACAAAGCAGGGCAGGTCCCATATCCAGAGTGGTTCATTAATACAAAATGTACTGCATAGGTTTTTCGTGTGCATTTTTCCTTTTGATATATTCTTTTTTTTTTTTTGGGGTCTTATTGAGGATTTTTTGTTTAGGTCTCTGTTTCCTTTTGTTTTTTTTTCTTTGCTTTAAGAGAGAGAACTTAATGGGTTGAATGGGTAAGTTAGTTAGGAAAGATTTGGAAGAGAAGAAAGAATATAATTAAAATATATTGTTTGTATGGAATTTTTAATAAATTTTAAATTAAATAAAATGAAATGAAGTTTGATGTTGCAAGCTATTCTCCCTTTCAGATTTTTATCATACCAAGAATGAATATTTTTCCTATGTAAATAAAATTGCAGTTACAATTACATCAAATGATTTTTGATCAGATATATTTATATATATTTTTTGTTTACTTTATATTTATTGCATTCTTACTGAAGAAAATGATTCAAAATTTTGCATTATATGACATAATAGATTTAATGTGATGAATAATTTATCTGATTAGCCTCATTTGATTGTTTGCTTCAAAATAGAACTATCTAAACAAATGTAATAGAAATTACGCATATATCCAATCAAACTAAAGTGGGTGTATTTTATGTCTACATTTTGAAATGTAGTCAAAATGGATTCTTTTTTTACACAAATACCTCAAAATAATTTATGTGTAGATGTCCATCTCTCTCTGCTGCAAAACAGGTTATCTGTGTCATGTGAACATGAACCTGTATCTTTATTCTCCGTTTCCTGTATTTTTTCAAAACGCATAGAAGTCCTTCTCTGAATTGTTAGCAATCTTTAATGAGTTCCCTTTGAATTTGTTAGATGTAGTGAATCATCTCATTTCTTCTTTTCTTTAAGGTTACCATGACAACCTAGGATCTTTTAAATACACAGATGGAGGCCACTTATCTTAATCAGTGGAGAATATATGAGAATTTAATATTGAATCCTCTAGCCCATAAGCACAATCAATCATCAATCCTCTGTTTCTTCAGAAAAATGTGTGTGCGTGCATGTGGTATGTGTGTGTATGTGTGTCTGTGTCTGTGTGTGTGTGTTTGTAATATCGTGCAATGTAAATCTTATTCTGGGGCTATTCCATGATTTCTAGGGTGTTTACCTGAATTCTTGCCATACAACCACTGGGGGCCAGTACACATAACAATAAACAAGATCCTCACACAATGTCAAATCATCCTAGTGAAGCAAAACTACCCCTAGCTGGAAGGTGTTAATCTACATATTTAATAGATACTTGATTTTTAAAATATTTTAAATTTAATTTTTATTCTGATATGTATAACTGTTTATATACATATGTGTCTGTATGCACGTCTGATGCTTGTGAAGGCATAAATAGGGAGTCAGGGCTGCTGAAACTGAAGCTATAGACTGTTGTAAGATACTGTATACTGAAAACCTACCCATGTTCGCTGCAAAAACAGACCACTTCTCCCACCTAAATGCTTGGGATTTTATTATACTGATTCATAACAAACATAGTCAAAATATGCTTCATAATACATTTTATAAATATTTCTAGATCATCATTAAACCATTGATTTAAAACATATATTATTTGTTTGCACAGAACTACTGTTGCATTTAATTGCTATATGTTTGAACAGCTTCTTGTTCTGCCTACCTATTCTAGAGATATACATTTGTACAAGTATATAATAATCTCACATATGCACAGTATATTATATAGTATGAGCTTTTTTACTACATTTGCTTTCCTGTAAATATAAAGAGGACTAGAAAAAGAATGTACTATATATACTTGAAAGACCACAACCTCAGGATAACTTGAACTCTCATCATTGCTGCTACTTCTGAACAGCAGCACAAGAATTGCATATTCTTAAACTCATTTGCATGGCAAATAAACCTTGAAAACGCAACATATGAGCTCAAACTAAAGAAAAACAATTCAGCCTCTGCATTGTATCGTGACCACATCATAATGTTACTTCTTGTTTGTTTGTTTCTTGACAGGGTTTCTCTATGTGGCCCTGGTTGTCCTAGAACTTGCTCTGTAGACCCAGATGGCCTCAAACTCAGACATCCATATGCCTCTGGAGTGCTGGGATTAAAGGTGTATATAACCACCCCCATCACAATGCAATTTTTTAACATTTAAAAAAATAATAATAGATTATAGATAAGAATATGATCACAATTGCCATATATGATGGATATAAATATAAATTCTAAGACCTTTAAAAATATATAAACCTTGTAATCCTGAGAAAGTAATTTGTAGCAATGATTTATAACTAAGTTATATTATTGATGTTTTTTAAATTGCTCCTTCACAGTATTACTGTCTTTGAGAAAATGTTATTTTGTCTTTGAGCTTCAGCAGCGCTTCCTTCACTTCCTTGTTCCTCAGAGTGTACACAACAGGATTGAGTAAGGGTGTCAGCACTGTGTAGAAAACTGTCACCACCCCATCCACATGATCTCTGGATCCTGGCCTCAAATAGATGAAAACACAAGGCACAAAGAAACAGAGGACCACAATGCAGTGCGAGGCACAGGTCTGGAAAGCTCTGTGTCGGCCCTCTGAAGTACGGATCCTCAGGATCGAGCAGACAATGGACACATAGGACAACACAATCAGCATAAAGCAGCCTGAGGCCACCACCCCGATATTCACAAAGATGACCATCTCATTGGCCGAGGTGTCTGCACAGGCCAGCTTGAGGATGGGAGGAGCATCACAGAAATAATGCTGGATCTGGTTGGGTCCACAGTAGGGTAAACGGAAGGTCAGTGTAGTCTGGACAGCAGAGTGCAGGGAACCAGTGAGCCAGGTGCCAGCAGCCAGAAGGGCACACACTCTCCCACTCATCAGGCTGCTGTACCTGAGTGGGTAACTGGTGGCCAGGTAGCGATCATAGGACATGACTGTGTAGAGGAAACACTCAGTGCTACCCAGGAAGTGGAAGGAGTAGAACTGTGCCACACAGCTAAAAAAGGAGATAGCCCCACCCTCTGGGGACACCAAGGTCATCAGCATTTTAGGCACTGTGACTGTGGAGAACCACATGTCAATAAAGGAAAGGTTGGTGAGAAAGTAGTACATGGGTGTGTGGAGGTGGGAATCCACCCTGATCACCATCAGGATGAGAAGGTTTCCTAACACAGTGAGAATGTAAATCACCAGGAAGATTACAAAGAGCATTGTGTCCCGGGCTAGTGGGTGGGGAAGGCCTGAGAGGAAGAATGTGGTCACTAGACTCACATTTGACATTTCTTCTCATCTTTTCTTTATTTCAATTCGCATGTAAATGAGAACTGAGAATTACTTCTCTATATCATCACTGTATCAGCCATGATAAATAATTCTAGAGTTTACTCACTTTTGTGCACTTCAAAACTTCTTTGGTAAAGACACTGAAATGATTTCAATATCTCTTTTCTCTCAAGCACAGGAAAGTAGAAGGAGACACAGAAGTATACTAGAGAGAAAGAGAGGAGAAGAAGAACAGAAAAGAAGAAGAAGAAGAAGAAGAAGAAGAAGAAGAAGAAGAAGAAGAAGAAGAAGAAGAAGAAGAAGAAGGAAGAAGAAGGATGTTTTATTGCCTTTATATTTTGGCTTTCTGTTATTGTAACAAATACCTGAAACAGATTAGAAAGAAAGGTTATTGTAGTTGATTGACTGGCCCCATTTCTATTGTGCCTCAACATGGGACCATATCATAGCAGTAACATTGTAAAACTATTCATCTCATGACTAGTACATAAAAGAAAGAAGATGAGGAAGAGAGCAGAGATCCAAAAATCCTTTTTTAAGAGTATTTTCTCTGTGATGAGAAGGCCTCTTAGCTAGAAGCCACCTCTTGTTGTTCCCATTACCTTGGTAAGTCTTTAACATCAGAAACTTTGTGTGGACATTTATCTAATCCAATCACAGCCATTGATGTAAGTTACAAAAATATTGGTGAATGAAATACAAATGTGGTATTCACATCCTTTCTTCATAGTCAGATCAGTTGGGTATCTACTCAAGGTAACATCAAAGTTCAATCAAGAAATCATTTAGGGAATCAATCTCATCTCCAACCCTGGAGCTTCTTCCACCCCTCTTGAAATTGCTATTATAACTTCATTCCTTGCACTTTCCAGAGTGAGGTTCAATGTTCTGGGTTGTTAGTGGCAGATGGCTTTACTCAAGGATTCTTCAGGAAAACCTGGGTGATATAAAGTCATAGCCACATGGATGCTTATAATATGGTAGTTTAATTTTCAAAGGTATAAGGACAGCCACTTCCCCTCTGCTGTGATGAAGTGGTAAATGGTACAGTATATTCAATGTGGTGGTACCCAATCACATTCATGACACTCAAGCACACTGAAGGGAGAGATAGGTTGGGTAGGAATTTTGTGCTGCTTGGCAGCTTTCTGGGAATCTACCTCTCGTTTATTTTCTCTCCAAAACTGGTGTAAAAACTTACAGAGACAAGAATTGAGTTCCTGTAATGATCATTTTTCAAGTCCACAACAGCCTTAAATCATGCTCTGTTACCCTCACCTGTCATCTGGCATTACTGATATGACATCCTTTAGAATCCATGACCAGTAAATAAGATGATAGATGTGTAGACCTTAGTACAGCAGCTTGGCATGTGATAACTGCTTAATAACTAATAGTCCATCCCCCATTATTCCCTGTAGAAGCATTACAGAATTGCATTTGTTGAGCTTACAGAAAGAAGTATACTATCTTTATGTTTATAGACAATTCTCAATTTCAAATGGAGCTTTTAGAAGACCTTCATTTTTGCTCCTGTTGTTGGTGCCCACATCATTCCCTAATTCTCACAGGGTTTCCTATACGATCTCTCAGGGTTGGGACTAATATCACTCAACTTCCTTAGTGATATTCCCTACACCATTTCTCGTGTCCTAGGAAATGTTAAACCTCATACATGACTTATACTCTGTTCTTCATCCACTTGATGACCTTTTATGAGGATCTAAAAACATCAACTTCTGATATGACATGCCAGACAGGATCTATTAGAAAGCAAACATTTCCTGTAATTCACCATTCTAACATAGTTTTCTGAATATTTTGTAACCTCAACTTCCTTAAGATTACATGGTATCATAATTCACCCCCTGTGTTTCTTAAAGGCTCTCATGAGAAACATTTTTGCCAAGTCTATGCTGCTTCTTCAACACTTAGAACATGACACGGGAAAAAGACACCTAGGCAGTTAAAAGATACAGGAAAATGAAACCAAGGCAATTAAAAGAAATTGATGTCAAGAAAAATTGAGATCTCAAACAGTTGAAATGAGTATAATTCTTTTACTTAATAAAAATATATCCATGGTTGTTCATATCTATTCATTGATACTCAAATAATGATAGTTCATTATTCTGTGGACAGAGATGGTGAAAGATGCCTACTACTTAAGAGAAATTAAGATCTGATACTAAAAGACTTCATGCAAAAATGATGATTTTAGCCCCACAGAATGTATTTTTTGGAAAATTAAAGCTTTGCTTTTTTCAAATATGAACTAGTAGAGACAGGATTGTTATAATCATTAATTTTAATTCAAGACTCATTAAATGGAGAAAATATAAGCCTAAGATTTATATCATATTAATAGAAAGAAAACACAAAGAGAAATTCAGCTTTAGGTTTGATGAAAAAAACTGTTTTATAGTTTAAACATTTCATCAGTTTTTGTCCATGGTTGGAATCCCCATCAGAGAGATTGATATGATACTTGCTTTAATGTTTTTAACAACATGGCCACTATTTGTAACCACCTTAGCTGTCTGTTTCTCTGTCATCTCCTTTCTTGCCTGTCCATCTTCTCTATCTACCTACCTGTAAATCATCTAATAGGGATACTAGCTAACTAAAAGTAGATGAGGGTCAAGTAACATTGCTGTATATAAAATTAAAGTGAAGAGAAATGAAAGCAGAAGAAAACTTATTAAACTTACTTAAAACTCACCTTACAGGATATGATTTATTGCAGGAGAAAATTCATCTGAATTTTTCCTCCAAATAATTTACCTTCTACATGCTGTAGACAGGTACTAGTTTTTAAGCTGTAACTCAGAGAACTGATACAACAGACTAATAAAAAAACTGGTCCATTTTTTTTAAATCTAAAACTACCTAGGTGAAATGTGGAGGCTGGAAACCAGCATGACTAAATGAGCAGGTGTTTAACTTGGTGGACATCATTCACTGTCCCAGAGGAGGAAATTGGGTTTCCATATTCTCACACATAAACAGGAAGTCACCAAGGAATGGGTATAGCCCCATTTCCCTGAGTAGTTCTTTCTCTACTCCTCCTGAGACAGCCCCTGTCTCCCTCCTTCTGCCTAAGAAAGAAGAAGCTGAACTGTTATCCTTTTCTCTCTCCTGCGATGAAAACTTACTTGTTCTCCACTGAACACTGTTCAGATCCTGGATGGTCATGGATTTCTGCACAGTTCAGTATCATTGTTTCTTTTGCCATCTTTATACCCAGACAAAACATTTAAAATTTCTAAATTTTGTTGTTATTACTTAGGATTTTGGAATCACTATTCCCAAAAGAATGCCTACAGATCATAATGACTTCCCAATTGTATGTCATAATCATATGTTGCTTTATACTGTATCATAGTTCTTACAAACCTAAAAACTACTTATGCTAGCTTCTTTGTAAATTATCTCATAAGGGACTTCCTTTATTCCTTTCTTTAGAGTACTTGTGTTCTTTATTGGTTTATATGAGCACATTTTACAAAACGAAAATACTTATATTGTCATCATTTAAGTATTTTTGCTTCTTTTTTTTTACTATTCTAGGAAATTTTGTCCAAGGATTCCAGTACAGGTGCAAAGTGGGTATTTGTTTTACCAAAGTTTATTTGTGCAAAATGTTTAACAGTTTTCTCTTACAGAATAATTTCTTAGTATTTTAATACTTAATGGAACTTTAAATCACTCTTCTCATTTACTTATTTGGGTTTCATTTTACTTTAGATTTCATGTACAGGGGGTTTTATTTCCTACATTATTTGGGATTGTGCTTGGCATTAACTCATTAGCTGATGTGCTCTTTTAGAAATTTAGGTTTCCAATTGTGGTTTGCTTTCGGTAACACTGGATGTGTTTCTCCCATTCCATTAAAAAGTTGATGAAAGTTAAAAATTGATAAAACTTTCTTTTACAGTGAAATGGTGAAAGTACAATATATAATTTTGTGTGTTTAGCCTTTTCTGCCTGTTTCCCTTAAAATACTTTTTCCAAAGTATCATAAAGTCTGGGACTACTAACGCTACCTTTGACATGTACTGATTTTCTGATGCATATTTTGAGAACCACGGTTGAGACTTTTCTCACTTGAAGTTCCAGATAGCCCAAAATTATCATTTGAAGAAGACTGCCTTTCCCTATGCCATGCCAGGCATCAACTTGCTGAATATATCCTTCTGTAGAATTGCTCCTCTGCATGTTCTACTGTTTGTTCAAATGCTAGCTCCTACATGGGTTTCTACACGTAGGTTGAGGACTCTTCTCTTTTTTGCTTTCAATTTCTCTAGGACTACTTTGATCATTCATGTCATCTGTTTCATTTCAATGTGGTATGAACTTTAAGATTCACATCCCCTTGTGTACAGAAGTTTTGTTATATTTCAAATCTATACAACAACTTTGGTAAAACTTGGATCTTTCAAATGTTAAATCTCTCCCATCTATGAATGCACCGTAACACTCTGTTTCATCGGAAACTTTTATATTGATCTCAAAAGTATTTTGCTAATTCCATTTTCATAGTGCTAGCCATCTATCTTTATACTAATGTCCTGGTCATCATCAATCTTGCTCAAAATGCTGATAGTGCCCATGTAATTTAACATCTCCACATGCTACCAAATGATCTGAGTGATGGAAAGCTTAGCCCAGAGACATTGGTCCATATGTTTAATAGATACATTATATTTTATTTTGAACCTTCGCAAACATAGATGAATGTAACACATGAGAACTATGCTTGCAGAACACAAACACATACACTACAATAGATATCAGCAGATTTCTGTATTTGTACAACAATTGATTTTCCAACAAATCCAACAGTTTTTCTGTCCATTTTTTCACTACTCAAATCATGTTGCAACAAACTTCGAGAATACATGTTTGTAGACACTGATGCAAATATAGATACTGTTACCAAATTTCATTTGTCAAGTAATTACAGATGATACACTTTTTTTCAGCACACATTTAGTTTGTATATACATGATCAATCACATATACATATAAATTATAAAACATGCATAAACAAACATATACCACATGTATATTCATGAGGAAGAAAAGGTCACTTTTCTACAGTTAGATTATGTTGCACTTGCTACAGTGTTACTTTTATCTTTAGGTTAGGTGTGACTGCTATTTTTTCTAAATCACCGCCATCACCCACCTAACTTTATACTAATAATCTGATTTATGCTTTTTTGCTCCTTCCTCTATATTCACATAATAATGAATTGCCTTTTTGCTTTAGAAAAATACTACAAGGTTAACCACACTTCTGCTCTTGCTTTCTCCACCAACTAAAGTTATCTCAGAAAGACATTCAATATTGACTAATGTGGTTATAGTTCAGTTTTCTCTGCTGCTATTTAATATTTCATGGTGGTGTAATACTTTCACTCATCTTTACTTGATTTTTGTTTACTGTTTTCCCATTGTAAACCATGTATCAGCACAAATACTTGAGTGAGTAAACTTATGTATTGATGCTTCTACTACCAATATATTCCTGTAATGGAGCTACTAGACCTCTCTATCTGCATATCTAAATTCATAGCAGGAAGCAGTCTTACATACAGACCATTTAAAATACATAAAACCTGCCAGGCAGTGGTGGCGCATGCCTTTTATCCCAGCACTCAGGAGGCAGAGACAGGCAGATCCCTGTGAGCTCAAGTCCAACCTGGCATACCAGAGCTAGTTCCAGGACAGGCTTTAAAGTCACAGAGAAACGCTGTCTCAAAAAACAAAACAACAAAAAAAAAACCCACATACAGCCTAACATGAATATATAACCCCCTTTAAATCTGTGATTATTCACCATAAATTTTCTTGTTTCTCTCAGAAAATCCCACTTATTCTTTCCTTAACTTTTAATATTATTTCAGTTATCAGTATGTTTGTATATAAGTGCCAGAGTGAGGCGCTTACATGCCTTGGTACAATGAGGTGAATTTGGTTTTTTCCAGTCACCTTCAAATGGGTTCTTGAAAATCAAACTCAGATTGCCAGACTTGGGCAACAAATACCTTTAAACAATGAGCAATCTAAGCAACCTACAATCCTACTCACTGGATTCTCAGTCACTCTACTTCCAGTTCAGAAGCTCTTATCCACCTTCAGAGTCCCAGATGTCCTTTCCCTACATTCATTCTCCCCTTCCCTTCTTATCTTCTTAAAATAAATTTTCTTCTGCCCTGTTTTTTTTTCTTCTTCTGTTTGAAAGTGGAGGATGATAGGATAGTGCCTCTTTGGAAGAATTTTCCCTCTCTTCTTTCCAAATACCCACCTGTGCAGAAAATCATGTTACCAGAGGTCTAGCGTTAACAAACTAGCAGCAGTCATTTAGTTTAGCAATAGATAAACATCTGTCCTAACTTCCAAAGACTAAAGATCCACAATAGATAAACATCTGTCCTAACTTCCAAAGACTAAAGATCCACACCAGAATTTGAAGACAAAGCCTCCTGTACAACCAAGTGTTCCCTTTCCTCACATTATTCTTCTTAAATGTATACTTTCGCCTGGAATATTAGACTAGGAGTGTCTCCTGTAATGGAAAGATGATACAGCTGGAGTCCTAAGTCCCTTTCATCTTACTTTCTCTATGTAGAATGATCTATTAGCAAAAATAAAACTGACTCCCACCATCAAGAAGTAAAGAAAATAATACCCACGCAATAGGAAAATAAACTGATAATCACAAACCAGTATGCTTGGTGGGATTTCTTAGTTACAGAGTAATTTATTCAAGAGCAAACCCAGTGCAATGTGTTATTTCACAAATATGTTCCTTAAAATGTGGAGTAACAATTTCTTTAATAATTAAACTAGGGGTTGGGGGATTTAGCTCAGTGGTAGAGCCCTTGCCTAGCAAGCACAAGGCCCTGGGTTTGGTCCTCCGCTTCGAAGAAAAAAAATAATAATAATTAAACTGAGCCACATGGTGGTGGAGCATGCCTTTAATCCCAGCACTCAGGAAGCAGAGGCAGGCAGATCTCTATGAGTTTGAGGCCAACCTGGTCTTCAAGAACTAGTTCCAAACAGGTTTCAAAGCTGCAGAGAAACCCTGTCTTGAAAGCAGAACAAATAATAATAATAAAACTGTGTTAAACACCGCTAGACAAAATACATATTAGCAAATGTTTGCTATCTGTAGCTTGCCAACTCTGGTTCAAAACTACAAGTTTCTTTCTGCCTAAAGCAGAATGAATTCATGTCATTTGTCTGCATAGACTTGAATAGGATACATCCAGTTGTAGGACATTAACTTTTGGAGACAACCTTACTTCCCATAACTCTATTTCTTCAAGTGCAACATGGTATGTGCTCTGATTCACTTATCCGAAGGCCCTCAGAATCCATTTGTTTTCATCCTGATGATCTGACACCACTCTGCCCCAGATCAAGTGTGGCATACTCTAGTACAACACCCTAGTAATTTACTTCCAGTGAATCTGAATGGCCCACTTAGTGTAATTAATAAATAGCATTTGTTTAATATCCTAAGCTTTAAAGTTCTTTCCTTTTCCACCCAGATATTCATGGAATAAGTTCAAAGTTGTCTAAAGTTTCAGGGACACACAGATAAGAGGAAGGGGAATTACATGGGTTTCCAAGCACCTGCTCTCATCAGGATGCTACAGAAACACTACTATTTACTCAGCAAACTTCCAAAGGGTCTACTGTTAACAAAGCCCAGTGAAATTTATTTACACCTAGTAGGTTAATTGCCCCCAGTGGAAAAGGCAAAAGTAATTTCAACACCCTCTTAACTCCTACCCCCTTGAGACCTACCCTGTTGAGACTGTAGGAAGGACCTGATCAGCAGGAAGAACTTACACAGCAGAAAACCAGACCTCAGAGGTCAAACCAAAGCAACCCCACTGTCAATAGCAGCACAGAGGCTATAAGGAGGGAAGCAGAAAAAACACAACCTCACAAGGAAGAGGGGTCATGGTCCATAAAACTGCAGAAATGGGCCTCCTTATGGAGCAGCAATATGTAAAAAGAAGCTGAGGGAAAGAGCTGGCAGTGGCCTTACTGCAGTTTCTCATCCAGGCAGAGCTCATCAATGGGCTCTGGGGAGAGCAGGTGAGGGAGAGGTTTGGTAACAGGGATCCTTCTAAGATACAACTATATTAAATGCGGCAGGAGTTGAGAACTGAGAAGACAGCTGAGACCTAAAGCATTGTGCATGACAGGGGAGTCTTTGAGCACCATTTAGCAAAGGTCAGTCTTGTCTTGGAGTTTTCTGATCCAAATGATCTTCAGTGTTTACCTTAAGCTAGATCAGGATGTGCAGGGTTCCCAGCACGATGTTGAAGCATGGGCCCTGGAGTCCTCAGTCACAATCTTTCTTGAACACTGCAGAGATCAGAATGCTGGATACTGATAATGTAGTGTGCAAACTTGTCACTGAAAACAGCAAAGTCTGTGGCAGTCCAGAAAGTTGAAAGGGTAAGGTTTGCAACAACCATTGATAAAAAACTAATAATATACTGCAGTAAATGTTCTGTGTTGGTACTCTTGAAAAAGTAAGATAAGTGATATTTTTAGTCCATTGGTGACTATAACTGAAACTTTGGAAAGTCAAAGTATGGATAAGGAGAATAGTTCATTAGCTTTAACACTGAGATGTTCTTTGTAAGCAAACAGAATCTAGGTAGGAGGAGAGAGAAAAAATGACAAGCAACAGGCAAGTAATACAGAAGAGAGAGGAGGAAAAGAGATAGAGACAGGAAGAGAGAGAGGGAGAAGATGATGGAGAGGTGGAGGGAGGCATGGAGCCAGGGGAAGAGGGGAGGGAGAAAATCTCTTCTATCCCTGTTTGACAATAATGCAGAATATATGTGCCACATCTAGAGACTTCACAAGAGCATTAAGCCTTTCCCTTCTGCGGTCTTTTATCAGATGTCACTACCAAGGACATGCAAAGCAGCAACCAGACTTCTGTGTCTCACTTCATTTTGGTGGGCCTGCACCATTCACCTGAGCTCGGGGTCCCACTCTTCCTAGCATTCCTTCTCATCTACCTCCTCACTGTCTCTGGCAATGGGCTCATCATCCTCACAGTCTTGGTGGACATCCGGCTCCACCGGCCCATGTACTGGTTCCTATGTCACCTCTCCTTCTTAGATATGACCATTTCTTCTGCTATTGTCCCAAAGATGCTAGCTGGCTTTCTCTTGGATAGTAGAATGATCTCCTTCTGGGGCTGTGCGATTCAACTCTTTAGTTTCCATTTCCTGGGTTGCACTGAATGTTTTCTTTATACACTTATGGCTTATGACCGATTCTTGGCCATCTGTAAGCCTTTACACTATGCTACCATCATGACTCGCGGCGTCTGTAACTGCCTAGCTTTGGGCACCTGGATTGGAGGGACCATCCACTCACTTTTTCAAACAAGTTTTTTATTCAGGCTTCCTTTCTGTGGCCCAAACAGAGTTGACTACTTCTTCTGTGACATCCCAGCCATTCTCCGTCTAGTCTGTGCAGACACCACCATCAATGAGTTGGTCACCTTTGTAGACATTGGCTTCTTGGCCCTCACGTGCTTTATGCTCATTCTCACTTCCTATGGCTACATCGTGGCGGCTATCCTGAGAATCCGCTCTGCAGATGGGCGTCGCAATGCCTTCTCTACCTGTGCTGCCCACCTCACTGTAGTCATCGTTTACTACGTGCCCTGCACCTTCATTTACCTACGGCCTGGCTCACAGGAACCTTTGGATGGGGTGGTGGCTGTCTTCTACACAGTCATTACTCCCCTGCTGAACCCCATCATCTACACGCTACGAAACAAAGAGATGAAAGCAGCGTTGCGGAGGCTGGGAGGTCACAAGGAGGTACAGGCTCACTGACTTCACCTAGCTCAGGCCTACTGTACACACTCGTGCCTAACAGGGAGCGTTAAAGCAGAAAAAGAAAAGAAAATTAGTGTGGGAAGGAGCCTGGGAAGTTCCATACTGTAACCCCTTGGTACTCATGTTTTTCCCTGTCATCCTTCAGCACTATGGGCAATCAATCAAAATCCACTGGACAAGGGTAGTTTCTAGCAGGAAGGTTGTATACAATGTCCCCATAAAGGCTGCTTCTCTGTGGCATCATCTATGTGTACATTTTAATTTCTAAGTCCTGTGTTGACACAAATAACCCACTTGTAATCTGTCAAATTTAACCTTGACAAAAAAAATCTTGTGTGTTATTGTCAATATCATACAACTATGGAGGTACTGAAATTCAAAGGAGCAAGCTGACTTTCCCAACTCTCTTCTCTCTGTATTTTACTTTGACAAAGAAACTCCAGTTGTACTTGAACATAAAGGGGCAATTTCACCTCAGTATGAAAGGCCTATCACATGTGTAATGCTGGATGACCTGAGTAGATACAGCTTCTGAAATTTCACAGGAGTAACATTTAGGTAGGTGTTTTGAGAAGAAAGTTTCCTTGCCATTAGCATAAAATGGATCCTTCTCATCTTCCACGGATCTGAAAGAAGCAGATTGTCTGAAATGGTGAATACATGTGTGTGCTAGTGCACTCCTACACTCATTACAGAGATGTAGAGTATCCTCATGGGACAGAATTACTGGGGGCATATAACTTATTGTCAGATAATAGTCAATGACCCAAAGCTCTTTTTAGTGTCTTTTCGTATATGAATGTGACCAGCATCTAAGGGGAGATCCTTCATTGCAAGACCTCCCTGAGTACTAGATATACCTTCCTTGGTTTTCAGGAAGAACGCAGTCACATACTCCAAGAAGAACTCTGTATTTCCCAGACTCAATCCAACTGTGATCTTTTTTAAAACTTGGGATGATGTATGAGGGAAGATTATTATTTCTAATAAGAAATGTATATTCTCCTGAAGTTCCCTTCCAAAATTAAACTCCAAAATCTTCATGAATGAGCAATGTGATTCAATTCAGTGCTAATTTGTTCAATATATCTTTAAATTAAAGCATTATTGTAATTCTAAACGACTTTCTATTCTTCAGACTAGAAATGCATTTACATATAAGGCAAAATGATAAAATGTATGCCCAAAATGATTAAGAAATGGTTGACACAATTCATCATATACTAGATATTGCTTAGGAACTGATGGGAAAGAAAAAAAAAGATCATGTAAAAATGACTTCCTGGGGAAATATGGTACTGTAATTTGAAAGTAATGTAAGACCTAGTTAACTGAAGAAGTACAGTTTTGCATATAATGGGAAGAATGCCCTACAGATAATAAGAGGAAGAATGCTCTAGAAAAATTGATCAACTCTCTGAGGAAGAATAGCCTGTCATAAGCCACACTTTGGGGTGATCTGTCACAGTCCAGCCACAGCAGGTTCACATGTCCCAGGATAAGGGTATGTGGATTAGAAATGTTAGGTAGAAGGAATAGATATGATAGAAACACAGAGACATAGGATAGTACCAGGAGGAGGATAACTCAGTAAATACTGGATACTGAATTCGCCCACATTTAATTTTCTCATGTTTTTATACCCCAAGACAAAAATGGAAAAGGCAAGAGATTACTTTAACATGACACAAAGGACAAGCAGAACAGTTATTTGCTTCGGACATCAAACCATTATTTCCTAAGTAAAATTTTGATGCTTTAGGCAAGATATGCAGTGAATACACCCTAGACTGTAGGCAGCCACTCTCTGCGCAAACCTTCAGCTTTAAAATGAAGGCTCAGGAATAGGCTTGAATTATCTGACTTTTGGTCAAGGTGAAGCAGACCTACCTCTGTGGGCCACATTAGTGTCCAAAACACCAAGTAACCACACCCTGGGTCAGGGTCTTTTGTTTGCAGCCACACCTGTTGTCAACAACTTTAAAAAGGCAAAAATAAGCTCAAACTCTCTGACCTCCAGTCAGTGTGGAACAGGCTCACATCTGTGAGCCCTCACAACAGCCACATAGAATACTAACATATTCTTTTAGACAAACACAGCCACAACTCCAGAGGCAACCATCATACTCTAAAGAGTAAATGGAAGCAGAGCATAGGTAATAGTGCCCATGGACTAAATCAACCCTACTGGAAACACAAAATCATCGCCGTCCATCAGGGCCAACTATAAACATACCCTACAACATTCTGAACAAACTTTAGTCATTTTACATCTAATGAAGAAATATTCTATGCAAACTCATCATTTTATAAAGAAAAGTATCACACAAAAAATCAAGAAACATCTTATCTACACTATTCACCAGGAAGAACAATGTTATTTTTTTTTAATTTTTTAGTTATTTTACATAGCAACCAAAGTTACCCCTTTCTCCTTTCCTGCCACTCCCCCACCTCATCCCCAACTGACCCACTCCCCATCCACTCCTCAGATAGGGTAAGACCTCCCATGGGGAGTCAGCAAAGCCTGGCACATCAAGTTAAGGAAGGACCAAGCCCCTCCCCTCTGAATCAAGACTGAGCAAGGTATCCACCATAGGAAACAGGCTCCAAAAAGCCAACTCATGTACCAGGGATAGATTCCAGTCCCACTGCCATGGGTTCCACAAACTGTTGCCCACATTCAGAGAGTCTAATTCAGTGCCCTGCAGGCTCCCCAGTTATCAGTCTAGATTCAGTGAGCTCCCACCAGCTCAGGCCAGATGTCTCTGTGGGTTTCCCCATCATGATCTTGAGTTCCCCCACCTTTACTCATATAATCCCTCCACCCTCTCTGAATGGACACTGGGAGCTCAGCCTGGTGTTTGGCTGTAGATCTCCAGCAATGGGGGGAGGGGGAGGGTTGTTTTTGTTTTTGTTGTTGTTGTTGTTGTTGATTTTTATTGAGCTCTACATTTTCCTCTGTTCCCCTTTTTGCCTTTCCCCTCCCCTTCAACCCTCTCTCGAGGTCCCCATGTTCCCAATTTACTCAGGCAGGACATCTTGTCTTTTTCTACTTCCCATGTAGATTAGATCTATGTATTGAAAGACCTGGATAAATCCAGACCCCTCTAGTAGAAAATATAGAGCCAAAAATTTAAGGAGAGAGAGAGAGAGAGAAAGAGAGAGAGAGAGAGAGAGAGAGAGAGAGAGAGAGAGAGAGAAATCAAAAATCTAGATTAACCAGTTCAGTGACTTTGTTTCAGGAACTAGCTGAACATAAAGTTAGATTATAATCTTGAGAAACAGGGAGTTACCCCCTTGTTGATTATTACTGGTATTTTTAGAATTTTTCAATGATCACTGATATTTTCAGAATTTTCCGATGATGCCCTCCCTACCCACTTTAGATGGTTTCTTCCCTTAAATACTCCTCCCAGCTACTCAGGGTCGAACTCTTTACCCCTGTGTGGGAAATGAGTTTCACCCCAGTGCACTGGATCCTATCCTGTCAATAAATCTCATGTGATTGCAGTAAGGACGGTCCCTCATTAGTTCCTGGGGGGTCATGTTATCCCGAGACTTGAGTGAGAGTCTCCCCGATCCAGAGGTCTTTCAGTATGTCTCTCTCAGGGTCCTCATTGTTGTCTAGGTTCTCTGGGATTGTGATTTATAGGCTGGCTTTCTTTGCTTTATGTTTAAAAAAACACTCATGAGTGAGTACATGTGATAACTGTCTTTCTGTGTCCCGGTTACCTCACTCAAAATAATGTTTTCTAGCTCCATCCATTTTCCTGAAAATTCAGGATGTTATTTTTTCTGCTGTGTAGTACTCCATTGTGTAAATGTACCACATTTTCCTTATCCATTCTTCAATTGAGGGGCATTTAGGTTGTTTCCAGGTTCTGGCTCTGACAAACAATGCTACTATGGACATAGTTAAGCACATGTCCTTGTGGCATGATTGAGCATCCTTTGGATATATACCCAAAAGTGGTATTACTGGGTCTTGAAGAAGGTTGTTTCCTAATTTTCTGAGAAATCACCACACTGACATCCAAAGGGGCTGTACCAGCTTGCATTCCCCCCAGTAATGCAGAATTGTTCCCTTTACTCCACAACCTCTCCAGCATAAGTTGATATCAAACTTCCGCCTTTTGAGAGGATCCTGATTTAAAGTCTAGTTTGAACTTATCTACCCTTAAAAATGAGAAAAAAATAAGCAGAAGGGGGCTGGAGAGTGCTCATGGTTAAGAGCATTTCCCCTTCAATTGAGTTATTCCACCCTTTTTCCTCTTCTCTCACTCCAAATATTTATATTTTAAAAAAAAAAAAAATAAGCAGAAGAGTAAAAAGTAGTGTTAGCCTGTGCAGCTATTCTAGCACTAGCAAATCAAGTGATGTACTTACGTTCTACTTAGCATTTCGTTAGCTTGTTCTGGCCTCTTTCAACCCTTCAGTTTCATATTTTTCAACACATGTATCAAAATATGTGTATGCATTTATATCCAGATTTTATTACTATAGGTTTTCTAGCATCAGGCTTCTTTAAATAGATTTTTTTAAATACCCATAAGTATACAAAAGTGTTATTTTACCAGTCTTTCTTCTCATTATTTCTGTTTTATTATGTTTGCTTAGGTGTTTTCTCAAACAGTACACAAACAAAAATATTTCAGTCATCTTTCCTGAGCTCATGTTGTTGTTAGAAACTATTGTGGAAAAAGAGTGTTCTTCACATTCTATCCACTGTGTCCATTTTGACCATTGGTTTGTGTGATGTTTCCCATTAAAAGAACTTTTGAAATGTAATTAAGACTGTTGTGGCATTAATAATATAAAAGGTGCCTAGGACATAACAAAGTAACATTGTACCAGGACATAGCCAAGAATGGAGAAACTTGGAAATCTCAATAGTTGCATGTGACAAACTGACAAAGGCTTGGAAAACTTGAGTAATAAAATAATCACCACTCATTAAGTAATATATTTGATACATATTACAGCATTTCATGCCATTACTAGAACTAGTGATATAAATGAAAACTTGAACAAATAAGCAGCAATTAATAGGCAGTTCTTTACAGAAATGGAACAGTGGTATAGGACTTTGAGAAGATTAATGTCAAAACTTGTCTTTTCAAGACATTGAGCATGACTAGAAACTAGATATACTGTCGTCATATATGACATGGACTCTAAAAAAGTGTGTCAATTCTGGAGCAATATTGAGCAAGACAACATAGACTTTAGATGCTCATCACAAAATCTACTTGGGGCTCATCAACATTTAAGGAAGCAAGACTTATGAGACCATTGCCCTATGAATAATTTTTTTCTCTGTCTGTAGTTATTCTCATGTGCATACATATTTCTTCCCTAATAACAACTATGGGCATTTTTCCCTCTTCTTGTGTGTTTATCTCATGAAAATATTCCATCTGCTGGACACATTTATAGTTGAGGTTTGTCATGAAGATGATTTCTACTTAAACTGCATAATTCTAGTAAATAGAAATAACACTAGGATACATTTTATTACTCAGACAGACATAGGAAAGTCATAGTATTCTCAGTCACTGTGACAGCTTATTTTGGACTTCAAAACAAATTGGTTGCAACTGGAGATGAATACACAAAGACAATTTCTCAGTAGTTTGTTGCTGATTCAACATCAGGCATGAAGACATAACTTTCTCAGAAATGGACTTTCTGCAAATATTCCCAACCTCAAGTTTCAGGCAACTAACTGTCTAAGTCCTGAATTTCAATGTCACTTTCTGTCTGGAAACGCTGACTACTTAGAGTTATGTGCATGGCAAACATTACTCATTGCCTGAGAGAAACTGTGTGAAAAATGTGATTTATATTTGTCTAGAGATTTTGCTGTGGGGGAAGAAGGAGAGAAATAAAAATGGTGTGTGTGTGTGTGTGTGTGTGTGTGTGTGTGTGTGTGTGCGTGCGCGCTGAGGGAGGGATGTAGCCCAATGAACAGAGAAGTAGTAAGAGAGAAATGTGAGGAGATGTAGCTGAATGGGTAGAGAAATATAGAAAATGTAGCTATATAGAAGAGATACGTATGTAGGAGAGTTGTATCTGTAGAAAGATGAGGCTGTATTTATGAGAGAGCTCAGTAGATGAGATGTGTAGCTATGCAGAAGAAGTGTATGGCTGTGTAGGGAATGTAACTGTGTGGAGAGAGATGTGGCTGAGTAAGGAAGTGTAAACTTATATAGTAGTGTAGAGAATGTATGGAAAATATATGGATACTGTGTAGATAATCTGTGTAAAAATAGATGTAAATATGTATAAAGATGTATGGCTGTGAAGGACAGAGATGTATGTATTAAAAAGAGATATGTAACTGTATGTAAAAAAATGTAACTGTGTAGTGAGAGTGCGGAGAAAGAGAAATTATTCAAGATGAAGTAAAAGAGAAGGTTACCATCAGGAAAACGTGTGCTTTTTCATTTTTTTAAGTTACAATTAGGAAGTATGTGTGTTCTTATTTTCTCTAAGACAGAAAAAGTCTAGACCTCAGAGACAAAATTTTTGTAACCCTACTGCTCTGAGATATTCTTTCTGGGTGCAGTGCAGGGGCCCATGGGAACATACAGCAGTGATAACTAGTGTTTAACAGGTCGACCAACCAGACTTGAACACTATAGAATAAATTAAGAAAGGTGAATATTGGAGGTGTTGTGTTCATGTTTGGAAGGAGAAAGTCATGATTATTTTGGAAAGAAATTATAGCAGAGACGAAGATGGATCAACTAACACTCCTGGATGATAAAATTGAAGAAGATAACTTCCTCTTTTTTATTATGAGAAAATATGTATTTTGAAATTCTTTTAATTTAGAAATACAAAACCTGTGGAATAGGAGAAAGGAAAGAAAGGCACAAAGTATACAGGCAACGTTTTACTTCATGAACTTCTCACACCCTCTTTTCTTCACTAGTTTCCATGAAGAGAAAACACTCAGACACCCACAATAATGTTGTTAATCACAATGGAAAGAAAAAAGTGTTGTAAGGAAAACATGAACTATACTAAACAATTGGTTTGCATAATTATATAGTTTGTTCTCACGGGCCTCATTGTCATACTCCTGAGAGATGTGGGTAGCTAACATTCCAAAGAGCTCCCTCTGAGGGAGAAATGGGTGGGAGGATCGGGTCCTGGCTGATGTAACAGTCCTTTGATTCTAGACAAGTCCAGAGACGGATGCTATTCCCAGATGACAAGCAGCAATTAAGTATGAGGCTGGGTGTGTGTAAAGCACAACAGAGGAAATTAAGAGGCAGGAGCATCACCATTCTGAAGAACATGCCAAAATCACTTACTCAATGGCAGCAGGATTTGTACTCTGTGTTTGCATAATTAATTTACGGGCTGTATTTCTACAGACAATCCTTATAATACATAATGTACCCCACAAGAATATAGGCCATGCCTTCCAAACTTCATTTGTTTGTAAGAACATGTGATGTAAAAACTTAAGTACAGACAAAGCTGAATTTAACCTGTTGATATTTTTTACCTAGTGAGCCAAGGAAAACTGGGATGCACTAAACAATACTGACATTTGAGGGAAAAGAGAAGATATTTACTCTTTTACAGTCAGTTTTATTGAACAAGGAATGAGAAGATGGCTGTGAAGACAGAGTACCTCAACCAGACTATGGTAAGTCATTTCATCCTACAGGGTCTGATGCACACAGCTGAGCACCCTGGCCTCTTCTTCCTCCTTTTCCTCCTCATCTACAGCATCACTGTGACCGGCAATCTCCTCATTCTCCTTACTGTGGGCTCTGACCCTCATCTCCGCTCCCCCATGTACCACTTCCTGGGTCACCTCTCCTTCCTGGATGCATGTCTGTCTACAGTAACAGTTCCCAAGGTCATAGCCGGCCTGGTGACTTTGGATGGGAAAGTGATCTCCTTCCACGGCTGTGCTATACAACTTTATTGTTTCCACTTCCTGGCCAGCACCGAGTGCTTTCTATACACAGTCATGGCTTATGACCGTTACCTGGCTATCTGTCAGCCCCTGCACTATCCTGTGGCCATGAACAGACGAGTGTGTGCAGGGCTGGCTGGGAGCACGTGGGCCACAGGTGCTGTGCACTCTGCAATTCACACTTCCCTCACCTTCCACTTGCTGTATTGTGGACCGCACCATATCGCCTACTTCTTCTGTGACATCCCTCCAGTATTGAAGCTGGCCTGTGCAGACACCACCATTAATGAGCTTGTCATGCTGGCAAACATTGGCGTGGTAGCTGCGGGCTGCCTCATCCTCATCATCATCTCCTATGTCTTCATCGTGGCTGCGGTGCTGCGCATCCGCACAGCAGAGGGAAGGCAGCGAGCCTTCTCCACTTGCACAGCGCATCTCACAGTGGTGCTCCTATACTACATGCCGCCTGTCTGCATCTACCTGCAGCCAAGCTCCACTGGCGCAGGGGCAGGAGCCCCTGCTGTCTTCTACACAATAATCACACCAATGCTCAATCCTTTCATTTACACACTGAGAAACAAGGAGGTCAAGCAGGCTTTGAAAAGGTTGGTGTGTAGAGGCTCCTGAGAGTCACCAGCGGGCAGCCCAGGCCCCAACCTGAACCTGCCGCTGTGCCCCTTGCCTGTCAGGAAAACAACAATGGCAACTACTCAAGGAGGAAACTGCTGAGTATCGACTGGGCCACATGTCCTCTCTTTGATCTGCCTCCGCATCACCTTAACAAACTCTTCACTAATAAAATCAAACTAGAGAGGTGACATTTTCAAATATTTCTGACACCTAAGCTCAGAGGTATGCAAATGTTGTTCAAACCCTTGTTTGTTTTAGTGTTTCTGTAAAGTAATTGCATTGACTGTATATCTTTTACTAATTCTTAAAGCAAAAATACAAGGTCCAAATTTTTGTCATCTATCACCTGATTTTTTTTAAGAGAAGAGGCTAAATTTTATCATGATTAAATTAAACTCCAATGAGAATTGTGGCTTGTCCACCATCACTTAGAAAGTCATTATATTAACTGTTTCCATTCCAGGTAGTGATACCTAAGACAAGACTCATAATATGAAATAACAAACACGGGATTTGGAGGCCTCGGAAGTCACCCAGATCCCAGAATTTGAATTCACTACTCAATAGATAGAACATTTTGTAAAAATCTTATATACCGGTAGCTTTAGTTTAAAAAGAAAATTAAAAGTAATTTCCTTTGGAGATTTTATAAGGTCTGAATGAGATAATTGGCAAGATTTTGGCATTTTCCATTGGTGAAGTACTTTACTTATAGAACAACCACAAGAACAGATATTTTTTTAGATAATAATGTGACAAATACATCAAGATTCTTCTAACTGTAATTTGCTATAAGGTGGAAGGAATTGTGATGGCTTCCAGGATGAGTGACTAATATAATCTTTAGATAAATGTGCCTTGATTGTAAAGCTAAACACTTTATGCACACAGCACTTTATCTCTTTAATTGTACTGTTCTTCTGTAGAAATAGCCTCAGCCAAACAAGCCACTCTTTTTGATATGTTTTATAGCAAAAGAAAGTAAGTTGTAGAATGACCACCTAATATACTATTGCAATACAATAAATATCAATCTTGATGGATACTATTGGTCTCCAACTTGACTGGATCTGATGTCAACTAAATGGACAACTGACAAGCACACCTTTGAAGGATTTTCTTGATCACATTATTTGAAATAGAAAGATCCACCATTAATGTGTACAATACCTTTTGAAAGCCGTCCAATGAAAAGAAACTGAGACAAGAATAGAATTATTGATTTTTGCCTGCTTGCCATCACTCTTGTTAGCAAGTTTGTTTACTCTCTTGCTCCAAAAGCTACATTCTCTCACTGATGCTAGAACTAGACTCTTCGGGCATCTGATGCAGACTGAAGATCAGCAACTCTTCTTCACCCTTCTATTGTGAATCTAGCATTGCTGAACTACAGAAAATGTACCATGTAAGTCAACCTAATAAGACCTATTTTAAAATTAATTCATTCTATCTCTCTCATCTTCTAGAGAACCTTGTCTCATACCATAACTATAATCTGCTCTCAATTCCATTTTCTAGAGGTAGTGTTCTGGTTGTGTTATCTAGATTACTGCTCATCAGGAATTTATTTATTTCAAGGGACATTTTTATTTTTCTATCTATCTGCAGATGGGGTACCCATGACCTGCAAAAACAAACTTTCTCAAGACCATGCAAATTTAAGAGCTAAAGCTTCAACGTCAGCTAGAATATATATGACTTCAAAGATCACACATTTTTTGCAATGTGACAGTACCTTAAAGGTAGTCAAACTCACCTGCTCAACATTCAGGAACCATTTTGGATTTTGTGGTCAAGATTCCCTAGTCTTTGAATTGTGCCTAGTGTTTTATAAATGTTTCCTGGAAATGGATAGCATATAGGGAATATGACAAGACTAAGACATGCAGTTAAGCTCAGCATCCACGCAGAAATCAGTCTTATTCTCCCTTGTTCCAGCATCTGACAGTTACTGATACAGCTGTAGGAAGGATGAAAGTAACTTAGGAAGCTCATCATGCCCATCAGAGCAAACTCCATCACAGAGTGAGGACAGTGGCAAGACAAGATCCTGGTTCCATCCTGCACTTTCCTCAGTCTTGTTAAACAACTGCCTCCTGGAAAATCAAGGCTGAATTATAGAAGACTAGGCACACAACTGCAATGGTGATATTTTTTCCAGGTTCTGGTTATTACAAATAATGCTACTATGAACATAGTTGTACAAATGCTTTTGTAGTATGATTGGGCATCTTTTGGGTATATTCCCAAGAATGGTATTGCTGGACCCTAAGGTAGGTTGACTCCAAATTTTCTGAGAAATTTCCACATTTATTTCCAAAGTGGTTGCGCGCAAGTTTGCATTCCCACCAACAATGGATGAGTGAGTGTTCCCTTTACTTTACATCCTCTCCAGCATAAGGTATCATTGGTGCTTTTGATTTTAACCATTCTGACAAGTTTAAGATGGTATCTCAAAGTTGTTTTGATTTTTTCTTTGAGCCTTTTGCCTTATATATCTGTCTACCCAGTAAGAATCCTTCAATCTCTTGAGTTCTTCTCTTCCTCTTGACAATGGTCCATGACCTCAGCTAATTATAAGCCTATATAACTGTGCTGATAGATATCTTGCCTTTATTTATTAAATATTTTGTATACATATCACCATTGTAAGACCTGTCAGAGGCTTTATACCATTAAATGCTCCAAACAAAACTACTAAACAAAATATTTAAATCAGTAAAATATATATTCCTTCATGTGTTTGCCTTGTAGAAATGAAACAAGGCACAAATACATTATCCATAGCAAAGATGCCAAATAACTGATTTTCTAATTGTTTCAGGAGTGGAAAATATTAATCCAAAATTTTTCAATTTTATTATAAGATTTGGCAAGTGTGGTATAACTAATTGTACTATTGTAGCTACAATTAAATTTTGAATGTAAAAGAGGACTTGAGAATTAATTTATATTAATAAAAATGAAAAACACTTGGCAAAATGAAGATAACTATATAAGGCAATTATTTCCTCTGCCTCCCTACAACATCGCTAGTAAGTGACTTATGCTTTTATATGATTAACATCTGTCAAGTGAACAGGAACTAGAACAAAAATAAACTATTGTCTAGGACAATTTGCAAGGAAGGTTCTCCTGTAAAACATGACTAAAGAATGTTAACATGAGAAATTCCAAGACAAGAAAGAAGGTAAACAAAATTGCTGGAAAGTAGGATTAATTGATATCCTGCCTAATATCAAACAGCTCATATTCAGAATTTCATATTACTCTGGAAGGCAGAGCATGTGCAGGGAATTCAGATGCTAGCAACTGAGTGGCAGCAATTTCTCCCAGGGATTAACGTGCCAGTAGAGATGGTTTCTAGGCTATTCTTTAAGTAACATGAAAATCTAAAAAGAAAAAAGAAAAAACTGTGTTCCTTTTCATAACTGGCAGCATTGTGACTAAATAAAATACCATTTCTTTGAAAAATATTCTGTTACATAAAATTCTTTTGTAACTTTGCATCCAGTCTGCATTCATATCAGGTATTCATTCCTAATATTTTCCATGTAAATTAAAGTAAACCCAAAACGTTATAAAAAAAGAAATAGAGACTGTAAAGAAGCTATGACGAGGTAGACTGTTAACAGAATATTATTGAGGTGTATAATGGTAGAGTCAAAAGCAAGATTTTTGTACCAGTCTTTAATGAAAGAAGACTGCATTTGGAAGGAAGAAATCAGTGTTGTTATTCCATTCTTCTTTAGAATTGAATAGTATTCCATTTTATTTATGTGCCAGATTTTCATAATCCATTCATCTGTTGATATGTAATTAATTTTGCCAGATATTGAGCTTATGTCTCTCAACTTTGAGAATACTTTTATTTATTTTTAAATATATTTTTATTTATTCATTTTTGCAACCCAGCTTCTATTGTCTCTCCTTCCATTCCTTTCAGTATCCCCAACCTCCATTCTGCCCCACAACCATCCACCCACCACTCCTTTCAGTTTTTATTTAGAGGAGGTCAGGCCTTCGACGGAAATCAACCAAACATGGTAAATCATGTGGAGGCTGGACAAAGCCACCCAATATGATAATAAAGGTCCCAAAAGCAGGCAAAGGAGTCAGAGAGAGCACCTGCTCCCACTGTTAGGAGTCCCATAAGAAGACCAAGCCACACAACTGCCATATATATGCAGAGGGCTTAGGTCAGTCCCATGCAAGATTCCTAATTGTTGGTTCAGTCTCTGTGAGCTCCTATGAGCTCATGTTAGCTGATTCTATGGATTTTCTTGTGCTGTCCTTGATCCTTCTGACTCTTAGAATCCTTCCTCTCCATCTTCTGCAGGATCCTCCAAGGTTTACCTTGGCTGTGGGTCTCTGCATATGTTTCCATACATTGCTGGATAAAGCCTCAAATCTGAAAAATTTTAATACATGAAAGCTTCAAAATTTTCTTTCGTTCTTGCAATCATATCTTTGCTTTTGGCAATACCAAACACAGGGATGTTCGGCAGAGCTCCTCGTCTCAAGTCTCTATTTATATTTGGTTAATAGATGTATTTGTTTTTCTTGTTATTCGTTTTTCTACCATATTGTCCTTGATTTGCCTTCAAATTCTCCATTCATTTACTGTGTTACAGCTAATGTCTTCTAAGACTATTCAATACATTTTAAATTTTATTTTTTAACTCTAAGAATATAAATTTTTGTTATTTTTTTCTAGAAATAGAATAAAGTAGAATTTAAAAACAAATGTTAGACATAGGTTAAGGTCAGTTGCTACACTGATCATCTTGAATGCAGTTGCAGCTTTGCATGACTCCATGTCACAATTTATTAATGTTGAAACTTTAACCTCATCATTTCATTTGAGGTTAGCATACCTCAACCAAGAAAACATTCATGTAAGCTTAACTTACATAAATAAATTCATTTAAATTAACAGATACTTAGTTATCTAATGTCATTAAGCGTTAGTTCAAAAGAGGAGATTAAATATGCAATTCATTAAAATATATAGTTTTAAAGTATTATGTTAAAAGAAAACAAATAAAAGAAACATTATTTAATTCATATGAAACCATATAAACTAAATATTTTCAGTATTTTGAACAAGTTTTATGGTCATCATGCACACAAATAACATCATCAATTGATATTTTACACATGAGAAGTCTCAGGTTCACAGGGCAACTAATAAAACATAAATAGCAGAGGCAGGATCAAAGTCCCAGGCTCCTCAAATTCTATATTATTAGTGGTGACCACTTAGAATGGTAAATATCTCTATACAACAAGCAATGTCCCCCAGACCTCCCCACTATTTCAGTCACCATGTATGTTTATTTATTAAATTGATTTTGTTCCTGTCCTGTACTCATTACAACTCCTTTTTCTAATCTCCTTACCCATTTACAGCACGCACTTCTACCCTGCAAGTCCTGTGTCCACATTCATCAATATTTATTATTGTTTGGTTCGCTTTGGTTCTCTGTTTTGGCATTTATAATATGTTATATTTACTACCATATACTTGATATATAAAACTGATATAAAATGGTAGTTTTAAGTGTATATATATATATATATATTCTACATTTCTGCTGCCCTCCCTATGTCTTCCTTCCCACTTCAATCCTCCCCCAAGGTCCACATGCTCCCAATTTACTCAGGAGATCTTGTCTTTTTCTACATCCCATGTAGACTAGATCTATGTAAGTCTTTCTTAGTGTCCTCACTGTTGTCTAAGTTCTCTAGGATTGTGGTTTGTAGGCTTTCTTTGCTTTATGTCTTAAAATCATCTATGAGTGAGTACATGTAATAATTGTCTTTCTGTGTCTGGGTTATCTCACTCAAAATAATGTTTTCAAGTTCCATCCATTTTCCAGAAAAATTCAAGATATCATTACATTTTTCTGCTGTGTAGTACTCCATTGTTTAAATGTACCACATTTTCCTTATCCATTCTTTGCTTGAGGGGCATTTAGTTTGTTTCCAGGGTCTGGCTATGACAAACAATGCTGCTATGAACATAGTTGAGCACATGACCTTGTGGTACAATTGAACATTCTTTGGATATATACCCAAAAGTGGTATTACTGGGTCTTGAGGAAGGTTGTTTCCTAATTTTCTGAGAAATTGCCACACTGACATCCAAAGGGGCTGTACCAGCTTGCATTTCCACCAGCAATGCAGAAGTGTTCCCTTTATTCCACAAATTCTCCAGCATAAGTAGTCATCAGTGTTTTTGATCTTGGCCATCTTACAGGTGTAAGATGGAATCTCAGAGTTGTTTTTTATTTAAATTTCTCTGATGACTAAGGATGTTGAACATTTCCTTAAGTGTCTTTCAGTCATTTTAGATTTCTCTGTTGAGAGTTCTCTGTTTAGGTCTGTACTCCATTTTTTATTAGATTATTTGTTCTTTTGATGACCAATTTTTTGAGTTCTTTGTATATTTTGGAGAGGAGATCTCTGTCTGAAGTGGGGTTAGTGGAGATCTCTTTTTATTCTGTAGGCTGTTATTTTTGTCTTGTTGACCATATCCTTTCCTTTACAAAAAACATACCTCAAATTCAATGACAGACATTACCTCAGAGTAAAAGTAAAAAGACTTTCCAATCAAACTGTCCTAAGAACCAAGCTGGTGTCATCATCTATCTTTATATCTAACAAAATAAGACTGTAAACTAAAAGCAATAGAAAGAGATGTAGAAAGACAATTTATATTCATCACAAAAAGTCTATCAAGATGAAGTACCAATTCTTTAAGTATGTAGTGTGTAAAAGAAACATTACTAAAGTTTAAATTACACATCAAACTCCACACACTAATAGTGGAAGACTTCAACACCCCACTCTTACCAATGGACAGGTCTTCCAGACAGAAACTTAACAGAAAATAAGGTAACAGATGTCATGACTCAAATGAATTTTACAATGAAAAAAAAGAAAGCATATCAACAAGTGGTACTGGCAGCATGTAGAAGATTATATATATATATATATATATATATCACCATCACAAAATTCAAGTCCAAGTAGACCAAAGACCTTAGCATAAATCCAGTTACACTGAACCTGATAGAAGAGAAAGTAGGAAGTGGGCCTTGAATGTATTGGCACAGGAGATCACTTCCTAAATATAACTCTTGAAGCACAGACACTGAAAGAAACAATCAATAAATGGTACCTCCTGAAACTTAAAAGTTTCTATAAGGCAAAGGACACACTAAGTAAGACAAAACAGCACTTTTTTCCTAAATATAACTCCAGGAGCACAGACACTGAGAGCAATAATAAATAAATCAGACCTTATGAAACTGAGAAATTTCTGTAAGTCAAAAGACACAATCAATAAGATAAAATGATGGCCCACTGAATGGGAAAATATCTTCACCAACTCCACATTTGACAGAGGGCTGATCTCCAAAATGTATAAAGAACTCAAGAAATTAGACATTAAAAAAAAATAATCCAATTTAAAGAAGGGGTAAAGATCTAAACAGAGAATTCTCAACAGGAGATTCTCAAATGGCCAAAAGACATTTAAGAAATTGCTCAACATCCTTAATCATGAGGGAAATTTAAATCAGAACAACTCTTAAGATTCCATCTTAGACCTGTCGGAATAACTAAGATCAAAAGTACTGAGGATAGCTTATGTTGGAGAGGATGTGGAGTAAAGGGAACACTCTTCCACTGCTGTTGTGAGTGCAAACTTGTACAGCAACTTCAGAAATCAGTATGACAATTTCTCAGAAAATTGGGACTCAATCTACCTCAAGAACTAGTGATACCACTCTTGAGCATATACCCAAAGGATGCTCAATCATAACACAAGGACACTCACTCAACAATGTTCATAGCAGCATTATTTGTAATAGCCAGAACCTGGAAGCAACATAATGTCCCTCAACTGAAGAATGGATAAAGAAAATGTGCTCCATTTATGCAATGGAGTATTACAAGGCTGTAAAATCAATGTCATCATGAAATTTGCAAGCAAATGGATAGAATTAGGGGGAAAAAACATGCTTAACGAGGTAACCCAAACTCAAAAAGGCAAACACAGTATGTTCACACTCATAAGTGGATACTAGATATAAAGCAAAGGATAAGCAGACGACAATTCACAGCTTCAGAAAAGCTAGGTAACAAGGAGGACACTAAGAGTCCTCTTTGATCTTCCTGGAAAGAGGAATTGATGAGATCCCCTGGGTAAATTGGGGGCAAGGAGAGATGATAGAGGGGAGGGGATGTGGAATAAGAAAATGAGGAAATGGAATGGTCGAGTTGGGGAGGGATGGATTAGAGGAGCAATAAAAGAGACATCTTGATAGAGGGAGCCATTATAGAGTTATGGAGAGACCTCATGCTCAAGAAATTTCCAGGAACCCACACGGATGACCTCAGAAAAACTCCTCTCAATAATGAAGAGGTTGTCTGAATTGGCCATCCTCTGCAATCAGATTGGTGAATACCCCAACATTCATCAAAGAGCCTTAATTTAACAACTGACAGAACCAGATACAGAGATCCACAACCAAACACCAGACCAAATTTTTGGAGTCTAATAGAAGAGAGGGAAAAAGGATTATATGACAAAGGAGGTCAAGATCATGATGGGGACATCTACAGAGACAGCTGAACAAAACTCATGGGAGCTCACAAGCTCTAGACCGACATCTGTGGAGCCTGCATAGAACCAAACTAGGCCCTCTACATGTGAGAGATTGTTATGTATCTTGGTCTATTTGGGGGGTCCCTGACAGTGGAAACAGTTATATCTGTCACTGGTGCATTAATAGCTTTTTGGAACCCATTTACTTTGGTAAGATGCCTTGCTTAACTTTGATGCATGGAGGAGGTGGCTTGGCCCTGCCTCAACCTAATGTACCTTACCCTTTAAAAGATTTGGATAGTGGATTGACTGGTAAGGGGAGATGAAAGGAGCAAGAGGAGGGTTGGTAGGGAGCTCTGTGGTTGGAATGATAAAATGAATAAATAATAAATAAATTTTCACATCTGGGGTGGTTGCGATCATGTGAACTTATGTTTGGTCCGAAATTCTATTACTTTATGGGAATGTGTGTTCTTTTTTTATGCCAAAGTCATGTTGTTTGTAGTTGTATAATTCTGTAGTGTAACTTGGAATATGAAGAAAGACACTTAAAAGAAATCCCACACTAGCTCAGAATTGAGAATAATAGATGGTTATTTATTTACATGTAGGCTCACAAATCAGAATCCTCTGCTGGATCGGAGAACAGAAACTGAATTCCACAGCCAAAAAAGAAGCTGGACAGATGGTTTGCATTGGCATAAGAGGCCACGCCACAGTGGGCAGTTAACTTAAAGGCTATTGGCTATATAATTTCCTACAGCAGGAATCAGAAATTTTAGGTTTATACTTTCTCTCCTCTTTTAAGAATAATATTTCTGCAATTTTTATCTTTAAATAAATTTCCACTAGAGAAATAATGTGAGATTATTAAACATGTGACAACTCATTCATTGTCATTAAACATGATCACCTGTATAATTCACAAATAAATTGCTAAGTGATTATCATCAAACCCTTAAGAGAGATATTTTAAAACATACATTACTAGTAGTAGTATTTGGTAGCAATCACTAATAGAAACAAATTTCCTGTTGAATTTTAATTAGATGATAACCTGGATATTAATCATACAAGGCACTAATAACAAGAACTCTAAATAAAAGCTATTTGCATATGCAAAACTCAGGGATTTTACATACATACCTACATGCATACCCATGTAGGTATGTATGTAAATTTTTTGAAACAGTTTCTCTGAATAGCTTTGGTGCCTATCCTGAAACTATCTCTTTTTGACCAGACTTGCCTTTAACTTAAAGAGATCCACCTGCCTCTACCTCCCAAGTTCTGGGATTAAAGACCTGCACCACCACCACCTGGCTATTTCTCTTAAGATAGTAAGCAGTGCCAGGTGTGGTACCACATGTGTTTAATTCCAAAACTCAAAAAACATCATCCACAAAGACTTACAACTTATCAGTACAGAGTTCAAGAAATATTAAAAGGCCTTGCCTATCAAAATCAGGGCACTCTATTTCTCTTAAAGAAATATGTGCTACTAATATATATATATATATTGAGAGTCACTTCTTCAGGTCCTCTACCCACTGCTGAAACCGCAAAAGTCTAAAGAGTAGACCCAAGTTAAAGGTTACACATGCCTTAAACTCAGGGGCAACAAAACAAAGAAAACAAAAATACAGAGATGTGGGATGGAAGCTGCAGGGAAAGTGAGGTTTGATAGTGGTAAGAGAGAAATAAAAAAAATGGTGTCTTATAATGGTGATTAGATTGCATTATATCATATATTAAATATTCAAAGAACAAGCATGAATAATAAATAGAATTATGAACAAAGGAAATAAGAGGCTTATTTCGGAAAAGGGATGAGATTAATGGGATGAGAAGAGACAAATGAAGTGGATAAAGAAATATGATATGCACATATTATTCACCTACATGAAAATGTAGCAGTGAAACTAACTATTATGTGTAATTAATATGTGGAAATAAACATACATTAAAAATTTTAAGTAAAAAAAACTTTAGGTTTAGCTAGAGGAATAAATTTTCAAAGATGAATTTGCATAATTAAGCAAGGCTCCCCATCCCCAAAATATGGATTAACAAATCATAATGCTTTGATCAGGTATGTCTTTGTATTTCCGTGTAAATTTTTTTTTTGAGATGGACAAATAAATATTTTCAAAGGGAATGAAGTGCAAGAGTGAGACTTTGACAAAGGAAGACATTCTATCTACCCAGAAGCACCCATTCCCTGTCACAACCTCCCTTCCCTGAATTACCACTGCTATGACCTCTACATTGCAGATCCATTTTTCTTTGTACTTTAATATAGTTTTCTTTTTTTTTTTTTTTTTTTTTTTTTGTCAAAGCCTCCGTTTATTAGGGACAGGGTAACAACTTATATACCCCCTGAATGAGGGCTTGGGGAGCAGGGCACAGGAGCATGGAATCTGGCCGCGTGGTCCCAGTCACGTAACCTACATCCAGTCAGGTAGGCCAAGAAGTCAGGAGTTGCCACACCTAGTTCCCTGGATAGCTGGAATTTAAGGCAGTTCCGCTATCAGATTAGGTTCGTTAGCAATTAGCGAATAGCTAATTGGGTGTGGGGCAGGTTTTGCCAATAGGACTATTCTTAACATAATTATGGGTTTGGGGTTCCCTGCAGGCTCCCCAAGGTGATGGTTTCTGTAACAATCTTTAGGGGGGGAAACGGCTCCCAACATATTCCTCCTTTCTTATATAAAGGCAAGTAGTTATAGGTGGAGGGCACCAAGACAGAGTCAACCATGGTGTCAGATCTAAAGGAGAAGGGACTGGGACAAGGAGAGACGCTCCTCTCGACTGGTGAAGCAATTTACCTCTCCTGGGAACAGAGGGGTGCCTTATGAGTAGCATTAGTTTCTTGGAGCTTCTCAAATAAAAGGTATCTAGTAGGATTAAAGTAAGCAGATCACAGGGCACCCTGTCTTAGGCTATGTGGAGAGCGCCCCTCGTACCTAAAAACCATGCCATGTTGAGCCGGCCTGTACGGCCTCTGTATGGTTTGAAATTTAGGTGAGGATCCACACTAACTCCCGTCATTGGGCCCCTGTATCTATCATTAATGAAAAATCTGTGAGGTGCTCCTTAAACAAAAGATATGATATAATTTTGGCACCAATAACTCCATCTCCAGGCAAGAAGAAAGGGGCACCTTCCAAACCCGTATTCACCTTTTAGTCTGGCCCATGGTATGTCCTCCTTCCTAAATGCCTACTCCACAAAAAAGTTACGTGTGCTTGCCTGCCATCAATTAGGGAGGTGAAAAAGGGATCAAAATCTAAAATTCTTAACATATGCATTAAACCCAAACACTTTACAGCATGTGTCAAACCTTTCCCAACATCTATAAGCAGTTACAAATATCATTAGATCAATTTCAGTAAGAGTACAATGACATACATTGTTGTCAAATACCACCATTTCCAGACTCTGAGCAACAGTCACAGGAACCCCAATCTTTCCCCTTCTTAAGTGAAGAGGTTAGTATTTTAATTAAAATGAGTTCTGTGTCCCAAAGATTAAAACAGTCTGATGTCCAGTCTGCATCTCAGCTCCAAAGCAGACCAGAGTTCAAGCTGCAGAAGCAGTTTAGCACTTGTGCTTCAGGGCCGGTGGGATTCCTGGGTGAGGTGAGCTGGATTCAGCTATCTGAAGCACATCCTGGCATTATCTCAGCCGGGTCTCCCTGGACTCAGGAGGCAGAATTGACACCCTGTAGAGTGGAGCAGCAGGTTCTGTTATCAGGGACTCCTCTCCTTGGGGGCAGGAAAAGCCAGACTAAGGACCTCTCTGCAATCGCCTCAGGAACTCCTCTGTGTCCGCAGCGCAGCCTCGACATCAGGCCCAGCTTTTATTTTCTTTCTGTGAAAAAAGCATAAACATATCCTCGACCCCAAATATATATAGGTCGGGTTTTTTCATAATGCATTGCAAGGGCTTTTCCACCTTGCCCTAGCAAAGGTCAGCTTGGTGTTATCATGTCACATCCGTTTGCATCTGGATCTACTTGCAAGTTTCATAAGCTGCTTACAAGGAGCCTTATTATGCTCCATAATATTTTTTTTATTATTATTATTAGCCATATATGCAGTTCCTCCATTGGAAGAGCCATTTGTAAAATTTAGCATAAAATCCTTTAAGGGATTTTTTTTGCTATAACATTAGCAAAATACAGTTGTGTGAATTGTAGCAATAATCATCTGGGGATCAAGCCATTTTTTAGCTTTTATCCTGCCCTTTTGTACCAGACAGGCTACTGGTTTAAATTAAGAGTTTAATATCTTAATTGGCAAAACTTGAGAAGATTTTGCCATAAACAGCATTTTTTTATAAAAATGTTGTAGAATAAGTTTTATATTTAATATGCACACTTGCCATAGCTGCATTATAATTAATATACTGTATTTGTTGATTATTGTATACTTACCTGTTGATTTATATTTTACCTGTTTGAGTACCTGTTAGGCAGCTTTAAGCTCTCTCTATTGGAAACTGTTTTTTTTTTATTTTATTTTATTTTCTATTCTAAGATGGCTCCCTTAATTAAGATGTGTGCTTCTCTGCTCCCCTAACCAACCTTCCTTTATCCCAAACATCCCGTTTCCCCAGGTTCCCCCCATCCTCCCCTTCTCACATTTCTCTCCCCTTCTCCCCTCACCCCCGCTCCCACCACACCCCCAAGATCCCAAATTTTTGCCCAGCAATCTGGTCTACTTCCCATAACCAGGAGGATAGCTATATGTTTTTCTTTCGGTTCACCTTCTTATTTAGTTTCTTTAGGATATCAAATTATAGACTCACTGACCTTTATTTATCTCTAGAAACCAATTATGAGTGAGTACATCCCATGTTCATCCTTTTGGGTCTGGGTTACCTCACTCAGGATAGTGTTTTCTATTTCCATCCATTTGCATGCAAAATTCGCGAAGTCATTGTTTTTTACCGCTGAGTAGTATTCTAATGTATATATATTCCATACTTTCTTCATCCATTCTTCCATTGAAGGGCATCTAGGTTGTTTCCAGGTTCCGGCTATTACAAATAATGCTGCTATGAACATAGTTGATCAACTCCAAAAAATCAGTTTCCGTGTAAATTTTAAGATTAGCTTTCTTTCTCATTCTGATGGGGAGCAATCTGTAGATTGCTTTTGATAAGATGGCCATTTTCACAATATTAACTGTAGCAAACCATGAACATGCAAGATCATTCCGTCTTCTGGAGTCTTCTTCAGTGTCTTAACATTTTCCTTGCACAAGTATCTTCATTGGTTAGATTTACTCCAATATATTTTTGAAACTATTATATATGAAATTATTACCCTGATTTCTTTCTCAATAAATTTGTTGTTGGAATATAGAAAGGTTACCTACTTCCTGTTAAATTTGTATCTGCTATTTTGCTGAATGTTTGTCAGCTGTATTTTCTGGTAGAGTCTTTAGGTTTCAGAGTCTCTTATATGCAAAATTATACCATCTACAAATAAGAATATTTTGATTACTTATTTCTCTATTTTTATCCCCTTGGTCCCCTACAGCTGTCTTATTCTTCTAGCAAAGACTTCGAGTACTGTATTGAACACGAGTGGAGAATGGACATATTTACCTTGTTCTATGTAGGAACTCTAGTAGGAATGTTTGAGGTTTTTCATGTGCTCATGTATACTGTATGTGCTATGTGTATGTGTGAGTGTGAACACACATGTCTTCTGGCACGCGTGTGAAGGTCAACAACACAGGCAACCAGAGGTTTTGGTCATCTTTCCATCTTTCTAAAGACAGAGTCTTTGTTGGTTACGACTGCCCATGAGACTGGCAAAGGAACATCCAGGGATTCTCTTGTCTCTCCCATTTGTCTCATCATAGGAACACTGAGATTATGGATGCTTTCTACAATGCCCAGTTTCACACTTGTCCAGAAACCCCTTTATCTATGAAGCCATCTCTCCAGCTCCTGTTTTCTCTCCTTAAAAGAATATCATCAGTCAGTTTAAATTAGGACCTAGGATAAAGACCTCATTTTATCTTATCCCCTGCCTAGAGGCCTAGCTCTAAATACTCTCCTTTGATGAGAGGCTTTGGTAATCCAAGTCCTACACAAGAGTCCTGATTCCAGATACTCATTATATCTGGTATATTAAGTCACCCCCAGAAAGGAAATAAAACTAACAGTTAAAAGACGGGGAAACAGGTAAATTAGAATGGATATTTGGGAAGACGGAAATTAGGTGTTTCAGGCTATCTTTAGAATAGTGATATGAATTTTAGGTTTAACTATAAGAATAAATTGCTCAAAGGTGAATTTACATAATTAAGCAATGAAGGTCAAAATGTGGATCATAATGTTACTTCTGGTTCTGAAAGAGAGCTCTGGAAAATTCCTTGCCACTTGTAAAGACAATGTATTATCACGATCACCTCTAATTAGAGGTGACCTCATCATGAGTGATGTGTCTCCTAATTCTGTCATCCACTGTAATTGCAGGTGTAGGGCAATAACTAAAGACATGTTGTTTGGTGGTGGTGCCACACGCCTTTAATTCCAATACTCAGGAGGCAGAGGCAGGTGGATCTCTGTGAATCTGAGTCCAGCCTGGTCTACAAAGTAAGTTTCAGGACAGCCAAGACTGTTACACAGAGATACCCTGTCTCAAAAAGCCAAAATATAGATAGATAGATAGATAGATAGATAGATAGATAGATAGATAGATAGATAGATAGATAGATAGATAGATAGATAAACAGACAAATGGAAGTCTGAAATGGAACATTGTGAAAGTTGAGAGAAAGATACCTCAGTTCCTCTTATTTCTGGAAATTCTGCAATTAAATTACCTCACTATAAATTTCCTTTCAAACTTCGTCAAAGCAGATTTTATAAATTAAAAAAAGAAGAACCAATTACTAGGGTAGAACAATCAAATAATTAACATGCCTACATGCAGAGGTAAGCAACTAGTTGACCCAAAGAAGAGACAAAGACAAATGAAGGCAGACATCTCATACTGTTATTATGTTTTTAATTACTTTCTGAGCCAAAGGAAAGAATCAGTGTCTATCAAATGCCTTCCTTGTGCATACTTTCATGGAGGTAATTACTACTAAACAAACATTAATATAAAAACATAAATTCTGCAAGTAAATTCTTGTTGGGAAATAATTAAGAGAGACTAAATAATGTATATAAAAATCACCAATAATAAAACTTGTAGTACCTTTCCTCAAAATCATATTGCATAGGTCCAAATTCAGTGGTCTCTGCAAGTGTAGACACTTGCACCGGAAAACAAAAAGATATTCCCACCTGAGGCCAGAGAGATGGCTCAAGCACTTAAGATTACTGGCTACCCTTCCAGAAGAGCCGGGTTCATTGCCCACCACCCACACAGACATACATGCAGGCAAAAAACCAAAACATGTAAAAATAAATAAACCTTTTTTGAAAAGATGACCCAACCTATCTTATGCTCCTGCTTGAGTTGACATGCCTCTCACTCATTTTTTTCATGTACACAGAATTAGTCAAGGAAAACTCAGCTCTGCTGTAGACCATAGCAATTCCATGTTACTTCCAGTGTGTTACTTCATAGCTTTAACAGCAAATGGCTCCTGAAATGTCTAAGGTTGATTATAAATAAACACAGACAGGGTTTCTCAACAAGTGAGAAATGTTGTAATTCTGGTTATTTAGGAGTTGGTACGCTAGAATTGTTTAAGATAAGCAGTTCAAGACCATCCTAAGCAATAATGACCCTGCACCAAAAATAAAAACAAAGAGCTAAGTCCTTTGTGTGAATAGTACCACCTGGAATTTTGCTGTTCTAATATCAGGGTCTGAGGATGTAGTAAAACATTGTCTAGCATTTGAAAAGCTTTCCACTCAATCCTTAGAACTGTCATAAAAAATGAAAATAAACAAACTACTCTTTTTCCTTCAAAGCCCAAATATATTGACCTTATCCCCTAATTATTTTCCTCTATACCACATACTTCTATGCGTACATCTTTTCTACTATACCAGAATCACAATCACCTATATCTTGTGTCTCATAAACACCAAAATTGTTCTTACATCTAAAAGTAAATGTATAGTTCTTCAGTCTTCCTGGTATGCTCTATTGTCTGGCATGTCAGCAGACTCAGGTTGCACATCTGTTCCTCAGAACAGTCCGTCCTGACCAGGCAACAGAAGTAAAGACATAGCAAGTCTCTGCACCATCTGTGTTATGGAAGGGTGTCTACAGCACTCTCCCAGTATCTTCAGATACATTGTCGTTTAGTTGTTCTTCATCTACTGGATTTTCTTGCTCACCTGAACCTGATACCTATCTTTTTGTAACCACTCAGACTTTGGAGACCAGAGATAATTAGTGCCTTCTTCACCATCTTACTTTATTTTTAAAATAATCTTAGTACAGGATAAATTTAAGTTTATATTTCTTCATTAATAAATACAGCATTTGCACTAGTTAAAATTCCAAGACAAAACTAGGCAGTGGTGGCACACACCTTTAATCCCAGGACTTGGGAGGCCGAGGTAGGCAGATCTCTGTGACTTTGGGGACAGTCCAGTATACAAAGAGAAATCCAGAACATGCTCCTAATCGTGTTGTCACATCAATGATATAAAATCCCAAGTAGTTTTGCCTTATCCTGGTTGCTGCAGATGTCACCCAGGTTCCTGCCCTTAGTAACTATAATCAGAGGAAAATCTATGGCCTTCCTTAAGAATAGAATCAGAAGAGAGCAGAAACTGAAATGAGAAGATTGTGCCCCAAGTCTCTGTCCTTTTCAAAACCAGAAAATTCCCCCAGACAAAAGCTTCTCCAATGATTAATAGAAATGTAATAAATAAATATGCAAATGGTTGGCTGTAAGTCAGTTATCTCCAGGATAGAGCTACACAGTAACTCTAGAAAAGTTCAAATCCAAAATAAGACTGCCTTGCCTTTTCTGGATTTATCATCATCCCTCTTTTTCTCCTTAAAATCTAATAATTTCTGCAAATAAGCTAGAAAATAAAAACTTTCTCAGCTCCCTCGTTTACTTTCCATATCTGTACTTAAGAAACTATTTATGTAATTAATTTCACTTTCTCTATTATTTAATCATTTGTGTCTTATGGCAATGATGAATTCTTCCCTCCATGCCTTACATACATACACCATGTACATGCCCATATGCAGATTCATCATATAGATCAATACATCTTCTATTTAAATGAACACCTTTTCTTCAAAGTCTTACTCAGTGCAAGTTTCACATCTTTGTTTCTCAAACTGTAAATGAAAGGATTCATCATGGGAATCGCAACAGTATAAAACACTGTGGAGATCTTATCTTGATCCACTGACCCAACAGGAGAAGACTTAAAGTATATGAATGATGATGAACCAAAGAACAGAGAAACAGCAATCATGTGTGAGCTGCAAGTGCTGAGGGCCTTTGACCTGCCCTTTGTAGAATGGATGCGGAGGATGTTAGAGAGGATCAAGGTGTAAGAAATAACGATGGTGAGACTGGGTACTATCACGCTGACACCCACCACGATGAAAACCACCAGCTCATTGATGGCTGTACTTGTGCAGGAGAGCTCCAGGAGAGGGGGTATGTCACAGAAGTAGTGATTGATGATGTTGCCGTCACAAAAGGTGAGTCTCAGCATGCACACAGTGTGGGCCATGGCACCCACAAATCCCATTGCATATCCACCCACCATCAGTACAAAGCAGACTTGATAGGACATGGTGACCTTATAAAGCAATGGTTTACAGATGGCAGCGTATCGGTCATAGGCCATGGCTGTCAAAATAAAACATTCGTCAATAACAAAAAACGCAAAGAAAAAGAGCTGAGTCATGCACTCAGCATGGGAGATGGTGTTCTGCGTCACAAAACTCACCAGCATTTTGGGTGTGATGACAGAGGAGTAGCAGAGATCTGTGAAGGAAAGGTTGAAGAGAAAGTAGTACATGGGGGTGTGCAGGTGAGGGTTCAAAACAATCAGAACAATCAAGCCCAGGTTCCCCACCATGGAGACCACATAGATTCCCAAGAAGAGGAAGAAGAGAGGCAGCTGGAGCTCTGGCTGCTGTGTCAAACCCAGCAGGATAAACTCCTTCACAGAAGAGTCATTTTCTGAAGCCATTCCTTGGGTCATAGCTGTGAGAATGGGAATAATAGGGATATTAAGATAATATCCCAACTTTCACAAGTAAACCCACATGATGAGACTGAGAAGCAGAATGGAGAGATAAACTGCAGCCCTACATTTCAGGCCCTCGTGTTCATCTAAATTTCATATAATTGAAAGAATGAATAAGCATAAATGTGAGAACACCGAAGACTCAGCATGATAATGGTTGTTCCCTTGTCCTATAGAATCTCTCTTCTACTTCTGCCTTGAGAGTCTACCTCTCTCAGCTAGGCGGAGGTCTCAGGAGAAAGGAGGAGACACCTATAAAAGACGCCCTGGTCTTCTTACATGAGGTTTCTAACAGCAGAGTACCTTAATACAGTTGAACACTCACCATTTTACATCCGCATCAGAAGAGGAAAAGGTTAACTCTTCTGCCTTTATTGTCATGCAAGGCAAACAGTTTGACTAATTTTAGGGAATAATCACACAAGGGGGAAAAAATAGGTCTGTTCATTTGTTGTTTTTCCTACCTCAACCCTCATTCCTTCAACCTCTGAGAAACCGTGACCTGAAGATTGTGATTTCTAGGGTATCTTTGCCCAGAGTGTCCTTTCCAACCTTGAGTTAGTTAATAGCACTTACTAATATCAAAAGAGATAGCTAATAATATGGCCCAAGGGATTTAATGAGTTGGAAAATCCTTGGGACCTGATTAAAACTTGGAAGGCCTGTGCTTCCCCAGGGTTTTCTCTGAAGAGTAGGCTTTGAAGCTAAGCAAGATATGGTACCATGCATTATAATCTATTTCAATAATTACAACGGTTTATTAAAATGGCACAATTTCATGTATATTTGGGGACATCCCAAGTCATAAAAATCAAAATGACCCTTTCTCTATCTTTGGTATTTGCTCCTATAAAATCTCTGCAGTACTATAAAGAATAAGTTTATGGCATTATTTTTGCTCATCCCTGGCTTCTTTTTTAATTTACGTGAGCCTAATATGTTCTGATGCAGGGAAGTTAGTGAAATGCAAGCTTTATATTATTCTATAGTATCATAAGAATAAAGGAAAAGAAAAACATGTTTAGCAGGATGAATTGTGTTTGCTTTCCAAAAGATATTTTTCTAACTATTTTTGAGATGATATTTCTCCTTTCCTTTTCCACCCTCCAAACCCTCCCATACTCCTTTCTCCATTCTCCTAAAATTCATATAGATTCCTAAATATAACCTGCTCTTTCTGTATAATTTATTTATATGCATGTTTCCAGTGCTGACTGACTTGCAACAAATGCCAGCAAAATTGACAGCTATATTTAAAATAAATATATAACTATGATGATAAATAATAAATTGTGATTTAAAAAACAAATTGAAACATTAATTTTATGCATGAGTAATAGTAAAATTTTATTAAAAACAGATGACTAATGTTTATCATGCACATATAGATGGCACAGATTATAACAACAGGAACTGAACCTCTTCCTTTCTTATATCCACTCATGTATGGTTTACTTCAGAATTCCCACAAAATGATTCATGACTACAAGTTTTCTGGACTCTGTCACTGAAAAGGAAATGAGATTTTTCTCTCTGGTATCATTGTCTCTTTTAATTAATTTTACAGCTGCCTAAATTATCAATATGATCTTATTAGCATTTGCTATAATCCCTGAGTTGTGTTTTAGATGTTGATGGTTGTGTTATTAGTGTGGCATACATGTGTGTGTGTGTGTGTGTGTATGTTTGTGTGTTAAAATTTGTGCATTTGTCTTATTGAAAGAAACAACAAAGATAAATTTGGGTGCCAAGGCGAAGAGATAAGCAGATACTACAACACCAGTGAAGAGACAGTAAATGATCTTGATTAGAATATTGAGATTCCTGAAACAAATCGGGACAATTGTATGTTTTGCAGATTTCAATGCATTCTTTCAAGTCAGGCCAAAACTATGGAATACCTCAAATCTGTAGAGTAGCAACTCAGGTAATCAGTAGACACTGCAATTATCCCTAACGCATCTAACACATTCAAGTGGATTAATTAATGTAAAAATAAAAAGGTCAGAGAAAAAGAAAGAATTTCACTTAAACTTTTATATTACATTCATTTATTGGGGTACATATGTATGCTATACTTCATGTTTCAAGTTCGAAGGACAACTTTCAGTTCTTTCTCTCCTTTCACCATAGGAGACTGCTCTCAAGTCCTGGAGACAAGTACCTTTATCTGATAAGCCATCTTCGCAGCCCAGAACCTCTTTCTAAACAGGTAGCAATGATAGAAATCACCTGTCACATTCACGTTCATTTTTGTTCTAATATAAAATAAAACCTTATAAGAATATTCTCAGTTTGGATGTAGGTATGGTATTATTATAAAATATTGAGTAATCTTTTTGAGACATTTCTTGTTTCTTGGAATATATTAGTCATTTTTCTCAATTATGCATGCAAATCCCTAACAAGAAGCAACTTAATAGAGTGTTTATTTAAGCTTACAATTAGAGGGGATATAGTCCATCATGGTTAAGAAGTCACGGCAGCAGGAACAGAGAGTGAGCAATGTTGGTGTTCAGTTTACTTTGTCCCTTTAATAAACAGTCTAAGCCTATAGCCCATGCAATGATGGTGTTCACGATTAGGGTGGATCCTCTCACATCGCTTAACCTAATCTAAAAACATCTCTTATAGACATATCCAGATGCCTGTCTCTTTGGTGAATCTAGATTCTGTCAAGTTGACAATTGATACTAGCCATCATAATCAGCTTCTAAGAGAGAAGTCTGTACTTGTCAACACCAAGAAATAGTCTGGCTAAGATCTTTGTTTAGCATAGTCCACACAAGTCCATGATAGTTGAGACCATGAGTTTGGTTTTGGTAAAGGAAATAATTTATTCTAGAAATTTTAACAAACAGAATGAAATAGAATTAAACAAAATTAACAGATGTGCTTAGAGAAATGATTCTAGATTGAGGCTTAAGGATTTATTCTACTCCTCTATATACCTTACCCCCAAGGAAGGCAGTAAAAGGTGATGAAGAGTTCACTGAGTGCTCATTTAACACTCTTAGGGCATGCCTCCTCTAATTCCTGAATATCATCAAGGCTGGCTCATCACTGACTCCCTTTCTCCACATGAGAAGCAGAGAACTCTTCTTACTTTCATCATTCCATTTTTAAATGAGGATCTCTAAACTTTGCCCTATTTAAGGTTTAGAGATCCTAGAATGTTTGAAAAGTAAAAATAAATTGCTCCAAATAAAAGTCATATTATGCACATTGGCATGGTTTGTGTTTTCGATTCTAAAGTTGGGTAATCGTTCTAGTTTCATTTAGTGTTGGACTTTGTCAGTAGCCTTTTCTGCATCTGTAAAGATTACCAGTGATTTCTGTACTCAAATCTATTCATTGTATCTATAATATATTACATTTATTGAATTGTGGCTATTAAGCCATCCTTGCTTCATATTGCAATGCAGCACCCTTGGTCATGGTAAGCAAAATATGCTATAGTTCTTCTTCTAAGTTATAAGTACCTTGTCTTATTCATCCTTACTATTGGTATAACTATTGACTGAGATTTTATTTGACTTAATGAGCTTTTTATTCCCAAAATTTTATTTTTTCAGTATTTTAAAATTTTAGTGTTTTAAAATTAATTTCCATTGTTTTTAGTATATTTTTAAATAATTTTTGAGATCCCACACATATATACAATGTATTTTGATACTATCCAGTCATCCTTCTAACTCTTCCATGATCCATCCAAACATCTCCTCCCAACTTTCAGGTTTATTTTTAATAACACACCAAGCCCACTTTGTGATGCCCATATAATCACAACTATGGGACTATCCACTAGACCATGGCACACCCTCAAAGCAAATTTGCTCTCCTTTCCTCAAAAGTCATCAATTCTCAATTGCTCCTCAGCTAAGGAAGGAACTATGTGAGCCCCTCCCATATCCATGTCGAAATGTTGACTGATTTGATCTTGTTCAGGTCTTGTAAAATAATCAGAGTTGCTGAGAGTTAATAGGCATAGTTGTCTTGTCATGCCGCAAAAACACATCTTTGACTCAGTCCTCCTCAACTTCAAGCTCTCTCCATCTTCCCATGCTTTCTTCTGAGGTGGTCCCTGAGTTTTAGGAAAAGGAGCTTGTCATACAGATGCCCAGTTTATGACTGAGCACTTCAAAGAAGCCTGTTCTCTGCTTTTTTCTATATCCTGAGTTTGAAATGCTGCCACTATAAAACTAAACTTCTCTAATGAGGTCTGAGACATTTAGAGGACAGTTTGATATTATGTCTATTTAGGAAAAGAATATTAGTAGGTTCATCTCTAGGACCTGTAACCTCCCCAGCCTTTGGGGCTAGATTTATAGTACAAGGCATGAAGCCATCCTATAGTATATGCCTTAACACCAATCATAAAACAATTGGTTATCATCATAACTTAATTCATACCACTATTTACCATATTTTTTCATGCCAGTCATTACTGAAAGTCACATTGCTTACAGCCGGGTAAGAGTGACAATGATTTTTTTTCCCCAGAAGCCTACATAGCATCTTCAAGTACTACAAAAAGCTAGCAGGAAGAAAGTGCTCTTTCAATACCAAATTGATTGTCCTCCATGTTCTGTAACCAATGTATATGGTGCGTGTAACAATAAGGTCTTGCCACTAAATTCTGGTGGTCAACCAAGAGCAATTACAAAAGCTTATGTTGTTTTGATGATCTTTGAGACAATTTTTACTAAAAACTTGAGATTTTTATCTGGCAACCTATAGCTTCAGGGATGAGCCATATCTCCTTGGAGAATAGCTCCAATAATTAGACTTGTATGAATATGTATAAATGCAAATAAATATATTACATATGTGTGTGGAGTTTACAAAACAGTAAATTTCCATAGGGGTTTCTCAAACATCCTTAGGTTTTCCCGTAGGACCTATGACCTATCTTAATGCGGGGTCTTGGCCTCATTGACAGTGTCAGGTATGGATTCCATCTCATGAAGCAAGCCTTAAGTCCAATTTGAATGTGATATGTTACTCCCAAAACATGCATGCCACTCTTGTACTAGGGGCCTATCTTCCCTAGCTCCCCACATTAACACCTGGGTGACACTGGTGATTCATTCCTCCTCTGCTAGAGTGAAGAGGAATCTCTCAGAACTATGAATGCTAGCCAGTGGGCATGAGTACCAACAAGATCTCGCCATGTTCTACAACGTAAGTGCAGCACAATGCCTGCTCTACACATTATGGTACGGTTCGCAAGTCAGGCAAGGACCTGGAGATTGAAACACACACAGAAACACAGAGAGACATGAGTGGTGCCAAGAATGCCCCCTTTATTATGTTCCAGGGCAGGTTATATAGGGTCTCCTTGACTAATGGCCATGCCCTCTCAGCTGCAAGCCCCCCAGAAACCACTCCACAAACATACAAGACAAGTTGTTTGCTCAGATCAGATGCAAGCATAGGAAAATAAGTTGTTTACTCCAGCAGGCAGGAGGCTCACAGGAAATTCAGGGTCTGGGGGTCCACAGTTCCCTACAATAAGTATATCATATCTTCAGCAATAGCATCTTACCATCAAGATGTGGAGGACAGACCCTAACTAGCATCACCTTTGCCAGGGAGCTAACAACTAAAAAGGGTATAACTTATTCCAAATACTGGGAGCTTTATTTGGTAATATGAGATATGTATGGTCACTCCATTTAAGCACATTTTATATATGTATGTGTTTTAAGAAGATTCTATAGTCACAGGCCTCTATATAGCTATTTCAAACCGCCTTTATTATTAGTTGTCTCTCCATACTCTCTCTTCTACCCTTCCTTCCCATCCCTCCCCCCATGTAAACCTTCCATTCTAGTTTTCCCTTTATCTCTTCCAAACAGTATATTCTTTTCTCCCTTCCTTACAAGATCCCCTCCTCCCTACATCTGGTCCCATACTAGCTACCTAACCTCTGACAGTATTCTAAATTAAATGCATATATCTAAATCATAAAAGCTAACATTCATATAGAAGAGAAAACTCACTGTTTTTCTTTCTGAGTTTTTGTTACCTTACTCAGCATGATTGATTTTGGCTCTTTTTTAGTTATCTTGACAACTGAATGGTATTTCATTATGTAAATGTATCACATTTTTAATATCCGTTTGTTAGTTTGTGAACATTTAGGCTATTTCCAACATGTGGCTATTATGAATAAAGCAAGAATTAACATGAATGAGCAAATGTGTGTATTGTAAGATATAGAGTCCTTTGGCTATATGCCCAAGAGTGGTGTAGCTGGATCTCACAGTAGATCCATTTTCAGCTTTTTAAGTAGCTGACACAGTGATTTCCATAGTGGATGTACCAGTTCACACTCCCAGAAGCAAGTAAGTGAACCCTTTCCATGCATCCTTGCCAGCATGTGGAGTCATGTGTTTTATTAATCTTGGCCATACTTACTGAGGCAAGATAAAATCTCAACTATCATTAATGTGAGTTCCCTCCTCTGTCTGCCTTGTACTGATTTCCTTATTTCACTAACCATTCTTAAAATCTCCTTGAATTCATTTCTGAGCTTATTCATGTTATTGCAATTATTATTTTGAATTTTGACCTGGAATTTCATCTTTTTCACTGTCATTGGAGTCCATTACTGCAGAATTAGTAATTTTTAAAGACATTATCTTGCCTTAAATTTTTATGGTTGGATTTCTGAATTTGAATTTGCACAAATGGAATCAAGTCATTGGTTGGTGTTGTTTTTTATTTTTAAATCAACTATAGTATATCTGTGGAAAAAAAGTCTCAATGTCCAACTGGTACCAGCTTGTACTAGTGTTGAGATGTTGTCTCATCCCACTGAATGTAATTTATATCTAAGCAGGCTAATCTTTCAACCCCCATCCTCAGGGCAACAACTTCTCTCCCCAAATTTGTTCTCAGGATATAATATTAAATGCAAAAGGAAACACAATCAATATATATATTTTTATAAAAATACAGCAATAACTAGTTTACTTTGCCCTTTTGACTCCAATATTTTTGGAAGCAAACAAAGAAGAATGGCAGTAGGTTATTATCTACTAAGGATAGAAACAGAAAGGAAATAAGCAGAGCAAGATCAGTGGATTAATATTGAAAGAACAAAGGAAAATGACAGAAAAGTAAATAAATCTATTCCCATGTAAGTAAACAAATACTATTCCCATGTAACCATATTGGTGGGGGCAACTCAAGCTAAAAGTAAAATGGAATGGAGAAATGTAAGAAATGTAATCAGATGACTTTAAACAATCCCAGGTCTCAAGAGCTGAGACAATGACATCTCCAACTTCATTCCAACCTACACTACTCACGGACCATCTGTTAGTTACTGTGCTCTGCTGGGTGGACTACAGTCTTCACCCATAGATGTGCTTCTCTTCATGGGTATTATCCTTCCTGGTGTTCCTGTGGCAGACAAGATGCTTGTCATCAGCAAGAGACCACTGTCCTCAAGTCCGCACAATGGCAGGCAGAGAGAATAAATAGAAGGAAAAATAGAGAGATAAGGAAGCAAGAGAGATCAAGAAGCAAGAAAAAAGGGGGCCAGTCACAGAGCCACAGAGCTAACCATGGAATAAGAGTGTAAGTAAAATTACGGAAGTAAGAAAAGGAAAAGGGCCTAGAGGCAAAAAGTAGATGGGATAATTTAAGAAAAGCTGGGTGGAAACAAGCCAAGCTATGGCCAACCATTCATAAGTAATAACAAGTCTCTATAAGTATTATTTATTTGGGAACTGGGTGGATGGCCCCCAAAGAGCCATTAAAATAAAAAAATAAAATAAAATAAAAAAAACAACATTAAGGTGCTTTTTTTTTATTTTTCTATTTTTCCATTCAAAAATTTACACTTCGTCTCCTCCTCCCATTCCCCTCCTGCTCCCTCACACACCCTCCTCTCCCCCTCCCTGCTTGAGAGAGGTCAGGGAACCCTGTCCTGTGTGAAGTCCAAGGCCCTCCCCTCTACACCCAGGCCTAGGAAGCTGTGCATCCAAATTGACTAGGATCCAAAAAGCTAGTACATGTAGTAAAAAACAAGTCTTAGTGCCTTGATCAATGGCTTCTCAGTCAGCCCCCACTGTCAGCCACAATCAGAGAGTCCGGTTTGATCACATGTTCGTTTGGTCGCGGTCCAGCTGTATTTGGTGAGCTCCCATTAGAACAGGCACACTGCCTCAATGGGTAGACTAACCCCTCGCGGTCCTGACTTCTTTGCTTGTCTTCTCCCTCCTTCTGCCCTTCAACTGGACCTTGGGAGCTCAGTCCTCGCTCTGATGAGGGTCTCTGTCTCTATCTCCATCCGTTGCCGGATGAAGATTCTGTGGTGATATTCGAGATAATCATCAGTGTGATAGTGGGGCAAGGACAAGGTGATTTAAACTCACGGCTGTACAGAAATAATGTTAGTCACAAGTCAAAAGAAGTATCTTTATAAGATTGCTAGACTGAATTTTTACTTGAATTTGTTTAAATATCTTAGAAGTATAGGGTATTCATATAATACCCTAAGCTAGTAAAAGATAAGCCTTTATAAATACATGCCATGACATATTAGATTATCCATACTACCCTTGCTGCAGCCTTCCAAGTGTCTCTATATATGTCAAGTCATTTTTTTCTCTGAAGTAGACTCTTTAGGTTTGAAAGTATGACTCCTTTTCCTATGATTCTAAGGAAACTTTATCATATCATTAGTACACTGACACATTCAGGACTCTGAAAGCCTATGTAGCAAACTAAGGTAGACCTATGAATGGGGAAGGAAGCAAGATTCTGTTAATGATCCTCAATTACTTTTAAGAAATATAATTATGAGAATGATAAAATTATTGTCTTTGAACATGTACAAAATTGTTTTTTTCTATTTTGTCAGCTTTCTTGTATATACAATATATTGAGAGTATTAAGACTGTTCGACAACAGTAATGGTGCTTGCCTCTAAAACTGAAAAAGTTGAGTTTGATCCACAGGTCACACACAGTATAAGGAGAGAACTAACCAGTACAAATTGTCCTCTGATTTCCATATACATGCTGTTATATGTACCCCCCAACACACACATACAGAGAGAGAGAATATTATTAAAAAAAATAACTGAAAACAAGATTGAGTTGGCTATTTTAATGTAGAGAATATTGATGTAATCTTATATCTCTGAAAATGACATAGAATGCAATAACACTTTTGTTCCAGTTTAGTAACTTTGGCACAAGTTAAACAAAGGATTCCAGGTTATTTATAGAGTTCTGAATCCTTAAAAAACATAACAGCAATTCTTTATGTTTTGTTTTTATCTTGCTGTTGTTCATTGCTATTTTCTAATATTTATTTATTATATTTATTTTTTTTAAATCAGAATACATTGCTTGTTTTTTGAGATGTAGTCTTCTATGTATCCCAGACTGGCCTTAAACTCACGGTCTTCATTGATCTTCATGACTTCTGAAATTAGAAATATTTGCCTAGAACAAAAAATTATTTGGAACTCTAGCAATCACAGATTCCAAAAGAACTATAGACTCTACCTAGGTCTGACCAAACATACTTCTCTAATAGATGCTAAATATCATCATTAAAATTATATTTCAGTAGATAGATAGATAGATGATAGATATGGAGACAGAGATAGAAGCAAGTAGTATATGACATTGTATACATTAACATGCATAGCTGAGAGATAGTAGTTAGGATGTTTTATACTGTAAGCAATCCAAATAAATTTCCTCCCAACTCATGCAAATCATTTAAAAAACAAAAAGAAAAGCCAGGCGGTGGTGGCCCACGCCTTTAATCCCAGCACTCGGGAGGTAGAGGGAGGCGGATCTCTGGGAGTTCGAGGCCAGCCTGGTCTACAAGAGTTAGTTCCGGGACCGGCACCAAAGCTACAGAGAAACCCTGTCTCGAAAAACCCAAAAAAAAAAAAAAAAAAAAAAAAAAAGACAGCCCATACATAGAGGTTCCTTAAGTTGTACATGCCGGGTGTCAATGGATAGATGGCCAGTGAAGCTGATGTTCTTAACTCCAGCCACTGTCAATACAGATTGAGTTACTTGATCTATATTGACCTATTTTTGAAAATGCTAAGCAATGATTTCAAGAGAAAGAATCAAAAGAAGGTGTCAGTCTTTTGAAAATTGCTTTATCATTTTGCTCTGTCAATTAAATCATATAGAAAAATATACCTCCCTTCTAGAAGAAAGAAATAATAAACTTCTGATTAGTGATTTGTTCTGAAGTGCAACATTTTATCTTGGAGGGAAGCTCATTAAAACCCAAGAATCTCTAAAGGTTGACCCAGTAAGATTTGTAAGTGAACAACCCACAAGTCTCAAGAAGTCCCTGAAATTTAAAAAGATTTGCAAAGTCCATCCTTCCTGAAGGTCACATAGCAGTGAAAACAGAAGATTAGAGAAAACCCTTCAACTTGCCAAGTTACATGCAGATCATGCAGTGGGATCCTAGCTTTCATTAGTCATCATCCATGCTTGAAGAGGTTTGAGTGACGCATCTGCCTTTGAGTTGTCCCCATGTGTGTCAGTAATCCAATAAATGCAACATAAATTGGACTTCAGTGGTACCATTCCTTAGGTCTGTCTTCAGTTCCCTCTCTGAGGTAAACAGGTGTTTGCTTACATCTCCCAAGTAAAAGTGTCACACAATACGTATCATTCTGCCAAGCAATTATAAAATCTTACATTTTCTAAGTTTATAAATTTCTTTAGATTCCCCAGTCTCATAAATTTAATTTCAAGTTCAGTTCTGAATCAGGTAAAAAGCGGTCATTTAATTTCCAATCAGCTGTGCTGCTACCAGTTTACACAGATACATTAATTTTATAGTCTACCAGATCTATTTTGTAGTTCACAGGGCCAACATTTTGAGAACAATAAATCAAAATGTATAAATAACCTTCTTAAAACATGTTTTTATTGTGTATTCTGTTTCAAATATTTGTTGAGGGACTGAGACAGGCAGGCACAAAATTGTAGGGTTAAGCCCAGCCTTAGCGAATGTTTACCTATAAATCTGCGGGGCGTGTGCACAGCCGGCCCTTCTGTTTCCTGTTCTCTGCGGGAACCGTGGTACTGTAAGTTTAATTTCCCCCATTAAAGCTGTGTATATTTTTGACAATCTGTCTGCATTTGTTTACGCCGCTACACAAAATCTAAGTCTTGTAATCAAGGTACCAATCATGAGCCAGGTGTGAGTACAGGCTTACAATCTCTGAATTTAGGAGACTGAGACAGAAAGATCATACATTTGGGAACAACCTGAATCGTGTAGCAAGGCTTTGTCTCAAAAATAATGTCATGAAAATTCCCTGTACCATGCCCAGATAGATGATGACTCACACATATATATAGGCATCACCAATAGGACTCAAACAGTTACCAAAAAAAGAAGATTGAGAGGGAGAAGTGGAGAAGTGCTTAAGGGATCTTGGAAGACTTTAGAGGGATTCAGGATATAATTATGATACACTGTATACAAGTGTGAAGTTTTCCAAGGAAGAAGGACATAACTGGTTTAGTATTTATTGTTCTTTCTCAACATTATTTTCACATATAGTGTCTAGGCCTGAGTAAGTCAGGAGAGCATAGCAAAGAAACTCCAAAGCTTCTGAGGTTAAATGGGAGCCGCTAAGGATGCTAATGAATCTTCTCATTCCACCCTCTGTCCAGGAACCAGAGAATGGAGCACCAACACAGCAGTCAATCTCCACTCTGGACAGCCTGGAAGATAGCTAAACTTGAAAGACGTGTGGAATAATAAGATTCATTTGTACCAGTTGCCTTAGTTACTACTCTTCTATCGCTGTGGCAAAACTCCATGACTAAGGCAACTTACAAAAGAAAGCATTCAATTTGGGCCTTACAGTTCCAGATGGCCCATGATCATCATAGCAGGGATCATGGAAGCAAGGAGACAGGCATGATGTTGGAGAAGTAGCAGAGATCTTACATCTGATCCCAAAGTAGGAGGCAGAAAGAGAACTAACTGAGCATGCGACTTAGTTTCTGACACCTCAAAGTCCACCTCCAGTGACATGTCTTCTCCAACAAGGCCTCTTCTAACAACCACCTAGTCCTTCCTTGATAGTTCCATCAAGTATTTGAGTCTACAGTGGTCATTTTTATATAAACTACCTCATCAATGTTCTGGGTGTTAGTTCCCTAAAGTCAATTCTTCTTGGCCATCTGGAACTGTAAGCCTCCAATTAAATTCTTTGTTTTTAGAAGTTGACTTGGTCATGGAGTTTTGTCACAGTGAGAGAAAAGTAGTAACTAAGGTAACTAGTATGTATGAATATTTTCTCCAAACTTCCTCTCCCAATCTTCATGTTCAAGAAGTGTGCCTCGTTCTCCAGATACCACATACCTAATCCAAGGTAAAAGGCCATATTTGCATATTTGTGTTTTCCAGAAAGGCTGACCCTAAGACACAAAAAGAAGTTTTAGATACAATGTAGGATTTAAGCTTAAAAGTGTAGAGACCTAGGTTCAATTCCATAAATAAGATGAATACTTAAACAAGTTATTTAGTATCTCTAACCTGCAAACGATTCATCTTTGAAACTGATGATGGTACATAATTCAAATAATATTGAGGGAATTAAAATAGAATATAAATATAAGCCATTACATTCAATTCCTGTCATACAGAGCTCTCATCAAGAACGATGGTGATGATGACAATAATGATGATGATGATTATGATGATTATGGTAATAACAATGATTGTGATGATGATAATAGCAATGAGGAGATTAATAACAATGGCAATGGTGATGATGTTACTAGCTATGATTTTAAGAAACTATGAGAGCAAAATGAACTTGCCAAGGTAATTTTCTTTCTTCACTGACAGTCATTTAGCCTCCTGAAATATACATAAGATTACACATTTAATCACCTGCCTCTAAGAAATTGAAAAAAAAATCCTCTGATTTGTATAGAAGAAATAGCAGGAAAGGGTCACCAGCTTCATTACTTGTGGGTATATTGCAGTGTAAACTGGCACATTCTTATCATGGTCAACATCACAATGATTCTGGAATGTGCTTTCTAAATTACTACCTTTTTTTTTCCTAGAAGGCACACAGCAGTTCTGAAATGTTCTACTCATGTTCCAAATGCCAGAAATTAACTATGCTTAAAAGCAGTATTTTTTTTTAATTTTTTTCTACTATTTTAATTTATTTTTATTTTTTATAATTAAAAATTTCCACCTCCTCCCCTCCTCCCATTTCCATCCCCCTCCCCCCACTCCCTTCCCCCTCCCTCTCCAGTCCAAAGAGCAGTCAGGGTTCCCTGCCCTGTGGGAAGTCCAAGGTCCTCCCCCCTCCATCCAGGTCTAGGAAGGTGAGCATCCAAACAGGCTAGGCTCCCACAAAGCCAGTACATGCAGTAGGATCAAAACCCAGTGCCATTGTCCTTGGCTTCTCAGTCAGCCCTCCTTGTCCTGCACGTTCAGAGAGCCCGGTTTGATCACATGCTCCATCAGACCCAGTTCAGCTGGCCTTGGTAAGCTCCCATTAGATCAGCCCCACTGTCTCAGTGGGTGGGCGCACCCCTCATGGTCCTGAATTCCTTGCTCATGTTCTCCCTCATTCTGCTCCTCATTTGGACCTTGGGAGCTCAGTCCCGTGCTCCAATGTGGGTCTCTGTCTCTAGCTTCATCCATCGCCAGATGAAGGTTCTATGGTGATATGTAAGATATTCATCAGTATGGCTATAGGATTGGGCCATTTCAGGCTCCCTCTCCTCAGCTGCCCAAGGATCTAGCTGGGGACATCTCCATGGACACCTGGGAACCCTTCTAGAGTCAAGTCTCTTGTCAACCCTAAAAAAACTCCCTTAATTAAGATATATACTTTCCTGCTCCCATATCCACCCTTCCTCCATCCCAACCGTCCCATATTGGAAGGAGACAAGATTGCCAGGCAAAAATTGGAAACTTGGGGGTAGGATGGGGGTAAGGGGAGATGGGGAGAGAAAAGTGAGAAGGGGAGGATGGGGAGAGCTTAAAAGCAGTTTTAAACAACAGACACAGAGTCTTATGTACTTTATGGATATTCTGGATCATTTTTCAATCCTCAAATCCTGGCTACTGCTGAGATGTCAATGCTCTGAGGGACCAAGAAAATCCTTCTGCCTCCTCCACAGCTTCTTCATGGCCACAATCACTTCCTTATTTCTCAGGGTATAAATAGCAGGATTCAGCATAGGGGTAACCATTGTGTATAGCACAGAAACTGCCTTATCCATGGGGAATGTTCTAAAAGGCCTTGCATAGATGTAGATGCAAGGCACAAAAATTATAGTCACCACAGTGATGTGAGAGGCACAAGTAGACAGGGCCTTGCTGCGACCCTCCCTGGAGTGGCTTCGGAGCATCAAAAGCAGGGCTGTGTAAGAGCCCAGCAGCACAAGAAAACACATGAGCGTGACCAAGCCATTGTTAGACACCATCAGAAGCTCAAGAACAAAGGTGTCAGTGCAGGCCAACTTGATCAACTGTGGCACATCACAATAGAAGTTGTCCAGCTTGTTGGGACCACAAAATGGCAGGTGCATAGTCAGTCCAATTTGCACAATGGAGTGGACAAAACCTCCTACCCATGAGGCTGCCATGAAGAGCCCACAGACTGTCTGGTTCATAATTAGTGTGTAGCGTAGGGGCTGGGAAATGGCAATGTAACGGTCGTATGCCATGACAGTCAGCAGGAATATCTTGATGCCTCCAATGAAGTGGAAAAAGAAGAGCTGGGTCAGGCAGGCTCCGAAGGAAATAGTGGGGCTGTGTGAGAGCAAGTCAACCAGCATCCTGGGGGCGGTGATGGAAGAGTAGCAGAAATCCAAAAATGAAAGGTTGCCTAAGAGAAAATACATAGTTGTATGCAAGCGTGGGTCTAAGGTCACTATGGCCACAATAAGAAGATTGCCAGTGACAGTCAAAAGATAGACTGCAGAGAAGACAGTGAAGAACAGGAACCGAAGCTCCCATACCTGAGAGAGCCCCAAGAGGACAAATGCTGCCACCTGGGAATGGTTTGTTGGGTTCATCTGCCCAGTATGACCTGGTAATTGAGCCTGTCAAGGAAAATGGACATATTCATTAAAGAACTACAAATTTCTGAAATAATTCTCTCTGTCCCTTCTGGGGCAAATGTTTACTATTTTATTTAACATCAGAATCTTATAAATATATGACTCAGCAAATAAAGATACCTCCCGCAAATCATGATGAACTTGAGTTCAATTGCCAAAACCCACATAGTGGGTGGAGTGGGGGAAAACTCCTGCAAGTGGTTCTTGATCTCCACACGTGTACAGTGCGAAGTGTGCACCCACACTCACATACAAACACCGTTAACACACACAATCAATCGACCAACACACACAAACATAAAATATGTTTAAATTTTAAACCATATGATTATAATAGGTTCAATAGAGCACCAAGTATTATACATTGCTGTTCAAGCTTCAAGGGACTAAAATTCAGAAAAGCACTGACCATATTGCTAACTTTGTTGAACTGAAAATAACAAGACTTTGATTTAGAAAACCTGATGAATCCCCACATGGCAAACAATGCTTATGGGATGACATAGTTATCATTTATGTCCTCAAACAACAAAAAACTAAAGTTGACCCTGCACCCAGGAATAACCATCTGGTTGCCTTTTATGCATTCATTTTTTAATCAGACATATGATCATAGAAGAGCATAATAGGAAACCATTTCCTGACTTAAATATTCCTTTTTAAATGTGATTTTTTCTTCTTCTTGGTTTTTTAAAATAAATAAATTTATTTGTTTGTTTGTTTGTTTGTTTTACATCCCAGGCACAGTTTCTCCTCCCTCCACTCCTCCAAGTTCCAACCCCATCTCCCCTATGTTCACATCCACCTGTCCACTCCTCCTTGGTTTCTGTTTAGGAAAGGGCAGATCTCCCACGAGTATCAGTATATCATGGCATAACAAATTATAGTAAAACTATAAGCACCTCCCCATGTATTATGGCTAGGCCAGGCGAACCAGTACGAGGAGTAGGGTCCCAAACGCCTGTAAAAGAGTGAGATACAGGCCCTGCTCCCACTGTTAGGAGTCCCTCAAGAGGACCATGCTACACAATTGTAACATATATGCAGAAAGTCTAGGTCAGCCCCATAGAGGCTCCCTGGTTGTCGATTCTTGATTATTTAAAAATATATAACCCCTTTTTCTTTTTTTCCCCTTTCTTATATTAACGATCATGTAGCTTGGAGTCAAGGAGAGCCTAAGGGCAGGTGAATATAAGGATAAGAAAATAATCCTTAAGTGAACCATTTAGCCAGCATTCTTTGTGCAGAGAATCAACTTTTATTCCTAGCACAAATATAACAGCTTACAACCCTCCTCAATTCTGGTTCCAGGAGATTTCATACCCTCTCCTGACCTCCCCAGTGTCCAAGAACTCCCCAGATGAATAGAAACACATGTAGATAAAACATTTATAGGCATAAAATAAAATAAATAAATCTTAAAACTTATTTTAAGTTCTACAAGTCACAAACTTTAAAGTAAAATGAAAATTGGGTCTGAAAAAGAGAAAATAATTAAGATTTAAAGGAATTTATTTTTATTTTGTAATTGTATAAAAATTGGTAAATCATTAAAAGCAGAATTTTAATGTGAGGACATTTTTGCTATTTCATTCATTTCAAATACATTATTAGGTTAGTGTGTGCACAGAGTCCATCTGCAACACCTTTCCTCAAATATCTTCTATTTTATTATGAATTCCCATCAGTAGGCTGTTTAAAATAAACTCTCATCACTTAATGAAAAAAATACAATACAATGATAGGATGCTAAAGTCACAGGTAAGACAACAAGATAGAAAACAATGTTCCTCCACTTTTTTAAGGCAGAGAAGAACTATTGCTTTCTCTACAACTAGATAAGAAACCACATGAAAGAAGAGAGTTTTCTTTCTTATGGTTCTGGGGACCCCAGAGAACCCACAGGTCCTGGGAAAATAGAAGGAAATGTAACTAGAATGTTAAACCCCCTCCCACAAGCTTGAGAGTACATGTTAATTCCAAGAATATTACTCAAGGAATAACTTTTACTCACATATGATACAGGAAGAGAAGGCTGTAATGGAAAATTTAGAATCATCATCTAGCTCAACATTTGGAAATAATAGAAGTGTTTCTATAAACTTAAGTGTTTTTACAGGAATGTGAAATATTTAAATGGCTTTTGGAATTAATTTCCTCATATCGCTAACAGAAGTGTGAAAGATGATCTTAGTTTAATTTAATTTTAATTTTAAATGTAGTTCTCTCAGTGATGTAGTTCTTTGTGCTTTACTTATTCAACGTGTATATATTAAGCACCTTCTACTTATTAAGCACTTTACTAAATGCTAAGGTCTTAGAAAGGGTAAGATAAAATACCTTGCTAAGCTGATGCCTTAGCCACTGTTCTGTTGATGTGAAAAAACATCATGACCAAGGCAACCTACATTTAAAAAAGCATGTAACCAGGGTCTTGCTTACTATTTCAGAGGCTTGTCCATTATCATCACACAGGGGCATGGCAGTGAGCATAGCACTGGAGCAATAGCTAAGACCTACATCCTGACTTGCAGGCAGAGAATGAAACTCTGAGACTGAGTGTGGGTTTTGTTTTTTTTTTTATCTTTATATATATATATTTGAATTAATCTTCCATGAATGTGATAAAAATCTATTTAAATAAAAACAATGTTGAGAATACATTTCTGGAAAAGAATATAACACATAGAACAAGAGACAAAGAAAAATATAATAGTACATCGTATGACTCATCAATAATCTGATCCATTATTCTTCAAAGTGAATGACCAAGATTGTGTTGCTAGAGGCCAGCCTTGGTTGCACTTTGAAACACTCTCAAATACAAACAAATAGTCACAACAAGCCAAACAAGAAATGGAAAATAAATATGATTATTTAGAGAACTTTTTACTTAAATTACAATATTCTATATTATGGTGATAAAACCTCATGCTGAGAGATTTATGCAGTCATTAATTACAGGGAATTCAAATATGAGTGTGGGTTTTGAAACCTCAAAGACCCCTTCCAGTGACACACTTTCTCCAACAATGCCACAGCTCCTAATCCCTCTAAATCCACTCCCTAGTAACTAAGCATCCAAATATATGAGCCAATGAAAGTCATTGTCATTCAAACCACGCACTTGGCATTTGTTGCACGCCATCATCCCAACACTTGAGAGACTGCCACCATAAAATCATGAGTTGAAAGTCCAGAAAGACAAATATCGCATGTACTCACTCGGGGCTGGAGAGATGCCTCAGAGGTTAAGAGCACAGACTGCTCTTCCGGAGGTCCTGAGTTCAATTCCTAGCAACCACATGGTGGCTCACAACTATCTGTAATGAGATCTGGTGCCCTTTTCTGGCTTGCAGGCATACTTGGAGGCTGAACACTGTGTACAAATGTACTCACTCATAAGTGGTTTTTTAAACATAAAGCAAAGAAAAGTCAGCCCACAAATCACAATCCCAGAGAACCTAGACAATAATGTGGACCCTAAGAGAGACATACAAAGATGTAATCTACATGGGAATTAGAAAAAAAAAAAGATCTCCTGAGTAAATTGGAAACATGGGAACCTTGGAAGAAGGTTGAAGGGGAGGGGAGAGGCAGGGGGGAGCAGAGAAAAGTATAAAGCTCAATAGAAATCAATTTAAAAAACTCAGTCTGAAATGCAAAGTCGACCTATGGATATACGGAGTAAGCCAAAAGAAAAGGTTTATCATGTCTCCAAATCTCCAACTGTATAACACCCTGCATGGGAATGTCAACAGCTGACCCCGAGTATCAACCTTGTTTTGTCTGCTAAACACTTCCTCACACTTCACACCAACCTTCCTGAGTGGCCAGAATTTGACACTTAATTCTTGATTCACTTCCTATATTTCTTTATTAAGTTTTTGCATCTTGGTTTTAATTTGATGGAATGCTTTAAATAGAGAAATAATTTGGGACTTCTACTGTAGCTTGAAAATCAATGTTCAATTTTAGAAAAATTCAATAAGCTGAAAGTCAGTAATCAGTCAGAGAGATGAGACTGTAGGCCAAACAACACCAAAAAAACAAGTATTTGAAGGGAACTTTAACAAGTATGCTCAAGCTCATAATTTTTTTAAAGTTCAAAGGACAAATGAATTAAGACTATTGAATTCTACAGTCATAGTAAACCTTAATAATATCAAAACTTCAGTTCCTGTCAATTTGATCTATAGGTTCAATGTAATCCCAATCAATACCCCCAATGAGTTATTTATAGACATCAACAATCTGAACTTATGGTTTATACAGAGAAGCAATTCATGCTGAATATCTAGCAATATTTAAGGAGAACAAAACTGAAGACAAACACTAGCCAGTGTTAGGTCTCACTGTTAAGCTGTGCTGTTCAAGATGCTGTCACACTGACTAAGAAAGAAAAATAGGCCAGCAGACTAGGAGAGATATAATAATAGTAGAACACATGGTCTTCTCCAGCTCACATAAAATGCTCTCTAAGGAAGAACATGCTACATCTCAGAATACATAAATTAACAAATCTAGAAGAATATAAATCACACAGTATGTGGCTCTATCCTATACTACAAAGAGTTAAGCTACAACTCAATACTGAAAAATAGCTATGTATTCCCAAATATTTGAAGATTAAACAATATTTTTAAGTGACACATGATTCAAAGAAATCATAAAAGAAATATAATTTTCAGAAACATGACATCTTAAAAGGTAAAAATAATTTATCAAAATGTGTTCATCAAAAGCAATGTTCAGAAGTAAACTAAAGTATTAAATACATGTAGGAAAAAAAAAGAAAATTCTAAGTAAATAAGCTGTTTCCACCTCAATAGAGAAAGACTTAAAATGGAGGCCTAAATATACTGATGAAAATAAACTTTAGTGCAACTAAAACTAGAACACCAACAAGAAAAAAAAAAGTGAAATTCAAACTGGTCCTTTGGAAAATATAGGTTACTAATAAAAAAGAAAAATTAAGCATAAATTATTATTAAAATTACCAGACTTTACAAGATTCAAAACAATTCCTACTAATCCACTAGTGGTATTCCTCACAGAACTACAAAATAAAATTAGCACAGAATCACATAAACAAATAAACCTTACTAGATCAAACAATCATAAGTGCAAAAAAGAAAACAGGAATAATTACAGTACCAGATTTTGAAATATACTCCAGTGCTGTGAGTCAAAGTCCCAAGGTATTAATATAAATATAGACATGTTGACCAGGACAGAGAAGGCTAGAAGTAAGTCCATGTGAGCAAACTCAACTGCTCTGACAACAGTACAAAGATGCCTTGGTAGAAACAATCTTTTGAAAAGGGAAAAAGGACAAATCAAGTTAACACTAATTAAAGATGATTAACACACTTTACATAATGAAACACTATTAATAAAAACTCAGAGACAGAAACTGGGGTTCAACCTGAAGGTCAGAAAAGCAAAACAGCCATCCACTGGCTTTTACTTCTACGTCAGTCTGAAATAACTATCCTGCCTCAAGGAATCTCAGAATGAGACAGAGACCGAGAGCTGTCTTCTCCTGTTTTATAATCCTCTCTGGTTCTGGGATTAAGAACGTGCACCACTACCTCATAGTTTCTATGGCAAGCTAGTGTGGCTACTTGGATTAAAGATGTGTGTCACTGATGCCGGATCTGAAAGGCTGGCCAGTGTGGCTATTTTAGTTTTTTGATCTTCAGGCAAGCTTTATTTATTAAAGTACAACTGAAATGCTACTGCAGCATAGGAATTGGAAAGTGAAATATAAGTCAGAGTCTTCCTTCTACATAGTTAAGATCCAACTGTGCAAAGATCCAACTGCTGGATCCTGCTCTGTGAGACTAGAACTTTCTCTACTTTGAAATATATTGTCGGCACTTTCCCCTTGAGAAGTGACCACACTGGCACCTGGTTAATAGTGAGTTCTGTTGGGTAACAGGGAAACTGTTCTAACCAGAAACAAGAAGTTTCAGCTTCTGTGAAATGTGTGCTTAGCTCTAGAGAAAATCTCTTTCAGAACAAGGATAAAAGCCCCCACTAGGATGGTCGTGTAGATAAGACTATGACAATTCCGCCTGCCCTAATAAGCCATGTCATGTTTCTGCTCATGACCGAACCTAGAGCAGAAATTTGAGTTTTGTGCTCATCAAATAGTTTTTCCTTTTATTCTGGGTGCTGTTGAAGTTCTTTTTGTGGAAGGGTTAAACCCTTAACATTTTCAATAAATTTTCACAGGAAAGTCCACATGCAAAAATAGCACCAGCCCTTGCCTCCCCAGGTAAAACATCACATCAAAACAGATTCAAGATTTGCATGCAGGACTTGCAACTATAAATCTGCTGCAGGAAAACACCATAAAACAATGAACTGGGCAAGGACTTTGGAAATGATACCAAAGGCACAAGAGAAAAAAGTAGGCAAATGAGATTATACCAAACTAAAATCTTCCCAAAAATATAACTAATCGATTGGAGCCTTTCTTTTTCTCTTCTGAGTGACCTTACACTTCATGCAGTATAACTCTGCCCTATTGTCTCTGGCTAAGTGAGAAATGCAATTACACTGGCTTCTTATAGAAACACTACCTAGTTGGGATCTACATCTAGAACACCAAAGAAACTGAGCATATCTGCTCATGGGGTTGTTTTAAAAATACCTAAGTCTTTAAGTCCATAATTTTTGATAAAGTAAGTATGCACCATTTTGCCACATTATATCTGAAAACATGTTTCTATAAACGAAGGCTCTGGCCACACATTGCCGGGCGTTTCTAACACACAGAGCATACATTTTCTGTACCACGTGTTTTATCACCTGCCTCTCATTTTCCCGAGGTGAAATGTTCTGCTAATCTCTCCAGCAATTCCCTTTCTCTCCATTCATTCTCTTCTGTCCCACTTTCATATCTGCCACCTCAATTTAGTGCCTGTGTCCGTCCTCCTCTTGCACCCATGTAATGATTCCTCCAGTCCTGAAAAGGATTGTTCTAATATAGGTCTTCTGCGATGCTTGCTAGGCTAATAACAGATTCTTCTAGTATAATTTTTCTGGCACCACAAAATTACTTTTTTGGCTAATTATATCACACTAAAAATGTGGGAAATAAATACAGTCAATACACATAAAGTGTTAAGAAAAAAACAACATGTTTCATTTATTGTATATCTTTTATTACCTACAAAATTTATAATAGCTACTCTTTCAAGCTAATGGACAAATGACGCCACTTTAATGTCCAATATGGTCAAAAATATCCATAGTGTCAGATATCATTGAGCAGTAAGTACTTGCCATTCCACCAGCCTGCAGCATCTTAAATGCAGACTGTCATTTCCAAATCAGAAAAATCTACATGACACATGAAAAGACATCAATAAATTACTAAAGGAATGGGTTTGTGGTGGAATCCTCAGTGTTAATGGCTAGTCACAAAGAAAGTAGGCTCTTTTCCTGCGACCTCTCTGATCACACCACCCTTTCCCAGTGACTCTTACTTCATCAGTCCAGAGATGAATTGCAGGAGTACGAGTGGGGACCAACACTAATGTATATTTACAGTTATTGCACATTAATAAACTATCAAATGAAATTCATTCTTGCTCACATATCTGCTCTGGAATATGGCAGGATGAGAAGGTCTCCTGTTTGGGTTCTTTTCAGTCCTAGCTCTGCTCTTCAATGAAGGATCTCCCTTCTATACATGCTCACCTCCTTTTGTATACTGAGGCATTTCTTCTGTCCTACGATCCAGAAGACAACAGTTTCTCCTGTGTTGTAACTTTGGCACAGAAGGGCACATACTATGTCACCCTTTAACTTTTGGAAGGGAATTCTAAATAAAGCCCTAGAAGTAATATCAGGAACACTGGAGAAGGGCCCCAGGCACTAAATGTTTGACTTAAATTGTCAAGTAATAGAAGAATCCAATAGTCACCTTTGATAGAGTATTATGAGGCCTTACATCAGTAAGGGAGTGGCTAAAGAACTACCCTAAGTAGAAATGTCACAATATCCAACACCACACAACTCACTTACATAAAATTGTGTGTCTGTTACTATATTTTCAACCCATACCAGAGGGAAATTTTAAAGGACTACTAAAGAATATTGAACTACATATCTTTGTGAGTTTGAGGCCAATCTAGACTACAAAGCAATTTCCAGGACACCCAGGACTATTGCACAGAGAAACCCCATCTCAAAAGTCCAAGCAAGCAATCAAGGACAGAAGGAAGGAGGGAAGAAGGAAGAAAGGGAGGATTGGAGGAAGGGGAAGGAAGGAAGGAAGGAAGGAAGGAAGGAAGGAAGGAAGGAAGGAAGGAAGGAAGGAAGGATGGATAGATAGATAGATAGATAGATAGATAGATAGATAGATAGATAGATAGATAGATAGAAGAATGCAGTAGATAGGCAGCTAAAAAAAAATCTAGGGAAACGCTGAGCAGTGGTGTCACTCAGGAGGCAGAGGTAGGCAGATCTCTGTAAGTTCTAGGCCAGGTCTACGTACAGAGTGAATTCTGGAACAGGCTCCAGAGCTACACAAAGAAACTATATCTCAAAAAAAAACAAAAAAAATCTGGGGAAACATTATAGGAAATATTCACTGAAATTCACCTAATGAAAATCTTGAGTTACAATGAGACTATGCTAAGGTTTTTCTGTCTAATAGAGCAACCCTGAGCTACATATTAGAATACATAATGGTCAAAATGTTCTTTGTTCAATAAAGAATAAGAGCCAAATTAGATATTGGCATGCACAAAATGAAAGTCAACTACATTTTAAAAATAAATAGCCATACCATCTAAAACTAGAAGATCAGATACTACGAAACTATTGCATAGGGGAAAAAAACGTGAAATAATATGTGGCATTGTTCTGAACAATGAATTTTTGGATTTGACCCCAAAAGTTAAAGAAACAGAAGGGAAATCACATCAAACTAAAAAGCTCCTTCACAGCAAAGGAAGCAAAAAAAGCAGAGTGAAAAGTCAGCCCATGAAATGAGAGAAAACTTTCCTAAGCCATCATTCGGTAAGGATTTACCATTAAAAACATGCAAGAATCTTGATTTCTTGAATATTATATATGATCATCACATTATATATAGTGAGTTCCTCAGCAACAATAAAGTAATAACCTGATTGAAAACTGGCAAGAGACCACCATAAAGATTTCTCAAAAGAAGGCACACAGATTGCCAGTAGACACCTAAAGAAAATGTCTAACATCACCAATCACTAAGGAATGGCAAATCCAAACTACCATGAGATACTGCTTTGCATCTCTCAGAATAGCTAGCATCTGAAAGAGGGACAAAAGTCTCAAGAATATAAAGAAATAAAGTTATTGGATACTTTTGTAACAAATGTATGTTTAACCTATTACGGGAAAACTGTGCTGTTTTCACCAAAAAATAAAAAGAACAAAACAGAGAGAGAAAGAGAGGGGGGAGGGAGGGATGACGGTGGGAAGGTGACCTAGAATAAAAAGGCTTAGTTCCGAGCTAGGCAGAGGATGCTGTGCTAGTACCCTGGAAAGAGACATGTCAGATTGCCTGACAGCAAAGACTGGAGTCTACAATGATGAGTCAATGGGGTGTAGGAGCATGCCTTGACGAGAACTGCTTAGCTATGCACAGCTCTGACCATCTTCTTAAACCTACTCCTCATGCCAGCAACCTAAAGATTGACTTGTAGGGTCACAGAATTCCTTTATTCCTTTTCCCAGTATGACCGTGTTGAATAAATACACTTTTTATGCCTTCACTGTGTAAGAGATAGATTTAACATACCAACTATCAATTTGACTTCTAGATATTGATCCAAATGATTCACAATTAGTATGATGAACAGACATCTGCATATCTGTATTCATAGCAGCTATGTCTGTGATCGCCAAGTTACAGAAACAGCATCTACCAATGGGCCCGTGGATAATGAAAATGTGGCCTGGATTCACAGTGAAATACTGTGTAGCCTCTAAAAGAAGGAAAATTCTGTCATTTGCAACAATGTGTGTTAATCAGAAAGAAGACGTTATGTTATACAGAGCAAAGCATAGTCAGAAAAGCACCAGGTCTTCACTTATGTGTGCAATCAAGAGCGATTAAACTCACAGAGAGTGGAAGATGGTAACCAGAGGCCAGAGCAGAGAGATGGAGAGAGAGAGTCAGAGTTTATAAAATTTCCGTTTGACAGGAAGAACAGCATTGTGACTATACTGAACATTATACATAGGCATCATAGCATACTCCTTGCCCCATGAATGCATATGATTATACTTTGTCAATTTCCATAACAGTATTAGCTAACTAATTGTCAAAAATGAGCTTCCTATCATTGTGCCAGCCATGTTTCAAGTGTTTTAATGACCCCACATGGCAAAGAGATGTTGTGTTAGTCAGTGCAAACAGATAGAAAAGCTTCTAAAGGAACCATGGTGTAATTTCTCCCCACCACGGTGTTCCAGATGACTCACGTCACAAAGCTGTGACGTCATCGATGAGTCCTCATCACTGTCCTCTTCACACTGAGCAAAACACAGACAGGAGCTGCAGATGAATTAGTGTCTGACGTGAAACACTTGGAAATTCAGCCCCAAATCAGGAGACAAGACTGTTTGTCTGGGATATCATAGTCAGCAGCCTAACAAAAACCTCTACTTATGGAAGCCATGTCACAAAACTTGAATTCTAGGTCAGGCTTTTCACTAAAATGTTTGTGGCCCTGGAAAATTTGCTTAATTTTCTCTTTAGATTTTCTGAGTGCAAAATGAGAATCATAACAATATACCCAATTTGCCTCAATGAGCTCTTTAAGAATAAATAAGGCCAAATATGTAAACTAGCTGTAAAGTGTTGTGTTTTTCAAACCTCTGCCTATTAGGCCTGCCCAACCTTTAAAAAATGTATTATAATTTTGTGACAAATATAAGTGTTGGGTCATGCTTATGCCTATTCTGGATGCATAGTCAGTGCAAATATAAATTCTTATTTACATAAATCTACAAGCTGAGGGCTGAACTGCCTGAAAAGGAAATTGTCCATAAACAATCCACTGTGACAGATAAGATTAAAATAGGATGGGAAGGACTTATTACTTCATTGTGCCTGAAACCTTTTCTAGACTTGATGGAGCCTCACTGTAAAGTCTTATTTTAGAAATGAGAGTGTAGAACTTAGATTTGAATTGACTTCTCTTTAGCATACATTTCCATGTGTAATCCTGCACACACTTGTGTGAGGTGTCTGTTTCGTTTAGTTCAGCGAGCATTTCCTTCTCTGAAGACTTTGTGTAGAATAGGCTGGCCATCATAGGAATAATACAACTGAGCGTAGCCATGAGACCTGTAATCCATCACTTGTAAGACAGGCGTGGGTGAGGGGGCTTCAGGATCAATCAAAGCTGTCCACTAACAATATGATACCCTATATCAAAATAGTAAGAATAATACCTCTCCATTTTTTACCTTCTTCAGTCATATTTTATGTGGAAAAGTAAAGAAATAATGACTTTGTGAATAAATTAAGAATTGGGAATAAGTTTTATAACTGATAGATATTTATACAGGATTATAGATAAAATGCTATCAGAAAAGTAGTCACCTCTACGCAATCATAGTGAATTTCATGTTTCCTATCCCTCGGATCCTCCATTCCTGTCAGTCTTGGGTTCTGAATAGCCATAATATTTCACAGAGAAACTCACACTGCTTTGGAGGCAACACTATCTATAAGAATGCTGGCTCTAGGGGTGAACATCTGGGCAAATATTGTTAATTGTTCCGGGTTGACTTTGCAAAGTGTGGGCACTAAGGTCAGCCCTGCAGTTTTCAAAACTGTAAAGTAGAGATAACATTTGCTCTGTAGGGGTTAATCATAAAATTCAGAAATATAGAAAAGGCATTTAGCCTGTTGCCAAGAAGCAGGTTAATGACAAATATCTTGAACACAAGCATGTGCCTGGCCAAATCTTGTAATTTGGAGGGGATCGTTAGTTGCCAAAAGTAGGGCAGGTAAGAGATGGGCAGTTTCAATTTCAAAGAGAAGAGAGGTTAAGAAAATGTGCAACCTTGCAGAACATACATGGATACAGCTAAAATGTCTGATTTGGAATAGAAATCTGGATAAGAGACAATGGAGATATGTAGACAAAGGGCAGACAGAGTTCCGGTTAACTGTTAGATTAAGGAGTCCCTAATCTAAATGAGGGTTTCTGAAAAGGAAGACAGGAAATCAAACCTCAGCTTTAATGTCACCTACCTGTGACATTTGAACACTCAGTTTAAGTAATGATTTAAAATTAGCTATTCACATCACAAATAATTAAATCTATTTTAGCAAACAGGCATTTCTATTTGACAGGAAATAGAGTAATTTTAATCTTATATTTCCTCCTAAAAATAATGTTTCTCTCTCTCTCTCTTCTCTCTCTCTTCTCTCTCTCTCTCTCTCTCTCTCTCTCTCTCTCACACACACACACACACACACACACACACACACACACACACTTTATTATGAAATTGTTCAGAATAGTGACCCAGAAAAGTGCAATAACACAGAGTATCCGAGGTCACTTAGTAGCACAGCCTGAACTAGATCCTTCAGTGTGCTTCCTGGTGGCTAACTGCAGGTACAAACCCTCCGAATGAATGAGGAAAATCTTAAGAAATACACTAAGAAGCTGTGATTCACTCACCTGCGGCTTCCCACATGATATTACTGTAGAAATTGGTGATACATAAACTTGGATCAAAAGATTGCAGCAGGCCCTCAAGAGGGCTTCGGGACTTGAAGGTCTATTGCAAAGGGATTTGGGCAAAACAGAGGTAAATGCCATCTGTGGGCATGGAAACCTCCCATGCTGTCCTCATGGAAGTGTCGCTGGGGACCACACCAGCAACAAAGGCATGGAAGAGCAGTGACCCACATGCATCATCCCTGAAGGATAAATTAGCTATGCTCCAGTACCTCCACATCACAGCTCCATAATTCAATGAATAAAGATTCCAAGATTTAATTTTCCCCAAATTCCTTTCTTTACGTATTTCTTTTGTGTTTAACTATTAACCCCACCAACCTATTGAATGTATTAATGATATAATACCAACAAATAAATTAAAAGAAAGAAGTCTACATACCTAATACAAATACACCTCAGTAGTTTAACTTTCCTGGTTGCTGTGGTTGAAGTCAGGTCCTCATACTTGAGTGGGTGGCCTACCACTGAACTACATTCTGAGTACTGTATTTTTGCATGACTATTCCTGTCGAAGGTTTTTAAAGTCCTCCGGATAACTGAGAAAATTCAGTGCATGTTAATAAGGTAAATTTTCTGCTGCAGGAAACACTCAAGCACGTTGATATCTTAGAAACTTCTCTCAGAAAAAGGCAAAAATGGCACTGAAGAGATGGCTCAGCCATTAAGAGCACTGATGCTCTTCCAGAAGTCCCGAGTTCAATTTCCAGCAACCACATGGTGGCTCATAATCATCTATGATTGGATCATCTTGATGCCCTGAGATGTATATGCAGACCGAGCACTCATACATTTAAAATATACATTAATTAAAAAAGAAAAAGGCAAAATCAGTAGAATGTAGGTTACACTATATATATTTGTACTATATTGTTGCCATGAGCAAAAGTTACCAATTTTCCATGATTTTCAATTGTTTTCTAAACTCAACTTTTACGTTGCATTGTAATTGTTATTAAAGATAAAAAAATCTTTTTCAGGGGCTTTCAGGTAGTTTTTTTCTTGTTATTTGTTATGCATGTTATTTATTAAAAACTGTAGCTCTGGAAGCCAGGCCTGGTGGGCACAGCTGTACCCCCAACACTATGTATACTCCACATTGCATATACTGAAGGTCAGGCCAGCCAGGTTTACACAGCAAAATCTATCTCAAAACACCAATAAAAAATTTAAATAATAGTTCTGGTTACACAGTAATAAACACAAGATTAAATGTACTATCATGGTTTAAATACAGCATGACACCCAGAGGATCATATGTTGAATGGTTGGTCCCAGGCTGGTGGTGTTACTGGAGATGATTGAGGAGACTGTAGAAACTGAGGAGAGACTAGCTAGAAGCAGTAGATAATTGGCACATGATTTTGTGGACTTTATCTTGTCCTGGCCTCCCTCCCTCCATTCCGCCCAGCCCACAGTGAAGCAAAGCACATTCTTCTGTCACGTTCTTCAGCTGCCATGTTTTGCTGAAACCCAGGAGCCCAAGCAATCATGAATTGAACCCTCTTGAGCCAGAATAAATGCCTCCTTCTTGTAAGTTGTTTCTCTTAAGTATTTCACTCATAGTTATGCAAATGTAATATATGCACATAGGCATACTATTATATGTAGAGATATAAATATATATATTAAGTATGTATATTTATAAATTATAAAATGTTTAACCGAAGTTTGCTGCTGTGTTTTAAAAAGACATTTCAATAATCATCCTATATTAATCTAGTTTTTCCCGAAGGTGTGTTTTTTTTTAATATTTTCACTTTTTCTTTGACAATTTCATATGTGTGTAAAATATACTTTGATCATATTTACTCTCTACCATTCTTGATCATATTTACCACTCAACCACTTTCCCTGGGACATGGCTGCTTCCCACTAAGTTCCCCCTTATTTTCATGATCTCTTTTTGATCCACTGGGCTTAATTAGGTTGCTTGAAAAAGCCTGAGTGTGGGGTTATTTACAGGAGCACAGGCAGCTTACCAGTGGCTGCACCACTGCAGATGAAGGTCTCCCCCTCCCCACCCCAGAAGCCATTAACTCTTCCTGAGCCAGGGGCAAGGCCTCATGAGTCATCCCCTCTCCATGTTGGAATGTTGTCTGGCTTGATCTTGCTGCTGTGAGTTGATCAACTCAATGGCTTTGACATAGATCCAGAAGACAGCACTTCACAACACTCTTTTCTCTCCTCTGGCTCTGACATTCCTTCTGCACCCTTTATCATTGGGTTCTCTAAGTCTTAGCAGGGGACATCTACTCCTTCACCTTCAGAAGCCATTAACTCTTCTTGAGTCAGGGGTAAGGCCTCGTGAGTCATCCTTCCTCCTCGTTGGAATGTTGTCTTATTCTCAAAATCTAACCCGTTATTACTCTTTGCATAACTGCTGCCCATTGAAAAAAAAGTTGCTCTAACCAGGACTGGTAGCAATATTAATCCACTGGTATAAGGATAAATATTTAGAAGACAGTTTGACAGCATATTCATGAAGCAAAACACCAATGATAAGTTCCCCCTTGGGACTTATGACTGTTGGCTTTTGGCAACATTTACAGAACGAGGTATGAATTCTATTTTAGGAAACAAACTACAAATCTAAGAAACTTGCTGGCTTCCCCCATAACTATTGTGACATTATAGCACAGCTGGGTACATCCTGCCTAGGTGTCAGAATTGTAGCATGCAGAGTTCAGCAGTAAGACTGCTGGTGATTTTTCTCCCCCAGCAGCTGACATGTCACTTCTCAGGACTATGAAAATAAGCAGCAGGGGAGAATTTCCAGTTCTGTCTAGCTTTGTCTTTTAGGTTTTTATTTCCCAGTTAAGCCTAACAAGAGCTGAGTTTTGAGTTTTTTGTTTTAGTTTTTTGGGGGAAAATAGCTAAATTTCCAAACTCTCTTCTTTTTCAATCTTAGCACTTGAGTTTGTTATATTGTACCAATAATATTGATTTTATTGCATTAAACATTCTATCAATTCTACAGCCAGTATGACCTAGCATTATTTAACTTTAAAATAATATTCTTTAGATGTGTTTTTACCTGTTTAAATTAAATTTAAACCCAAAGGCATTAAATAAAAATGGTGATACCAAGCAGTTTTTTTTTCTTCTTGTCCTTCTCATTCTAATATAAGATTATGGCTTTTTGTTATGATAAGATGATTTTATTAATAGAATACGAAAATATGGATTTCAATCACTGGTTTCTTTCAAATTTGATACTGAAAAAGTGAAACTATCACCTTTTTGAAAAGCAAGTAATATATATGAAGTAAATTTTGATGTATTATTTTAAAAATATATCCTAAACTTTATAAATTATGTTTGTTTATTATTATTTTTAGTTAATACTAGTTTTAATATTTATGGGTATGGGGATTTTGTCTGCATTAATGTCTACACATCATGTGTGTTCCTGGTGCCCACGGAGGCCAGAAAAGGGTATCAGTTCCTTGGAACTGGAATTACAGACAGATGAGAGCCTTGCTGGGAACTTAACCTGTGTCTTATGTAAGAGTAGCCAGTGCTCTTAAACACTGAACCATCTCTTCAGGCCCTTGAACTAGATTGTTTTTAACTCTTGTTTAGACTTGTTAGTATAGCCTTTCTTCATCTACTAGGCTTTAGTTCTGGGACCCTATAAAATACAAAGAGTATTGAGTGTTTAAGGCCATTTTATAAATGACTTATTATTTTAATATAAAATGTGCATATCCTCTTGCCTGATCTCTAAATTGCTTCTACTGTATACAGTCAGATCAAAGTTGATCTTGTCTAAGGAGCTGCTATTCTAATTTATTTAGGAAACAATGGCAAGAAAAGAATTTGTGCATGCTCAGTATAGACATAGCAATTACAGACCTACTTACGTTTTCACTGAATAGACAGCTCCATAATCACATGCATGTGTCAGGACTCAGCACGTTGTGCCCCTAGTCTTTAAAGAAATTGGTCTTTTCACTTTGACCTTTCCTACTACACCCGTGGGATATCAAGATTATTGAAGTGGATATACATTTTCTCTAAAATTATTCCATTTTACTAAGATTTTCAAGGTATCATGGGTATCTATGTATTTGTGCTATTAATAATTTTAAGAATCTCTCATATTTCACTTTGTTCTTTGCAATGTGGTTTTTCACTAATGAATGACAATTTGTTAAGTGATAAAATTTACACATTTGTAAATTTTGTTCATTTTGAAATTCAAAAAAAAATAATTTTGACAACATAGTTTCCTAATAAGAAAAAGGTTTCACTATTGCACTTTACAAACAAATTTTTTGTGTGTCTCTCCTGCCCTTTCCTTTTCTGCATCCCCTTTCCTCCCTTGTGTCCCACCCTACTCCAGTTACTTCCCTTCTATTTTCATGTTTGCGCTATGATTTACCCCTCCTTCCTTATTTTTATGTTGTCTTCTCTTTTTTCTTAGCCATTTCAGCTAAGTTTCCTTATGGTTTTCTTGCTGTTTTTTCTCCAAAACAAACTGCAGCTGGAGAAACGGTTGTTTTTCTATAGTCTGAATCACAAATACTCAGTCAAATCTTTGCTGCTTCTTCTCTTCTGATACTGACTTTAATTCCATGGATTTAACAATAGAACTTTCTTTTTTTAATTTGCAACATAAATTTAAGCTTTTGCATTATCCTATAAACTTTGGCATATCTTACTTTTTGTTTTCTATTCATCTCAAAGTATGTCCTCATTTCCTTTATTTTCCTCTTTGACCTAGCAGGTACTTAGAGATATACTACTTAATTCCAAATATATTGGTTAATTTGCAAATTTTTATCTTTATTTACTGTTAGTTTTATT